>OZ025243.1:83959082-84559082 GCA_964019155.1 Osedax fenrisi
CTACCTCTACTACTACTACTACTACTACTACTACTACTACTACTACTACTACTACTACTACTACTACTACTACTACTACTACTACTACTACTACTACTACTACTACTACTACTACTACTACTACTACTACTACTACTACTACTACTACTACTACTACTACTACTACTACTACTACTACTACTACTACTACTACTACTACTACTACTACTACTACTACTACTACTACTACTACTACTACTACTACTACTACTACTACTACTACTACTACTACTACTACTACTACTACTACTACTACTACTACTACTACTACTACTACTACTACTACTACTACTACTACTACTACTACTACTACTACTACTACTACTACTACTACTACTACTACTACTACTACTACTACTACTACTACTAATCAAAATCAAATCAAATCAAAATGGTTTATTTAGACACTCAATTGTATAGCAATAGGTTTGCTCTGTTAAGTGTTGTGTTAATAAAAAAAGACAAATTAAATAAGGAGATATAGGTATAACACTAATTTAAATATAAAAGTAGGTTGAATTATTAATTAACGATTTAATAAATATTCTACCAGGTTACGTTTAAACGTTGACAAATTTACAATTTCTCGTATAGAACGAGGAATAGGATTCCATAATCGAGGAAGAGCGTACGAGAAAGCACGCTTTGTCGTACGTGTTAGATTGGGGACGCCTACTTCAAATCGTAAGATATCCTCAGTTGATCTTGTAGTTCTAAGAGGTTGTATCAATTGGAGTGAAGATCGTATATATTCGGGCTGATGAGTAGTTAGGGCCTTGTGAGCGATACACAGTACTCTTTTCTCAGCACGTTCTGATGCTGATAGTATCCTAAGTGATTTCATCTTTAAGGTGACACTTGAGTGATCCCCGCGTGGTTGCCGATATATCGTTCTCACAGCTGATCTGATAATACGATTAATAGGTAATATCGTGGATTGGGGGAGTCCAATTAGTATAGAGTTACAGTAATCAATTGACGAAAAAACTAATGAATTAATTAAAATATGAGTTAGATTATTATTGATATATTTACGTATATGCCGAATGTTATATAGATTATGGTTAGCTTTACTACATATACTTCATATAACTTCTACTACTACTACTACTACTACTACTACTACTACTACTACTACTACTACTACTACTACTACTACTACTACTACTACTACTACTACTACTACTACTACTACTACTACTACTACTACTACTACTACTACTACTACTACTACTACTACTACTACTACTACTACTACTACTACTACTACTACTACTACTACTACTACTACTACTACTACTACTACTACTACTACTACTACTACTACTACTACTACTACTACTACTACTACTACTACTACTACTACTACTACTACTACTACTACTACTACTACTACTACTACTACTACTACTACTACTACTACTACTACTACTACTACTACTACTACTACTACTACTACTACTACTACTACTACTACTACTACTACTACTACTACTACTACTACTACTACTACTACTACTACTACTACTACTACTACTACTACTACTACTACTACTACTACTACTACTACTACTACTACTACTACTACTACTACTACTACTACTACTACTACTACTACTACTACTACTACTACTACTACTACTACTACTACTACTACTACTACTACTACTACTACTACTACTACTACTACTACTACTACTACTACTACTACTACTACTACTACTACTACTACTACTACTACTACTACTACTACTACTACTACTACTACTACTACTACTACTACTACTACTACTACTACTACTACTACTACTACTACTACTACTACTACTACTACTACTACTACTACTACTACTACTACTACTACTACTACTACTACTACTACTACTACTACTACTACTACTACTACTACTACTACTACTACTACTACTACTACTACTACTACTACTACTACTACTACTACTACTACTACTACTACTACTACTACTACTACTACTACTACTACTACTACTACTACTACTACTACTACTACTACTACTACTACTACTACTACTACTACTACTACTACTACTACTACTACTACTACTACTACTACTACTACTACTACTACTACTACTACTACTACTACTACTACTACTACTACTACTACTACTACTAATCAAAATCAAATCAAATCAAAATGGTTTATTTAGACACTCAATTGTATAGCAATAGGTTTGCTCTGTTAAGTGTTGTGTTAATAAAAAAAGACAAATTAAATAAGGAGATATAGGTATAACACTAATTTAAATATAAAAGTAGGTTGAATTATTAATTAACGATTTAATAAATATTCTACCAGGTTACGTTTAAACGTTGACAAATTTACAATTTCTCGTATAGAACGAGGAATAGGATTCCATAATCGAGGAAGAGCGTACGAGAAAGCACGCTTTGTCGTACGTGTTAGATTGGGGACGCCTACTTCAAATCGTAAGATATCCTCAGTTGATCTTGTAGTTCTAAGAGGTTGTATCAATTGGAGTGAAGATCGTATATATTCGGGCTGATGAGTAGTTAGGGCCTTGTGAGCGATACACAGTACTCTTTTCTCAGCACGTTCTGATGCTGATAGTATCCTAAGTGATTTCATCTTTAAGGTGACACTTGAGTGATCCCCGCGTGGTTGCCGATATATCGTTCTCACAGCTGATCTGATAATACGATTAATAGGTAATATCGTGGATTGGGGGAGTCCAATTAGTATAGAGTTACAGTAATCAATTGACGAAAAAACTAATGAATTAATTAAAATATGAGTTAGATTATTATTGATATATTTACGTATATGCCGAATGTTATATAGATTATGGTTAGCTTTACTACATATACTTCATATAACTTCTACTACTACTACTACTACTACTACTACTACTACTACTACTACTACTACTACTACTACTACTACTACTACTACTACTACTACTACTACTACTACTACTACTACTACTACTACTACTACTACTACTACTACTACTACTACTACTACTACTACTACTACTACTACTACTACTACTACTACTACTACTACTACTACTACTACTACTACTACTACTACTACTACTACTACTACTACTACTACTACTACTACTACTACTACTACTACTACTACTACTACTACTACTACTACTACTACTACTACTACTACTACTACTACTACTACTACTACTACTACTACTACTACTACTACTACTACTACTACTACTACTACTACTACTACTACTACTACTACTACTACTACTACTACTACTACTACTACTACTACTACTACTACTACTACTACTACTACTACTACTACTACTACTACTACTACTACTACTACTACTACTACTACTACTACTACTACTACTACTACTACTACTACTACTACTACTACTACTACTACTACTACTACTACTACTACTACTACTACTACTACTACTACTACTACTACTACTACTACTACTACTACTACTACTACTACTACTACTACTACTACTACTACTACTACTACTACTACTACTACTACTACTACTACTACTACTACTACTACTACTACTACTACTACTACTACTACTACTACTACTACTACTACTACTACTACTACTACTACTACTACTACTACTACTACTACTACTACTACTACTACTACTACTACTACTACTACTACTACTACTACTACTACTACTACTACTACTACTACTACTACTACTACTACTACTACTACTACTACTACTACTACTACTACTACTACTACTACTACTACTACTACTACTACTACTACTACTACTACTACTACTACTACTACTACTACTACTACTACTACTACTACTACTACTACTACTACTACTACTACTACTACTACTACTACTACTACTACTACTACTACTACTACTACTACTACTACTACTACTACTACTACTACTACTACTACTACTACTACTACTACTACTACTACTACTACTACTACTACTACTACTACTACTACTACTACTACTACTACTACTACTACTACTACTACTACTACTACTACTACTACTACTACTACTACTACTACTACTACTACTACTACTACTACTACTACTACTACTACTACTACTACTACTACTACTACTACTACTACTACTACTACTACTACTACTACTACTACTACTACTACTACTACTACTACTACTACTACTACTACTACTACTACTACTACTACTACTACTACTACTACTACTACTACTACTACTACTACTACTACTACTACTACTACTACTACTACTACTACTACTACTACTACTACTACTACTACTACTACTACTACTACTACTACTACTACTACTACTACTACTACTACTACTACTACTACTACTACTACTACTACTACTACTACTACTACTACTACTACTACTACTACTACTACTACTACTACTACTACTACTACTACTACTACTACTACTACTACTACTACTACTACTACTACTACTACTACTACTACTACTACTACTACTACTACTACTACTACTACTACTACTACTACTACTACTACTACTACTACTACTACTACTACTACTACTACTACTACTACTACTACTACTACTACTACTACTACTACTACTACTACTACTACTACTACTACTACTACTACTACTACTACTACTACTACTACTACTACTACTACTACTACTACTACTACTACTACTACTACTACTACTACTACTACTACTACTACTACTACTACTACTACTACTACTACTACTACTACTACTACTACTACTACTACTACTACTACTACTACTACTACTACTACTACTACTACTACTACTACTACTACTACTACTACTACTACTACTACTACTACTACTACTACTACTACTACTACTACTACTACTACTACTACTACTACTACTACTACTACTACTACTACTACTACTACTACTACTACTACTACTACTACTACTACTACTACTACTACTACTACTACTACTACTACTACTACTACTACTACTACTACTACTACTACTACTACTACTACTACTACTACTACTACTACTACTACTACTACTACTACTACTACTACTACTACTACTACTACTACTACTACTACTACTACTACTACTACTACTACTACTACTACTACTACTACTACTACTACTACTACTACTACTACTACCACTATGGCCACTATGGCCACTATAATGCCCAATGGCCAAGACGGTGGTGAGATGACCGGATCTATAGAGTGGTCATCGTTGTTGACCTAATTCTGACCGATGCTATGGATCAACAACGCTATAGCGTTATGTGTCGTATACGATATATATATATAGGACATATATGTCGTTCAGTTCAATTTATGTTCAATCGTATGTTCTTCCCATGTATAGCGACAGGAAGTTATTCCATATCTGTTAGTCGAGTCACTTGGAGTAATCGTATATATATATATATATATATATATATATGTGTGTGTATATAGCATTCATGTACTATGAGTGTATATAAAAAAATGGTATCCAATGTATATATAGCGCATAGTTTGTATATAATGTATGTATTGTTTATTGCAAATTATTAATTATGATCAAATACTCACTGGTCATATTTATTATGATAATAATTATGATAACGACATATTATGATTTAATATTAATCTTCGTTAATATAGTATGCATTTTGTATATTGCATACAACTATATATATATATATACAATGTATACATTGCATACACTATATAGTGCATTTGAAAGTCCTTCTATATATATACTTCCGGTTAATATAAAATAGACGACATGTAGCAAACTGCACTCGTATGGATGCATATGTATATTTTACAGTGTGCACATGCATACATCGGAAATTGTACAATATATAATGTACATTGCTGATCCAGTATTGGATATTATACTTAAATGTATCGAGTTAATATTATACTACTGCACATTATTATTATATTATAACTATATTAACTTAACGAAAACAACAAATAACTTAATATCGACATGTATTTAATCTATACATATACTTGTAAAATACTGGCTGTGTGTCTCAGTTGGCAATGCGTCATGACGCCGGCAGACACACAAGCAGTAAGCCACTGGTTCGAGCCTCGTTCGGACCATTACAATAGGTATTAAAATAATATATATAAGTGATATTATATAATTGTGTATAAATACATGATCGGCCATCGTTAAAACCATGGATGACTTAACTTAATAGTGGCTTCGAAGGGACATTAGAGCGATATATGGTTATAAGTGAAAACTTCATCTAAGTTCCTGGATGGTATGAAAGGACTCCACCGAATAGATATAACCATAACAATAAGTACACTCACACATATGTATATGTAAACATAAATACAAACCAACATGTAACAGTGTATACCAGAAAACCATTTGTAAAATTAGATTATCGTATGTTAAAAGAAATATATTTCAACTTAAGGTTGACAATAACGTCTATACTTCTACTTGTGATATATTTGTACTTTCGATAATAAATGCATACAAGGCCCTAATGGATATATACGTATGTTTAATTTATGTGTAATGTTTAATGTTAGTTTAATTATAAATACAGTTTCATTGAATGAGTTAATGCCTACTACAACATGACTCGATATTTTAGGAGTCCTTGGACGTATTTATTACCGACAGTGTAACTATATTGAAAGTTGAAATATATTACTGGCTTCCATTACATGGTACCGAACATATGATTAAAATAAGCCAAATTGTTAATGTAAACTTTTGCCTTATTTACATTAATAATTCATCTATATAATCAAAATGTATATAAAATCTTTTATTCATTAAAAGAATCCGAGTATATAAACATACCTAACGTATATATATATATATATATACTGTAAATCGTACATGATACATCACCATCTACTCTATATATGTCTAATACGTATACCGATATGCAAGAAACTCAATATAAAACAGAATATGATATAATATAGTATATACATAGTTTATTGGAGAGTAACATAATTTCATAATTTGTTCTATTAATATTAATATTTTATTTTCGTTCTATATTTTCCAAAGATGTTTAAAAATAAGAATATGGTATTTTCGGGTTTCTGCCAATGATTAATTTATTGAGTAACATGGACTTAAATATACACAATATATCTATTTATATATAATAATAATAATAATAAAGTTTATTTAAACACTTGAATAATTGTAGAAACAATTCTCAAAAGTGTAATCAAATAATGATAACATTAAATTAATAATACATTATAATAAAATATGTTTTTTCAGTCTTTTGCGGAATATTGTGATAGATGGAGCACTTCGTATCGACAGAGGTAGTTTGTTCCATACCGAGGCAGCAGAAATCTTGAAGGACCTCTTAGTGATTTGTAATCGACATCGAGCCTCTTACATGGGATAGCGCCTCGAGTATCCAGTTCTTTTCTCTGATAATAGCGTTGATAAATATGAAGTTAATCCAGAAATAATTAATTTTTTAATTAAACATAAAAATCTATAATTAATCCTGGAAGATACCCCTAGCCATTTTAATTTATGTAAATAATAACTAGTCGAAAATCTACTAGAATATGGGATATCAAAAATATTTTGTATACATCTACGAATAACTTGTTTAATTTTTTTTAATATATATATTGGAGCGCCAATTAAGATAATATTTCCATAATCTAATCTCGATAGAACCAAACTTTCAATAAGTCGAATAGTTGATTTTATTGATAAATATTTACGAATGATATTTATGATACATGCTCTGACTGCGATAAATTACATGAAACAATTATGCAAAGGAATTTAATTTTAGATGAAGGTGTAATTAAAAGATTATCAAATATAATATCAGGAAAAACAAAATTAGAAAGAGAAATATTTAAGAGCATATATGCATATATATAAACTATAGTTTTACTGCTATTTATAAGTAAATTATTGTTTAAGAGCCATTTACGAATATTATTTGCACATAAAATTAATTTATCGTGATGACAAGATTCAGCGTAAATTTGAATTTCATCTATCATATATATGATATTTCACATTTGGTGTTTGTTCTATTATATATTTAAAAGGAGAAATATAAATAGTAAAAAGTAGAGGACCTAATGTGGATCCCTGTGGAACCCCGTATAATGAAATATTCTCACATGAAATACAATCATGAATCTTAACAGAATAGGTTCTATCTTTGATAAGTTGAATTCATATTTTTAAAGCTTCTCCACTAATGCGAATTTGTGATAGCCTATTGATAAGTATATCATGAGAGATACTATCAAAAGCAGATGAAAGGTCAAGTTGTAATAATTGAATACGGCTATGTTTATCTAAAGCGAAATAAATATCATTCATGGTAGAGAGTAAAGCAGTTTCAGTTATTATGACCCTTCTTGTATGCACTATGATATACATCAACAAGATTATTGTCATTAATATAATTAATTAGTTGCTTAGATATATTTTTTTCAAACAGTTTACCTATAATAGGAAGCATGGATATAGGTCTAAAATTACCAAAATCATTAGAATCTAAACATGGTTTTTTATGATGGGACATATCAAAGATGATTTTAAGAATTTCGGAATTTCACAGTTATTTAATAAATCAATTATAATTCTAGAGAAGATAGGAGTAATATTATTAGCTAATTGTTTAAGATCAGAAAGAGGGATAGGATCAAAAAGGACGATGAAGTAGATGTAATTATATAATTATATATATCAACAATTGAAGGAGGAAGACATTTATCAAATGAAGTAGAGACTATAGGAAATGATATTGTAGGAGTACTGATATCCTTATTTAAAACAATATTATTTATTTTATTACAAATATTAATAACTTTAGAATCAAAATGCTCAATAAATAAAGAACATAACTTTTCATTAGAAAAAGGAGGATAATTTAAATATAATTCATTGCCTAGGAATTTTCTAGTGATAGAGTAAAATTTCTTCGAATTATTACCATAAGAGAATATATAATTTTTATAATAATTTCTTTTATCTAATGACAGTTTCATTCTATATGCATTCCTTGCTATAGCTAATTGTTTGTAATTAGTGATAGAAGGATTTTTTAAATATATATAAATATATATATTTATAAGTATATTTTTTAAGTAGTTTAATTTACGAAATAAACTATCATTACATATGCTTACTACTTGCTAACAGTAAAGCTTGCGTTAACGCATGTTAATATACACACACACACACACATATATATATATATATATATATATATATATATATATATATATATATGTATACATATCTCTTATATCGTGTGTCGCCAGAGCCGGCTTAAGGGGGGGGGGGCAAACCGGGCAATTGCCCGGGGCCCCATATTTTGGGGGGCCCATGACTTATTTGAGAAACATTTTTTTTACTATTTATATAAAAAAAAAATTTCTTAACTGTATTTTTCTTATATATTATTAATTATAATTAAATAAATAAAAATAATATAATAAATTAATTAAATATGAGTCATTTAGGCCGATTTGAAAAGTGAATTTGACAAAAATATCTAAATTTACACGAAGATATGGTGGAAACAGGTACATGAAGATGTTGGAGCACATGCTAATAGTGATCACCGTAGATCATATCACACATTTCTGCTATTCAGATAAAATAGTATGAATTCATACTATTTTAAACGTATTGATAAATATTTGTTTGATAAACTAGAAATTGATAAATGATAAACGTAGTAAGGGAATTAACCATAGTTGAATCTTAACAATTTATAATTCTATAATTATAGTTTACGAAAAAAAAGTATACTTTTTTATATTAAAATTAAATATGAGATATATATTAAGATATATCTTAACTATGATTTCTGATATTTGTAATGGATTATATTGAACATAAATTATGAAAAAAATGATATTCTATATAGATTTATAATTTGTATAGTAATTAAAACTAATTAGATATTTTCAAATTAATTTTCTCAAAATAATTAATTTTCTCTATCTACATCTCGTATTAATAAAAGGTGTATATTCTCATAGTATATATATTATTATTATTTTGTTAGTGTAAATAATAACCTATATATATATAAAATAGTTTTAATTTAAATAAGAATATTCTGCTTTATAGTATTTTTAATAAACCCATTGATGAAAGGGAATTCTGTACATAACATTTTTAACCGACAATTATTAGTGAAAGAAATTATATTTATATTTAGTGACAGATATTATTTATAAATATATATATATTATATAAATATAATACTATATATATAATATAATACATATACTAATATAATACTAAAGGCATTTTTGCAATTACTCAACTAGTACTAGTAACTTACAACTGAATATTTAGATTTACATCACCCTTATCTATATATTTATATATAAATACACACAATGGCGATATTCTTATTGGAGAACAGGTGATAAGTTATCACTTATAACTTAATAATTGAAGAAATATAAAATTTAAAATATTATATTATATATCAGTGTACTCAATTCCAGATATATCACATGTAGGTACGTTAATAGTCATTGTCATATATACAAAGTTAGGTATTATTATTATATAGGTATTTATTGATGTACCTTAAGATTTATTATCATATTGGTCAATATTTAGCTAACGATTTAGTCAATTTTTTTTAAATAATAATATAATTATAATAGATTATAAAGCTAAAAGTTATGAAAAATCCAGCAATATGTCTAGAAGATTCAATAAAATGAAAGATATCATAATATACCATAGTCCATTGTCAATGTATCCCCATATATGCGCTGTGCATTCCTTAAATTAGGTTGGGCAAAATACCGTTGAATCTTAGACAATTGTAGCAATATTAATTGCTTTCATCTCAAATAAATATAATTTATTTAGCCAAACCAAATAAAGAATATATTAACATCTATATTAAAGAAGAATAGAATATGTTTTATTAAAAGCATTATCGAATATAATATGGTCATCGCAAGCAGTATCTTGTGGATTTCTCAAAATTACATAATTTATATCTGCTATTATATATGTTAAAATACTACTAAAATAATATTACTAGATTCAACGTATTTATTCAATAAATTGCAAGAATTTGAGACTTCAATATTATGAAAACCGTGGAGCTAATTATTTTGTAGACTAAAGTCGATCAGAAAAGCATTGCAATTAGGTAACATTTAGATAAAAGTGGTATTAAAAAATATGTATGTAACTCTAAATATATAGGCGAGAAAATAAATGATTATGAGGAGTTTATTAGAGTATACAAACAAATTATAAAATAATTAGTATAATGATAACATATGATAATATCATATGAATTTACATCATATAAGAAGTTAAATATGACTATTTTCTAACAATATTTGACAAATTAATTGATATATACTTATACGTATATAGGAAATATTAAAAAAGATAATCATGTAGTTATTACTAATTATATAAATAATATGTATATATATATCATCTGACATCAGCAATTAAGATGATTAGTATATAATATAATTCATTATTAAACATATATTATACCATATTGATATACACCTCAAATGAATGGACTATACAAAAAATATTAATATATATATATATATATATGTGATGGGCTAGGTATATCCAATTGTAGAAATTTTCATCCTAATATATTGAATGGTAAATTAATTACACTTGAGAGAGAAGCTTCTCTAAACTTAAACTTATAAATAATTTTCTATGCAATTATCTCAATAAATACAATAAATACACAATAAATACTTTCAAGTCTGTAACATTATATTTAGAATCAAAGCTAGTTAATTAAATTGATACTGAATAAATAACAATGATTTATAAGAGGAAATCGAATACCAGTAAACTCGGACCAGGTAAATTCGGACCAGGTTAACTCGGACCACTTTTGAGGTAAACTCGGACCACTTTTAAAGTAAACTCGGACCACTTATTAAAATAACTATATTTTGTATATTTCTATAATATAATATGCTTTAACTTACTTCCACCTTATATAATTATATTATATCTGTTAAATAAATTATAAAAAGAGTCATTTAATATGATATTTTTGTGGAATTATATATTTAAATAGGTAAACATTTAATTTGAACTCGCACCACTTTTGAAGTAAACTCGGACCACTTGTGAAGTAAACTCGGACCACTTGTGAAGTTAACTCGGACCACTTATTAAAATAACTTATATATTGTATACTTCTATCATAATAAATATAGCTTCTATCGTAGGTCTCGTCGGTGATATATATAGAGCTAGAGAGAAATTTCTCTCTAGCTCTGTGGTGATATACGACAATTTAAATTATGTTAAGTTATTAAATGTTATTAAAGTTATTAAATGATCAATTATGTATGTGTAGTAATATCGGAATACTGGCAATTATATACAGTGAAATTATACTTTTAACTTATAAGTTAAAGCATATTATATGTTAGAAATATACAATATATAGTTTATAAGGTTTGTCCGAATCTTCTTTATGTTTTTAATAAGTGGTCCGAGTTTACTTCACAAGTGGTCCGAGTTTACTTCACAAGTGGTCCGAGTTTACTTCAAAAGTGGTGTGAGTTCAAATTAAATGTTTACCTATTTAAATATATAATTCCACAAAAATATCATATTAAATGACTCTTTTTATAATTTATTTAACAGATATAATATAATTATATAAGGTGGAAGTAAGTTAATGCATATTATATTATAGAAATATACAAAATATAGTTATTTTAATAAGTGGTCCGAGTTTACTTTATGTTTTTAAAAAGTGGTCCGAGTTTACTTTAAAAGTGGTCCGAGTTTACCTCAAAAGTGGTCCGAGTTTACCTGGTCCGAGTTTACTGGTACTCGAGGAAATCGAGTAAAATAAATATGTACGAATTCTATCATTTAACCTATACTTATATCATTTTTATTAATTAATTTGTAAATTATAAAATATTACATTGCAATGATTTTAAGTAAGTACCATAATACCTATTTACATCCATAGCGTGAAGGAGACCCCCATCTATATAGTAGACCCATTAAAGAGGGTCTCCTTCACACGATACATGTAAATATATATGAAAAAACACAATTTTTTAAAGATTATAAATATTTTTACATAATTTGATCACGCATAATAGAATAATAATACATCATTTATATATAAATAAATCGAAGAGTTATAGATATTAGTTATTTCTAAAATAGCCCATTTAATATGTTATGAAATTCTTATGGGGCCCATACGTTTTTTTTGCCCGGGGCCCATAGTATGCTTAAGCCGGCCCTGTGTGTCGCACACGTAAATTGTACGTCGTACAATCGCACGACGCGTATATGTAGTATACTATATATATACTACTACTATATATATATATATATATATATATATATATATATACTATATATATGCACCTGGCTATTACGTAAAGTATACATATATATATATATATATATATATATATATACAGATGAGCCGCATACAGCACACCGACAATAACGGTAATGTTTATAAAGCGAGCAGTATGTATATCAGACCTATGTAAATAACATATGTGTACTACATACACTGTACGTATATGCATGTATATACATATGGATATGGGTTATTGTAGCTTATATGCTATATGTATATATGCTTATATATACATACACACTCATATATATATATATACTTATA
Organism: Osedax fenrisi; assembly: GCA_964019155.1. Taxonomy (NCBI): domain Eukaryota; kingdom Metazoa; phylum Annelida; class Polychaeta; order Sabellida; family Siboglinidae; genus Osedax; species Osedax fenrisi. The sequence continues at coordinate 83,972,808 of OZ025243.1, forward strand.
TACAATTTATACGGTGATGTAATACAAAGTACTTGGTATGTCCTTAGTAATACTAAGATATATGCATATATATGTGTGTATACATGTATATGTGTATGATTTTACAAAGTCCTATGGGAGTATGTAGGACGACATTATGCGTTCTAGATTTATATATATACATAATTACAAGAATATATATATATATATATATGTATTTGTATGTATATGTATGTATGTGTGGGTATATGTGTATGTGAGTATTTGTGGGTATATGTGTAAGTGTATTTGTAATTATATATTAACATATATCTTTACATTATAATATATTATATATTATAGTATAATATTTACACTTAATTAATGGTTTTAAATTTACATATATTGTTATTGTTATTGTTATTGTTATTTTTTATTTGGTGGAGTCCTTTCATCCCATCCAGGAACTTAGATGAAGTTTTCACTTATAACCATATATGGCTCTAATGTCCCTTCGAAGCCGCTATCATGTTAAGGCATCCATGGTTTTAACGAGAGCCGATCATTTATTTATACACAATTATATAAGATCACTTCTAAATAATATTTGAAGACCCATTTTATAAAATTAATTAATGGTCCCAAATTTATTAATATGTACATATATATATATATATACAAATTTGTGATATTTTACAATATACGAAAATGTAAGTATACTTTATTATATTATTACTTACTTATTTATATTTATATATATATATATATATATATTCAATAACAATTATCTAAATATATTTAGATAATTCTTTAGAGTTCTAATAGTTCATTAAGAATTATTTACGAAGAATTATTATAATTATTTACGTTAAAACATTGAATTGAAATGAATTGCGTAAGAAGGTATACCTATATTTTGAGGTAGGAGATAACGTTGAGACGTAATTTAGAGTATAGTTTATGGAAATTAAATAAATATTAATTATGGAGGTTATGTTGACAGATTAAAGTGGTAGATGTAAAGGGGACTAATATAATGTATTTTTATGTAAAAAGAAGACTGGTAAATAAGTTAGATTAAAAATCGAAATTTCGTACATTTACCCATTGTACCCATGGATCATTTAAAAAAAAATGTAGGTATAGATTTTTTCCAAATGTCCGTATTTACACGATACTTATTTAAAATAATATATATATATATATATATATATATACACATATATATTTATATTATTGTTAGTGTTTTTAATAATAGTATTACATGATCAATACTTTCAGTAGATATATATTATCACATGTTTAACAAAAATAAATGTGTATATATTATTTAATTTAATTTGTGTTAATTATAATAATTTAAACTATTAATAATATGATATGAATTTAATGTATCACTAAAATAGGATATATTATCTGTATGTGTATATTAACTATACAAATTGAATTGAATTGAATAGATGATTTCTATTTATATTTTATCTTATGAATACTTTTAAATTTGATTTCTATTAACAAACATTACATTGTTAATATATAATATGACAATATACTATAGTATACAATAGTAATATATAGCATATATACTATACAATTATATATTATGCTATATCATATTGTGGTGGTCTAATAAAGGTTATAATAACGGTATTCCATAATTATTACTTTATTATTATTATCATTATTATGTAGAATTCGACGTTATATATTTATCGGAAGAACATTTATCTATAGATACTATATATGAGGTATACATGAACATCAACATGAACATGAACACATCATATAACCTCGCGAGGTTGTAGTAGGTTGTTATAGGGTATACCCCTTTTATATATAACCCTATAGGGTATATATACATTTTTTAAGAAAAAGCATATAGGTGATATATCACCTATAGGCATATATATATATATATATATATATATATATATATATATATATATATATATATGCTTTTTTCTCGCGGTTTTCTTGCGTTATTTGATACATATGATATCCGTGGATACAAATCACGATTTGATACGTTAGATAATAAATGTTAGATGTATTCGTATGCTGTATGTCGACATGCGCACTCGACTGAAGAGGGCTGTATAGTATTGGACAGGTGTACAAACGTACGGTTAGGAATGTCTACATAATCGTATATGATTAGGAATGTCTTTCATTGTTGTAATACGCGGGCATGCGCTTTATTGTTATAGGCCGAAATGTTGGCCCAGACTCCGGTTCGTCTATAAATAGATTTATTTTTAATTACATAATCAATTCATACGTCATACGGTTCATTTTGCATAACTCGTAGAATTTATGAAAATACCCGCAACGCAGTAATAATGAAATTAATATAATTAAGTTAAATTGACATGTAATTTAATTATATTTTTATATTTTTAATTATAGTTCTTATTTTTTTATCTTGTAGTGGGTATTTTATTATGCATATATATATTTATATATATATATATATATATATATACACGTATAATACAGTTGATACGAATGCACCCATCAACATTAGTATCATATTTAGAAATAATAAAAAAACAACTGTGAATTGATAATTAAATTATAGGGGTTGGTTTTCTACTTCTCAAGTTGTTGATGGGCCTTGCATACCCCAGGCATAACTTAAAATACCTGAAGTTAGTGCTTTCGCTATATAATCATACCCATCCAGTGTAATATTATATAGTAACACTATAACGGGTATATCATTAGGCATAGTGGTATCAGTTGCAGGTGTACTTAGGTATATTGATGTCAGTTGCAGGTATACTTAGGTATAGTAGTGTAAGTTATAGGTGTACTTAGGTATATGTGGAGGGAGTGAGTCTAGATTAGTGATGTAAATTATGTTCAAATCTAAAGCATGATGCAGTCTCAGTCTCTAAAGATAGATACCTAAAGTCTCGGCTCGGCTCGGGCTCGTTTTTTTTTCGAAAATGAAAGTCTCAGCTCGGCATTAACAACTAAAAGTCTCGGCTCGGCTCGGCATCAAAAGCTAGGCATCATTTACATCCATAGTCTAGATCGTTTATAGAACAATGCATGCAGTACTTACTGTATTCAGACTATATATATAATATATATATATATATATATATATATAATATATATATATATATATATATATATATATATTTATTTATTTACGATGCAACGATTTTTTAGGGTACATCAATGCTATTAATTAGGGTACACTGTATCGAAAAATGAAAAATGATAGTGATGTACACTAACTATAGTTACTATTAAGTAGTATCTGTACATGTTTATCATATATTCATCGCACATATGTGCGCATATTAACACCGTGAATGTGCGCATGCGTGAATCACATAGGTATCGTCAACTATATTACTACTACTACTACTACTACTACTACTACTACTACTACTACTACTACTACTACTACTACTACTACTACTACTACTACTACTACTACTACTACTACTACTACTACTACTACTACTACTACTACTACTACTACTACTACTACTACTACTACTACTACTACTACTACTACTACTACTACTACTACTACTACTACTACTACTACTACTACTACTACTATACCTCATTATCGGGCCGTCGTTAATCATTGTAGTTTAGAACCACACACTCGCCTCCATTATTCGTAGCAGGGGAAGATGGGGAAGCTGACAAACCTGATAGATAGAAAGAGAGTGGTGATTAAGTAACGATAATATTACGTCACTTATCCTAACATATCACCAGCTCGTTTGTAGGACATTTCCAGGAGTTCATGTTAATCATTAGGTGTCTACTTGATTAGTTAATATATATATATATATATATATATCATATAACACTTTTAACATATAACAACACAATATACATTTTTATATTCTACAGTACATCACGCATTATATATTTGTATATTCATATATGGTTTCGCATTAAGTATTCTACATTAAGTATACTTTTATTTCACATTACAGACATACATATATATATATGCGTGTAAACATATGCGTTACATTATATCATTGCTATTGTATACGTACACACGATGGTGATACTAATGCACTGATATTCCTGAAATATTACGTAACCCTTGTACGATGTAACTTATTACATAACTTACATTCGCAGCCACAATCTCAGCGACAATCTCAGTGATAATCTCAGCATCCTCGACGATAATTCGTATAATCTCCGACGTTTACTGCGTTAACGAACTAATATATTAAATAGTCAAGAGAAAAACTAAGAAATGTTATATACAGTAAATTGTTGTTAATTCAGAAATATCGTTAATTCAAACATTCATGAATACTAGTTTGAACTCATGTAAATAATGTAAGAATGTAAGCATAATTAAAACCCAAGAAATCGGATATCTCAGAAATATATTTGACGGTGCGATAAGTCTGAGTTAGCGGTAATTAATTGTACACCATTCATAGTTATCGTGAAGCCCACTATAATAGCTAGAAAGATGAATCTACTGTGTTAGTGAGAGGGCATTATTGAGCGAATGATAAAGCAAGGAAAGATATCATGTAGATCGAGTGACCTATATAAAATATGAATAATATATTTGAATTTCACTATACCGATAGCCACTTACATACGTGATATATATGTGTTTGTGCGTTAAATATGCACATATGCTTAACTAGGCGATTCTGTACTCCGATAGTTACCTATTTCTAGAGATAACTCGAGATACGAGCGTATTTTAAAAGTAGAAGTGCCTTGTATTGATTTGTCAGTGTAACTTTATATATTTCGTCTACGTTGCATTATCTACATTGACTACATCTGTAATGAATTTCCAAGGGTGAATTTCTTGTATCATGACAGTTGTTTACTAGTAAAGGAAGACAACCAGTTGATACATTGCCTATATACAATGGTAGTATGTCCTGATACATTACGTAATTATAATGGCAGTATGTCCTTCTGTTAAAATGTCCATGCTACAAACAGCACATCCTAACGGAGTGATACATTATTTAATGAAACATAATTCAAATATATTCTAGAATAACTTAAGATTAATATATATATATATATATCAAACTCATTATTTTGTTTATTTAATAATTATATAAATAGTATATTAATTTTATTATTTATAGTTATAGGAAATAATTATGTATAATAAATAATAACATACATATTTATCCGTTGAATGAATACATATAATAAAACATATAAATGTACCTGTATTATATAATACACTTTTAAATATATTTAATATATATATATATATATATATATATCTTCTAGGTATTATCAAAGCCATATAGACCTGTGGTATTACTACACCTGCATATCTAATATTTATAAATATATATGTAAACATATTTTCATATATTGTGTATGTACTTACTCTAGATATAAGGGGGGGGGTGATATGTCATCTAGAAGTAACCTGGTAGTGTACTACAACTAAAAACAAGGACACGCCTATTTAATGATATGCTTATATAAGAATATGCTTATATAAGGATATGCCTATATATGGCTTGTTAATAATTCAGTGTAGTCCGACTGAGAATTTAAATCAAGACACATCGGTGTTCTGATAGATAACTATTCCAATTAGAAGTAGGCGTGTGTGTGTGCGTGCGTATGTGTAGACACATGCGTGTATGACTACTATGACCTATATCGCCACATCTCGCCATATCTCACCCCATCTCAACACATATCGACATATATATATATATATAGCCTCGTTGACATATATCCGCGGAAAGTCCTATAGGGTATCGATACATATAGATATACATGTAGGTATACCTCGCCTAGTATGTATTATACTGTTTGTATACCTACATGTATATCTAAATGTATCGATACCTCCTATAACCTCGATATTGTAGTAGGTAATGTATGTATGCTAACATATCACCTCTTTGCATTGCTATAAACGCATCTGTGTGCATACGTGCGAATATGTTTGTATGCCCACGCGCGGCACCATGTGTAAGCACATTTACTTCGCAAGTAGGTAACGAAATGAATACCAAACACACGTGACCGACCATACCCTCTGCAGGCCTATGTGTGGGCCTATGTGTGGGTGTATGTGTTTAACACTTTTCACATTTTAGCGGTTTTTATTATTCATGAATGATAGATCAAATTATTTAGTGTATATAACTAATCATATAGATCTAAAATATTCACTTTTTATAAATAAGTTTTGAAATAAAATGTTATTATGTTTTGATTAACACAACCGAAAACCAAAAACCCTTGATTAAATTATAGATTTTGTGGGTGTTTTATCCCAATCCGATTACCATGATAACTAAAGAATGTACACGTGATATATCATAGCTCTATAGAGGGCAGTACGTATACGTATATAGTCATGTACCATTACAGTGAATCAATACATCGCTTCGTGTCTAATCATTTTCTAATAGCCGATTAGTATTAGTTTACTCTGTCAAAACCGATTACAACTATAGTTGTAGTAGTAGCTATAGTTAGATAGCGTATTATCGACACTTAATACCAGATATTGATTTTTTTACAGTAATAATACACACCCATTATATATCACTATAATAAATATATTATATTCTCTATATTACACCGCTATGTAATTTCTATGTATCCCATAAGTACCCTATAAACCTGATATTAGGTACCCCCATCTTTAATTCATGTTCCACAAACCCCTATATATAATATATTACCTCCCAGAACCCCTCTTGTATACCACAATTGTATGGGTTGTAAATTTCGCACATATTACCTATTGTATTTCGCATCTAAGCTGATATCTAAGCTGATATCTAAGCTGCGGTGTGCTGTACATTATGTTCTGTGAATTGCACAGAGCACTGTTTATTAAGAATAATTCTGCGATTGTAACATGCTACCGCCGCGCTCTCATATATTATGTATGTCCTAGAATTCATATCCTACGTACATCATCGGCGTATTTATTGCGGCGGATTTAATTGATCGTCGTAATTCAACGTGTCCGATACACGCAACCGATGTGGTTATTGTTATCAGAACCTGCAGGTTCTGATAACATAGTTCTGACGGTCATGACCGTCTCTCACGTCGCCGCCTCCTAGTGATTTACGAGTTAAACGGTGTCCACATATATGAGGCTGGTATGGTTAACTACGGCGGTCAGTGTAACTATACCTCTCCTACGTCACCTCGTATTGTTCCGCGTAGGTAACAGTGTAGTATGACGTAATTCAGACCGACGTTCTTCGTTAAGTCGAGGCAGACACACTCGCTTTATGTATCAAACATGATATATGTTTCAAATATTCGCTCTCGTACACACTAACCTTAACCTTAGATTCACTAACTATAGTATGTAGATATAACAGAGAATAAACTATCAAGTGTAAAGTACAATAGAGTAAATATATATATATATATATATATATATATATATATATATATATATATATATACTAAGTATACTATAGTATTCTAATATAGTATTAATTATATATAATACTAGTATATTATATTAGTATATATATTGTAATTATATTGAGTGAATAAATCCACCTATAGGTGATAATAACTAATATATATTAGCACGATCGTATACGATCCTCGAGGAATTTACAAAACATACGTATATATAATATATATTTATATGTGTATGTGTATATGTGTGTGTGTGTGTATTTTACATATTTAGTGATCTATTTATCTCTAAAATCTCTGATATAATTAGTTGCGTAATAAAACCTCTTTATGTAATGGATGATTTTATTCGGGATTTAATTAGTGTAAGTGATCATAAAACCATTAAAGGTCATAGTTCATATAATATATTAGTATTAGGTATTCGCATATGTATGACGTATCCCATACTTTAATGGGAATAACTTCGCGAATTTACATGTAAATAATAGGAACATAACAAATGTATGGAACACTCTAGTAGTTGTAGTAGTAGTAGTAGTAGTAGTAGTGGATGTGGCGTTATTTAATGGAACATAAGTTATTCGGAAGGACAGGAACATTAGAGAACATTATGGATGTATATTTAATGCGGGTCAGACTACTTACGTAACATAGGTACGTTGAACACGTGATCACATATGTGAGTCCCCCTTGTGAGATGTGTGATATTCATTATGCAAGTAGGCGTGTGCGTATAGATTTTATATGCAACTCTATGAAGTGATTGCTGCTTTACGAATGTGTGTATACACATGCGTATATGAATATATATATATATATATGTAAAACACACACACAAATACACATACACATATAAATATTCACACACACATATATATGAATAAAATAAGTGAAAGCGATATGTTTTATTGACTCGATACCTCCTGGCAATATGTACATTGTTATATATATGGTATACCTATCATATTCATTCGGATACAAATAATACATAATAACATAATAATTAAATTTTATTTTAAAAATAAAAATGAAATAAATGATACATAAAAAGTAGGGGTACCCCATAAGAAAATATATAATTAAGAACAAATACATTTTTTATAAAGATTAAAATTAATTATCAAAAATGATGTATTGAAAGGAAATGTAGACATGATGACTATATATATATATATATATATTATTATTAATGTAATATAATAAATTAAAATAATTTATTCAAAACCATTAACAATAATGTAATTATTTGTATACATTTATTTGATATATTTAAAATATAAATTGCATTATGTACGTGGTACAGTGTACAATGTACATTGTACGGCGTCTCGTATTGTACGATGTACTGTATGCCGTGAGTAGTCGTCGTATTGCGCAATGTTACACAGGTTGACTATACATCGTAGAATACGCCGACTATGGTGTTCTATGATAGTGTTATATAACACCTATAGTTATATAACAATTAACCGATTGTTAGAGAATAAAACATAACAGAGGCCATTGTTGTCCGATTTGTTAATACCTATTTATGAATTATTAATTACACATATTACACTATATATATAGTAACTATGATCATTACAGGCCATGTTATTAGTATTACATTATTATACGACCACAATAAATTGCGTTAATGTAATAATAGATAATAATCAATTATATTATATTACGTATAATAAAATGTTATGTTACGTAATTAAATAGATACCAAAATCACATAAATAAATAAAAAAATATACACATATACACATACATATATTCACAAATACACAAACCTATATATATATATATATATATATATATATATATATATATACTATAGTATACCATGGGAATATATTATAAGTACACATCATATATTACACAATTATATATATATATATGCGTATACGTGTACGTACGTATATACGTATACGTGCGTAAATGTACCAAGTATACGGTGTAGGTCCTACAGGTATACACATAGATGTGTGTGTGTGTGTGTGTGTGTGTGAACTGACCATATAGGCCATATAGGCCATATAGCCGAGATTATGTAGTCAGCGCGCGCGGTACATTACAATCTATATCGATCTAAATATAGATGAACCTTGGCGGCCGGCTGGGTGTGAGGTTTACGCCCCACTTGAAATAGACAATCGCTCGCCAGTCTAATCACTTGTCGATAATCGATAATCACTTGTCGCTACCGATAGACTGAGCCCGCAACAATGCCAGAACAATGGTAGAACAATGGTGGCGAAGTTGTGTGCGTGTATTTATGTACGCACCTTCAGTACTGCGTACACGCATACTCGCACACGTCCTGCGTGTAACTCACTATAATCACTATACTACTGTTAATAATAGCTATAATATAATATACCATAATATACTATATATATATATATATATATATATATATATATATGCATGTGTAAGAGAATACTCTATTATTAGAGCATCAGTGACTCACTGTAATATTTAAAATTCACATAAATAACGTCTACGGAGGTAGTTTATTTAAAACGGTACACCGCTTTAGTTAAGTTATATAATATGTATATATATCACTCAGGGATATTATACCGTAGCGGGAACGCCCCCACCCGCAATCGTTATCATTCGAGAACTACGGCCCACTATATTATTATAATTAAAGATAATTGACCTACTATTATTCTAGTGTTCATGAGCTGGTCAGTCCTAGGACTATTAGTTATAAATTCATCTATAGCTATAGATGAATTTATCATTGCTATAGTATAGGGGAAAGTCTCCGATTACCGACCCCTAAATGATTATTTGTAATAACTTATTCAATATTAAATATATTTATTTGAAATTTTAATTAGGGTAATATTATGGCAATGAATAATGTGGCTATTTTAAATTTTTGATATAATTATATTTACAAGAATAAACAGGGGGGTCGGTAATCGGATACATGTGCCTAATACCGAACATCCTTTTCTATTGCCGACCTCCTATAATAATCGTGGTATAAATAATTGTAGTATTATAATATCCAATAAAAATAGTAGATATACAGAAAGTAAAATACGGATCTATTTTGATTGGATATTATAAATCACATAGGGTCGGTGTTAGGGTAATTTAGGGGGTCGGTAATAGGACAATCATATGGGTTGATATAATTAAGATATATTTGTTAATAGTTATTCAAATTAAATTATGTTAATAATTTTTATAAAAATGTTATTGATCTACAATATTATGCTCAATATTAAGTTTATTGTAATTAATAAAGAATTTACAATGATTTAAAAAAAGTTATTATTCAAATATTTAAAAAGTAAAAAGAGAATATTACATTTTTATCAAATAACAATTGTAAGATTGAATTATTTTTAAAACAAAATACTTATTCATATTTATCATTAAATTACGAACAGTTCATGTATATATAATTTTTGTATATCTCTTATAGTTCCTTAGATACGAAAGGGGGTCGTTATTAGGAGGGGGTCGGTAATCGGAGATTTTCCCCTAATTGCCTATCTTCACGTATGTAGGTATGTGTGTGTGTGTGTGTGTGTGTGTGAAATAGATAACATATATTCGCACTAGATGGTGGACCACCGTTGGTGGAAATCGGACTACATCAATAGATAACTAAATATAAGAGTTATGTAATAATTTGTAACGTTTGAACTTGAACTTTAATGTTGTGTAAGAAATTATGATATATTACAAGTTATTTGAATATATATATATATATATATATATATATATATATATAAATGTATATATGTACACTATTAATTGCTGTAAACTCGATATCGAATGGACCTACAAAGTTTGTCTGATATATAGAATTATTTATACACGTATTTACCTATATTTACATAACCAAACTATAGTATGCTATAGCATTCACAATACTTTTTAGTTAGTTAAGTTTCTGAGTTAGAGGGGGACTGATTTAGAGTGAGTTGACTGTATATATATATATATATATATATATATATATATATATACATATATATATATGTGTGTGTGTGTGATTGTGTGTAGAACACACTGAGCACTATACGTATACGTAACACGTGTGTGTGTGTTACGTAACTAATGACGTAATATCGAGTCACGTGACGCTAATATCGCGTGACGATTGCGCATGACGTCATTATCCCCTTCATCCCCTTGCCCTTCTCCTATTCCTCCTCATCCCTTGCACAGCGCGGTGACTGATGTAAGTGTTTTTAACTGAGCGATCGCGATATCACGAGAAACCGCGTTAAAACACGAGAAAACGCGTGAAAACTGTTCGGTCACGTGATGACGCAAGTGATCGCAACCAGGGGAGACCGTGTGTAAATAACGGTAATCGGATGATGGGGATGAAGAGGAGGAGTAGCAGGGGAGACAGCGGAAGAGGATTAACAACGTACGTCCAGTTGTCCGGCTCTTCGGCCAATCACAACTGCCCTCGTAATTCAATATGGTGAATCACGTTCATCTAATATTACGTAACAATTATAATTGAATATAGAATCGGTATATACATACAATCATATATATATATTAGTATGCATACACTTACGTATACGTAATTGTACAAACATAAGTAACCTATATAGTATGTATCAACTAAGTCATATCATTATAGATTGTGTACAACACGTAGTTAGTAAATTCAATTATGTTTCATTATATTGTAATCATCGAAATATAAAACCACCCCCAATCTTACGTGGTGTTTACAAATAATATGCATATATATATATATATATATATATATATATATATATATATATACTGTATATATGAAATAATCGACAGTTACGATTAAAAAAAGTATCGGTGCCCATCATTGCATATACGATACTCTAATATTATTAAATTAATTTATAAGAATATTAACAACATTTTAGTATTGTATTATTAGGTAGCCTACATTGATATGATATTATATTGATCATTATTTTGTAATGTTTTCCAAGGTATTGCAAGACTAGGTTAAACATACGTAGTATTTAAATAATAATTTTTACCATAATAGAAATTAATCAAATGATATCATAAGTAAACCACCGACTTTAACTCAACGTACAATGTACGATGTACATTGTACGTCATACAATGAGTAGATATTAGTATCCAATTCAATTCATTTATATAAATAAATTATATTGAATCCACTATATAGTGGCTATATCATATAATCTATATGATATATATTCAATATATGCACTTAATTTAATTGAATTATTATTGAAATATAATTCAATATATTAGGAATAATAAATATTATTTACAATTATTAATAATTTTTATTACATAAGTAGGTTTTTAAAAAAATTTATATTATCTATTATAACTACATATATGTTGTTTCAAATTATGAAATAAAATCGTATTAATTAAATATATAAATAATATCGTGATCGTGATCGGGATCAGGATCGGGTAAGAAACTTAGGATCGGGATCGGAATTGGGAAAGGATCGGGTAAGGAAGTTAGGATCGGGATCGGGAAAAGGATCGCATAAGAGAATACATAGAGGATCGGGATCGGGATCGGCGATCCAGGAAAAAAGTATCGGTGCCCATCACTGGCAGTATTTTAAAAATATATATAAATGTTATATAATTTCCGGATAATTTATAAATATTTTATATATAGGAGTAATATATAAAGAGTACAGCAAGGGATCAAGTACAGTTCCCTGTGGTACTCCAAATAGTAAGGGTTTATTTGAAGATGTTGATTCTAGTTTAATGTTATAAGTTATATTTGTAATATAGTCTTTTAGTAGATTTAATGCATTATTGGTAATATTTAGTAGATTTAGTCGTTGTAGAAGTATGTTATGGTCTATTATGTCAAAAGCTGATGATAAATAAAGTAGAATTATTAGCGCAGGGATATTATTATCAATATTATGAAGGAGTGTATCGGTAACATAGAGTAACGCTGTTTCAGTACTGTAGGATTTTCTATATCCAGATTGAAATTGATCAAAAATGTTATTATTATTCAAGTGATTAGTTAATTGTTTACTAATTAATCTTTCAAATATTTTAGCTAGAGTGGGTAATTGTGATATAGGTAGATAGTTCATTTATGTTCATATTATATTTTTTAAATCTAGTAGTTATGGTGAATTATTGGGGTATTTTATTCAGTTTTATACAGTTAGTTAGTAATTGTCTAATTATTTGAGTAATGACATTATTTGTTTTAAGTACTGTTATAGTGATGTAATCAAGTATTGAAGATGAACTAGTTTGTTTAATTAATGTAGAAATATCAAAAAGTCATAGACTAATACATGTTATAAATAACTGTGAGGCGCCCAGGACAATACAAAACTAACAGTAACATTTTTTTTCTTGTGTTTTGATTTATATATTAAACGACAATAAGTATTAAGTTATTGATAAACACAAGAGAAAAATAAAACTATCTGGAGTTAAAACCGTGACATCTCGCTTACTAGTTTGTTTACTTTTGACTATCCCACTGAAAAATAAACCCCATACTATATATATATATATATATATATATATATATATATATATATATATCCATCACGTGATTTACCTTCAGCTGGCTTATTCAGAGAATACATATATATTAGCAAGTATATGTATATTTAAAATATATAATTAATAACTTTATGTCAATAGATGTATGTATATATTTATACATATATATATATATATATATATATATATATATATATATATATATATATATATATTATATCCGTATACTGTATATATAAGGTAATGGTTTACTTATAAACGGAAGTAACGTATTAATGTGGACGTGAGTAAACACAATGATATTCGTAGTGTATTTAATTATATATATATATATATATACATATATATATATATTAATATGCATTAGTAAGATAATGTATGACGTACACTGCATGTTTCGTATGTCTATGTGTGACGTTGTGACTAAACTGGTCACTATACAAATATACACGTATACGTGCATATATGCAAACATATTCGTATATATATATGTATGTATAGGGTATGTGGCTCAGTGTGACAACCAAAAGCTAGTTTGCAAGAGGACACGGGTTCGACTCCATGCAATTCTTGTTTTTCTCTTGTGTTTATCGATAACTTAATAAACGATAACCCAAAACACAAGTACAATTGTTACTATTTGTATTTTATTGTTCGGGCCCCCTCACAGTTATTTATAACATGTACAAGTCTAAGACTTCTTGGAGGATCCATTTGTATCCGTTATATATATATATATATATAAACAAAATATATTAGATACTATTTATCGGATTAATGTATTATTATTATATATATTTAATATTAACATTACGATAATTGTATATATTGAATATAATAAATCTATTTAACATATTAGAATAGATCTGATATTACCAGGGGCTAAGTATACTTAGCTGTATATACATATATGTAGCTATATGTGGTGATAAACATGGAGCTCACTATATCATTATATATTGGTAAATATATAGGGTAATAATATTATAAAAAATAGTTAAGTTATATTATCTATGTTATTATTTTAGTTATTTTGTTTACTATTGCATAATAAACACTATATTAAAATATCAAACATCTATAACCGAACAATACATATATTGTCTAATGATTTATCGATGGGTTATAATTTCAGCTATTTTAGGGTGTATATATATATTCATCTTACAGAAATGGTATAAAAAAGTTGGCATTGGGAATGCTTTGTTGTCTATAGACGAATTTATATAGAAATTCGTGTAGATAAACATAATTCTAAATTTATATTTATATATGAGGTATTACATAAAGGACAAACACACATATATATCAATATATATATATGTGTGAATTTATAAATATTCAGTGCGCATGTGTTGCCCGCCAGCTGCATGTAAAATAACAGAAATAACAATAGTGATACAACAATAATGACATAAAAAAGGAATCGAGACAAAAGAGTTGATTAATTAACGGACAGAGTTTTGGCCGATTGCGGGGAATGACCTTGATATGGGGGTATCCCAACCTTACCCATCTCCGTATCGCTAAGTGAAGGTGTTAATATAATACTATAGAATATATATATATATATATACATTGCACAATAATTAATGATAGTTTAATTAAATGCAAATATAACACAATATACACTAGTGTTTATTGTGTATACATACAATTAGTAAATAAAGCTGTAATCCTGACAAATAAAAATACAGAGATTCGATTTAAAAGATACATGCGATACATTTAAAACTATAATAATAATAATAATAATCAGATTGATTCGTCGTAATAAACGAGAATGAACCCAGGTAGATATAGAAGTTCACTTATCTAGATATCTACCTGTCAATAAAAGGAATGGAAAAAAAACAAACAGAAATGAAATTGACAAAGATAAAATAAAATTGGAAATTAAAAGCAAAATATAAATATAAAGTAAAATTTTAAATATTAAAATAGTTAAAATACAAATAAATATTATATATAAATAATAATAAAATTATAATAATAGATACAAATAACAATAAAACAAGATGTATACAATTAAAGAGGGAAAAACAACACATAGTTCATAAAACGACCACAACGAACGAATAGTATAAGGCTACCAACTTTCAGTAAGGATGTGCCAAGTCCCTAATACCTTGAGATGATCCCCGTCACAATCATACCGGTAAACTTACTACTCGGCATATAATACACCACCGCACGCTACAATCAATATACAAAAAACACGAAATCCTTCCTCTTTATAAAATAAAAAATAAAAAAATATAATATAAATAATAAAATAATAATAAACAGTTAATAAAAATAATAAATAGTAATGAAAAAATAAATCTTATAAATAAAATTACAATAAAATATATACAAGAAATAATAATAATAATAATAATGTAGTAGTAGTAGTAATAGTATTTATTTATACACAAAGATTAATATAATATTCTACAATGTGTTTTACTGTTTGTCGAACAGTTTACAGGTGTGGGTTCCCGGATGATTTAACGATCATCCGTAAAAATAATATAATAAAATAAAATAACATTCTTAAATATAATAATATAATAATAATATAATAACACGATTACATTTCAAAGAGGGTTAGATATGTGGTATTTTAGTGGGGAACGTTTAAATAGCTCCTTGAGTTTATATTTGAAAGTGGTGATTGAGATATCTTCTTTGCGTATGGATTGGGGAAGTTTATTCCAGAGAGTTGCACCTCTCCAGCTAAATCGTTTGTTACCGTACTTTCGTAGTCGTGTAGTCGGTATGTCAAGTCTATATGTTTGTCTCAGTTGTCCGTTAGTGGTTTGTTTGTGAAGTAAAGTATGTAAATTATGAGGTTGAGTTGTTTTTGTAGTTTTGTAAAGTATAGTTAGTAGTTTAATGTTGATGTTGTCAATTGTAGGTAGCCAGTTTAGTGATTTCCGTAAGTTCGTAATGCTAGTAGTGTAATCTGTGTTTTTTAGATTAAAAATAATTCTAGTAGTTCTATTTACTAATCGGTCAATATGTTTAGTAACTGTTTTGTTTTCTCCGGCTAGTAAAGAGTTACAGTATAGAAATCTAGACATTATCAGTGAATTTGATAGCATTATAGCTGTTTGTTTGGTTAAGTATGGTCTTAGTTTTTTTAAATTATATATATGAAAGGAAGAAGTTTGTTTCATTTTACTGATATGTTTAGTAAAGTCGAGTTTGTTAGTAAAGTGGAAACCTAAGTATTTTGTATTTTCAGTCGGTATTATATTTATGTTATTTATATTTATTAGTGGAACTGTAGTATTGATCGTGGAATTGGTTATAAAGTTGATTAGTTAAATTAATAATAATAATAATAATAATAATAATAATAATAATAATAATAATAATAATAATAATAATAATAATAATAATAATAATAAAAATAATAATAATAATAATTAAAATAATAATAATAATAATAATAATAATAATAATAATAATAATAATAATAATAATAATAATAATAATAATAATAATAATAATAATAATAATAACAATAATAACAATAATAATAATAATAATAATAATAATAATAATAATAATAATAATGATATTAATAATAGTAGGTAACTCGTAATACAAATTTAATCAAATAATAATAAGAATAATAATAAACAATACATTTAAAAAAAAATAATAATACAATTGTTAAAATATATAAATATTGTAAAAAAATAATTTAATTATAAAACTATTCCAATTACTGAATTTCATCATTTGATAAAAAAAATATATAAAATGAATAAAAATAAATAAATAAATAAGACTTTAATAGTGACCAATAATTTTTTTTTTTAAAACATTTAAAAACTTTTTCAAAGGGTTAGTGGTTATATCAATAGATAGTGAATTTCATAACAAAGGACCTTTATAACCAATACAGAATTTATCATAACAACGTGATATATTGGGAACAACGAATTCATTAGTTGACCTTAGAGAATATATTTTCTTTTTTTTATTAAATAACTTAATAATTTGTGAATGTATATTATTATTATACCAAGCTTTATACATGTATTTATTAATATTTAAATCAATAATATCATTAAATTTGAGAATACGTTTATGTATATAAATATGGTCAATATTTGTTCTATTATGTAGATAATAAATTGATCTTAGACATCTATTTTGTAATATAGTAATATATTTAATATTACTAAATTACGTATTACCCCAGAGTATTGAGCAATAATGCAAATGACTATGGAATAAAGAGTAATATATGTTCATAAGGGATTCTCTATTCAATTTAGATTTTAATCTATTTAAGAGATACATCGATTAAGTTTGTTTTTAATATTATGAATCTGTTTTTTCCAATTGAGATTGTCATCTATAAATATACCCAAAAATAAAATATAAGATGATTGCTTTATAATTAAATCATTAATTTTTATATTTAATTTATGTTTAATTCGTGACCTATGAAATAATATGAAATTAGTCTTATCAATATTAAGTTGTAATCTGTTGTTATTAAGCCATTCATGAATATAAACTAAAGTTTCATTAATAATATTTGTAAGGTATATTTTTATTATAGAATGCAATAGTTGTATTATAAGTAATGTAGGAAGATTATAATCGTATAATGGTATATATATACCATTAAGTATCAATTACTACTCTGACATATATTGTCCCCCTTATTATTTAGATTAAAACCACAGCCATGAAAATATATAGTCGAAGTCGATCGAAGCTGATTGCAATTTACTTTTATCAATATTAATAGATTTCTAAGATAAATCAGTTTATTATTTTTTAATAATTGAAAATTATATTTAATAGAACGAAAGTATATATGTGTGCAATATTGAATCAGTTTTTTAAAAGGTTTTTACATATGAACACTTTATAGAAATATACAATGTATACATTGTATTGTATATAAAGGTTTAAATATACGTGGTATATTGCATAATATACAATGTGCATTATACAATGTACAATATTGTTATTGTCATTGTTATGTCAAGTTACAGTTTGGTTTTATAAAAATAAAGTCGATATTTTCGCATGAAAACTTCGTAAAACTCGTTGTTGCATATATAAATAAATATATTAATAACTTGGCATATACTGATATAAGCACTATATATTATAATATTGGATACGTCTATATTGTTAATATAGATCTATAGTGTCACTATATATATACGTTATACTCAGAGCTGGGCACGATACTCAACAAATGTATAATAGATACAATTACAATTACACAATTTTTTCTTATAATAGATACTACTACAATTACTTCAAAAAAAAGAATAGTAGATACAATTACAAATACAGAATGTTCTTAGTAGATACATCTTAGTAGATACAAATACATTATAATTATATAAAATATATATAAATATATAGATATAAATTATATAGATATATATTATATCATATAATATATATGTATATATATATAGTCATAAATATAGAATTTGATAGTACATATCAAGGTACATTACACGGAATAATATCCCGAAATGTTTGCTAGAAAGTGATTTTCTAGCAAGTGGTAGTGGGACCCCTTTAAGTTACTATATTTCCCGAAAATTGTCGGAAAGTAATGGGGTAACTCACTACATTCTCCTTAATTTATCAACTGCCTTCTATACCCTTGACCATAATATCCTTATAAATGGATATCCTCTATCGGAATATCTGGTACTTCACTCTATTGGTTCATCTCATACCTAACTGGTCATTTTTTTTTACCAAATTAGCATAAATTCACTAATTTCTAAACCTCGTAAAATTACTCATGAAGTACCTCAATGATCTGTCCTTGGTCCACTCCTATTCAATATAAATCTACTTCCCTTATTTAAAATTATTGACACTATAGATCTATAGTCGACTATCACTCGTATACAGATGATATATAATTACACTGTAGATTGATAGACCCTAATAATGCAATATAATACATTTACTTAACAACTGTATTACCGATATAACTGATATACCTACATAACTGGCTCACCAACATTTCCTTATCACTAAACTGTATTAAAACTGAATCATTACATATTAAAACATCTACTACTATATTCCTTCCACCACAAATTACCATTAACAATTTGAGTATTTCTTATGCTAATATAATAAAACTCCTGGTATATTAATCGACCCAATACTAAAATGTCACATTCCGACTAAATCACTATCACAGTAAATTAACTACATACTACAACTCTTACGAACAATAATACACTTCATTAATTTTAATACTTCAATCTTCTCGCTACATCCCTCATTCTACCCTACATTGATTACTATAATTCCTATCCCTATAGGGACATATATGACTCCTCACAATCTAATAAATAAACGCCTTCAAAACACAGCTATCAGATTTATATATTTTTCAACATAGCTAAATATTCCAGACAACATATATCTCCTCTAAGAACCAAATTACATTGGCTTCCAATAAAATCCAGTATAATTTATAATATGTCACTCACCATACATTTATCTACTCACTATAACACACCAGACTATAGTTCGGACCAGATATATCTCTCCAACTTACTAACTCCCAACATAACTATTTACGAACAACAACAAATAAACAAATTCAAATTAAAAACTCCAGTTTTATCATATTTAACTTCTGCCCAACATAAATCTTTCTCCGTCCATGCTCCTAAAATCTGTAATGATCTACTTCACCATATCCGGTCAATTGACTCAACTGTAATTCAAGTTAAATCTAAAAACATACTGTTTTTTCAATAAATACATTAAAAATCACGTCCGAAAACTTCCATAAATAAGTTGATGGAAGTACTTAAACCAGTTAGGTAACTGGTAATAAGTAACTAAAATTATAGTTAACTTGCTAGAAAATAACTTTCTAGCAAACATTTCCGGACATTATTTCCGGAAAATCTGGTTGTGGGATACCCCTTTTAAAATGAAATATTAAATATTTACATCTTATAACGTGTTCTTCAATAGATGATATAGAATAAATGTGTTGAAATTTAGTGACGTTTAATGATACCCATGATTAATCTTTTAGTGCACCAGCGTTTATTTCATCTGAAAGTATACCATGAGCCATTACATACTATAGAGAAATATACATTATTACAATATACTATTTTTCAACTAAAAATAATAAGCGACCTTTTATTTCGAATATTCAACACGAATATAGTAAATTATCAAATATACAAAAAATAAATTATTAATATATTATTAATTATTATTATTTAGAATTAATCATATTTATTAAAATTATTTTATCTTTCAAATAATATATAATTTTAAATTATAAATCAATTAGTATAAAATATATTATCAAAATAATGTCTTTGTTTTCAATAAATGTATATAATGGTTTTTGAGAATATCACTATAATTGATATATAATAATTTTAACAATGAATTAATTTCAATATTTATAAAAGATATTTAATTATAATTATAATTTTTATAAAAATATATTGAAGAATTATATATATTAAAATTAATTTATAATATGATAATATAAAATACATATAATGTCCAAATGATATATTATTTAATAAAATTTATCTGTTTAAATAATTTTCTTAGTAGATACGTATCGTAGATACTATTTATGACTAATAGATACGATTACAAATACTTTTATAATTTTTATAATAGATACAAATGCATCTACGATACTGATTTTTGTCCTTAATAGATACTGTATCGGCGATACTGACCAGCTCTGGGTAGTATAACTTATACTGATATAGTTCAGATAATCTACCGTATACGTTAGATTATCTAAACTATACATATAGGAAACCTATATGAAATCTATATGTAATATATGTAATATCTATATATATATATATATATATATATATATATATATATATATATATATATATATAGGTTATGTATACATGCTATAGCATATTTTAACACGTGACTATTAATAAAATATTTAATAATACATTATTTAATATTTAATTAATATAAATATATAAATATATATATATAAAATCATATTTATGTATTTTTCAAATACACACACACACACGCACATATATATATGGTATATAACGTATTACATACGAAGAACGACGTCATACCGCATACAGTTTACGACATAATGTATACATTATTCTCATATATATATATATCATAATTATTGTAACACCTCATATTTCGTGATTTCAGAACAACCTCCTCCTCTTCCTTCTGTGAACTTGTGACATGAATACATACGCATTGTTCTATTGCGTGATGTTCGCCTACCTAATCAACGTCATAGTATCGGTGCTTCCGGAGAAAGACAGACGACGAATGAGGTTAGAGGTCATGCTGGCCGTGGGGCTAATGACATCGCGCTAGCGGATACATACAGTTATCATGCCGCCATTATATATATAGATGTGTACATAGAGGTATATACATAGAGGTATATAATATATACTCTATACCTATATATGTATATGTCTATAAACAGTAGGCATGCAATATATATTTAATATCTGCATATAATTTTTAGTACGTACAATGATATATATATATATATATATATATATATATATGTGTGTGATGATGATGATGCTATAAGGTTTATTAAGCACTCAAATAGTACCATGTAGACCTTTCGCTCGTGTGGAGGAAAATAATAATAAGAAAAAAAAATACGATAACGATTAGAGAATAATAATACATTGAAGATAAAACGAGCTAGAAATAACGAATACAAAAATATTATGTTGAATTATTTAGTGATTAGACGTAGATAGAAAAGAATAATTAGAAGACATTATATTATAGATCATATATATAATAACTATAAATAATATAAACACGTAACACATATTTCCTATTTGATGTGTATAATCATATAGTCGGTATATATATCCATCTGATCCCACAACATTCAATACATCTATGCAAATATTAACCTCAGGTGGAAACCTTTAATACTTCTATTGTAGTCAGTATTACTTTTTTAAATTTTAATTCCGGCTTATTTTATTATTTTAAATGGTATGTCTGTATTACCTACTTTTATTAATTCTATTTCTATATATACACTTTTAAGAACACTTTTATGATTTATATAATTATTTACATACAAATTGAATACATCAATATATATATATATATGTGTATACATATGTTTAAATGTAGCCATTATTAACTTAGGTTAGTTTTTAATAAAGGAAATATATGTATCCATTAAACAAGGTACACATATTTATAATGATATTAGTATTTAAAGTATATATATACTTTGATATATGTACACATATATGTAGGTATGTGTAAGTATGTGTGATAGTATGTGTGCATTTAGATAATTAACTATAGTTTAAAGGCATATATGCCTATTTATACCTGTATACTATTAGATTATGGGTATATATACCTATGTAATGAATTAATTTTGTCTATAGAATTTAAATTTTTTCAATATATAACATAACTTTTTATAATACTAATAATAATATATTATTAACTTATACAATATTAATATAATTATTAATTTCCGATATAATTATTTCATCACATGTATCGAATCCAATTAGTCATTACTCAATACTTAAACTATTTAAATATTTCACATCGTGTTTCGATACTATTAAACTTATTTTTCAGCCTTTAATATTTACTGTGTATTTAGTTACCCGTATATGAATATACTCGATAATATAGAGTATAGAGTATATAGTATATAGTATAGAATTTATACAGTTATACGATATATAATATATACACGTTTATTACGAATAGAAAATACCGTAAACTCGGCCATACACACACATACGTAATGGCAACTGCAGATGAAGATGCGCACATACGTATGTACGTGTACCGCGCATGATTACGAACATAATAGAAGAGGGCGTACTACAGCACACACACACACAACCTACGGGTATTGTGAGAACAATACATACATCTATGTGGAGGTTCGGCTTCATGCGATTATCTTGACAACAGTAATTACGTCATTTCACCTAATAATGGAGCGGCGTTAAGTGCCCTCCTCCTCCCTCCTCCCTCCTCCTCCTCCCCCATCCCCCAGCATTATCTAGTTGTTGACATCGACGAACGAACGCACTTATATAAGAACGCACGCGAAATATATCTCAAACACAAGCAGGAAAATTCGCTAACGTATATATATATATATACGCGTATCTATGTATATACATACAACTTATGATTATAATCAATATATATATAAACTATCTACCAGGTATACTTGTATATAAATGCATAAAAACGCGTATTTTGTATATGCGTTTTTATATACACGTATAAATACACTTACGCATCATATTGGAATATATATGATCACTAATATACTGATAAATGTGTACTCAAGCCGTTACATTTTACATTAAATACCGTGGACATGCATCAGTGTACAATATACTTTATAAACTATATAATGTATATTCCGGATCCATCAGAACATGAAATTAAACTAAAATATAAGTAATTACACTGTACAATGTGTAATGTACATGGTACGGTATATACATCTATATATATAATGTATAATGTATAATATACAGCGTATATTTTAAACTATAGTTTATAAACTATATGTACAATGACCTCATCGGATTAATACATTTAAAAAGAAACCTAATATATACACGCGCACACCGCTCCGATCACCGCTCCGATTACCACACTTGTACACAATAATAACATGATTACATAATAAGGTATTACGAGGTAACATATTGATACATTTCATTGAAACTCTGGCAAGTGTTACAGTAGTATTATAAACAATTGTTTCTGTTGTTTTCGCTTGTTAATCAACTTGCAGCTGATTATTCCTTATAGTTCTTCGTTGTTCTCCTTTGTTCTATGCTGTTATATTAAGTAGAATATAGTTTGTATTGTTTAGTATAATATTAAACAATATATTGTTTTCGAAAGCGAATCAAGTGCATTACCACCGGTTCAGTAATTCATGACGGTGTTTCTATAAGGACAGTGCATCTATTCTAAATGAATACAATACATCGGCAGGTGCCTGAAGTTGTGATATGATCTGGGTTGGCAAACACCCCAACAATCGGGAAATTAATCTAAGAATTTTGGCTGTACATATGTTTTTAGTTTATTTGTAGGTTACCTGTTTTGTTGTTGTTGTTGTTGTTATTATATATATATCATAAAACAAGAATATTTCTTTTAATGATAAAAATAAGTTAATATGTTAAGAAATATAATGATTAATTTACACTTGATATGTTGGTCAACTAATCATAAAAGCTATAATGTTAGAACAATATAACTGACATTATTAAACACACAAATTAAAAAGTTTAATCCCGAAACTATTATATAGGAGGAGGAGTATATATAGGAGGAGTGTATTGACCGATCGTCACTTATGAACGTAATTAAACATAACGTGTGATGTATGACATATTAAACATGCAAAATATAATAATGTGTAATAGGGTAAACAAATCAACTCCGTTTTTATTTCTATGTTCGTAAATTCGGTTTCGTGCATTTGATTATTTATCGTTCATTTGCGTACATTTCGAATAGCTATTGCCTAGGAATAGCCTATAGGCATTCACACCGATTCCATATATTTTCATGCGCATTTTTAATGCGTATTACACCCTATATTAATATATAATAATATATAAACATAAATAAATAAAGCTGTCAATAATTATTTTAAACAAGTATATTGTATATTATGATGATTAATATGATCTTAATTACTCTACTACATCTATTATTAAGAAGGTGTCATCTAAGATATGCATGCATTTGACAAATTCAGCGCATGAAAAAAACGCACTCAACCGAATTACGGATACTTGAAGTATCCTATAATAATCACTATAATACATTACAACATAATTGGATGCATAGAAACAAATATAAATATTAAATAAAACATAAATTAGTGAATAATACCAAATACAATCTATTGTATTGCTTGGGTGTTTATGATATATGTGGGTACATATATAATCAAGGTGATAATCATAATATATATATATATATATATATATATATATATATATATATATATATATATGATACATTACAGTACGTGAAGGTGATTATGTAGGTCACGAGGGCATCACTGATTACAGTATATGGGTATTTCTTTATTACGATGCATCTAAGTTATAACGGTCTGCAGAACATGTGTTAATAATGTGTCCACTTATACTTCAATATGTACACATAGTGTATGTGTGTACATTATACAAAGTAATGCAGTTATGATATGTGCATTCATGTTTAGACTATAATAATTATTATAGTTTTAAGATCTACAATTAATATAACTAATATATATATATATATATATACCTAATTATAAATGATTAAATATATATGTTTACCGATAATAATGCAATAACGTCGAGATGTATGCACATACACTATATATATATATTTAGTCAATAGAAAAATAAGTTGTGATGAAAGATATACCACTCCCTATCTAAAATCGTAATTAATAGCAAACTCATGCCGCGCGGTGTTAAAATAGTATCGCTACTGAAATATATTGATGTTTGGTGCAGTTTCTATACTACACTGTGTTCAATGTTATATTAAAGTAGATGTAATATACGTTAGCTTTTACTCACCACATATATTAGTCTAGAATTTAAACCAAATCATCCTTTTACCTTGTTATATATATATATTAGTAATGAACACTTAGTTTTCATCATACAAATAAATAATTTAATACATTTTTTACATTTTAAAAGTAAATAGTTTGATTATACATCATATATTTGTCCGAAATAATAACCTTATAGGTGGCGCTCTACATGTGTAATATCAAATGTTCTCGTAAGTGATATTTATTTCCTTATAGGATTTTAATATTAATACGTTTTTGATTTTATTTAAATAAACTACCATTCATATAAAGTAAACAATACAGTTATTTAAATAAATAATGCAGTGAATTATAATTCAAAAAATGTATACAAAAAATCTATTATTACAAAAATTATTTTCATCCTTCAATTTGTTTATTTGTATCCTTGCCATTCATCAAACATAGGATAATTTCTATTGTTATATATCATCCGTCGAACTAGAGATCTGATAGTTTCATTCCTCAATGTAATCCTGGTGGCGGATAAAAACTGACAAACAGAAAAATGTAAAATTAAAATCGATATATATATTATGAGACCTCTATTATAATAGTGTCTATAGAAACATATTTGTTATTGTGATAAATTAAAATTTATGAATGATTACAATAAGAAATATTGCGACAGAGGTCAGTAATGACGGCTACTGATTTGTATACGTCGTATTCCAATAATATAGAAATGGCATTATATATATATAATTATAAGTTATAATTATAATTATAACATGAAATAAATCTTAATTCTTCTTTTCTCTCTACCTCTACCTCTAACCATACAACGTATTATTTAATTATTCATTATTTTTACATCGTTTTATCTTCGTCATATTATTAGTATCTAATTTTATCGGAAAATGTTGATACATTAATATATTATTATTTTAGTATTATTTTATTATTAATATTCTTCCCGCACGAGCGAATGGTTCTACATGGCCCTATTTTAGTGCTTGATAAACCGCTAATAATTATCATGCATGCAAAGGATTGCAATACATAACAGTGGTTATATACTTGAATATATTTCACATATACACACACACATATATACATATATATATATACATATATATATTATATATTGTATATACATTATTTATTTATTTTTTTATAAATTTATAATTTATTCTATCTTTATTTTAACTGAGTTTTCGTCAACGTAAGAGAACCATTGACGCATCGAAGTTATATAAAATATATATAATTTAAGTTATGATATAATATTAATAATTTGAAATTTATGATAAATAAATAAAATATATTTTCTATATATCGATATATCGATTTTAAACTAATTTAGCTTGACTTCAATAATGTAGCTTGACTTCATATGCAAGGCGCTTCATCTTACAATCTAAAGGTGTAGTTTATTATATGCAAGTAGACATATGTACACAGTTGGACAGACTACCAATATATGTACGCAACTGCATACAGGCTCACCTGTCAATATGACCAACTTAACTGTTACAAAGTACACCCTTAAAACTCATATGTACATACTAGTGTAGTTTAAGAGGTATTTTGTGGGCAACTGCCCCCACTATTATTTTTGCCCCTACCCCCCACTTTTAAATATTTACCTACCACAAAATCAGATATTTTCATAACCATTTATATTATAGACCTATTTAGTATACATCAGTAGATGTATTTTATTCTATAGTTTTTCATATATAATTTTGTTTACATACTTATTTTTGGAATTCCCCCCCTAATACTTAAAAAAAATGCCCTGCGGTACCATGGTACATAGTTAATAGTACATCTTGCATATACGGTAGTAACAGTAGTAATTTACGTTTTGTATTGTTGGTAGTACACTATGTGTACTTTATGTATGCATGTGTGTGGCCGCTTATATAATAGCACGCCTATAGAACGCTTATCAGTATACGCTATAGGAAGTGTCGGTATTCATCCTATACTGACAATTATAATTACGTGTGAATCCGTAACCCCAGTGCACCATAATGTAGTAAAGCCGTGCGAGGAGAAGGAGGGTGGTGGTTGTATTGTTAGGTATGGTGGTATACCGGTGGTGGTTCTGGTAGTCGAGGTGACACTAGTGTTGGTAGAGTTGCTGATAGTTAAGGTGCTGGTACTGGTACTGATAGGTATGGTGGTACTAGTAGGGTATGGGGTAATTATATTTGATCTGGTGGTGATGGTGATGCTAATGGTGATAGTATTAATAGTGATGTTGCTGTTAGTGCTGGTGCTGGTAGATGAGGTGGTAGTGATTGTAGTGATAGTGTTAGTGGTTGTCAGTGACGTAACGTAACAACTTGTTACGTAGTGATATTGTTGATGTCCATGTCATATTGTCCACGACTAGATATCGTTATACTTTTGTTGAGGAGGGTACCTCTAATGAGGATATGCGCATTTCATGGAACTCACTTTATAAAGCTCTGGATTAAGATTGATTAATTAATTAAATAATTATTGTGAGTAATTAAATATGAATCATATTTTAATGTTTAAAAAATGTTATAAATAAATTTTTATTTTATTTTATTACATAATTATATTATATAATTACTTATTTTCATTTACAAAAAATTCGTGGTGAAATTTGAAATATTATTATTATTATTATTATCAGATTTAGGCAATGCCAGTGTAATTATAGAAGCTGTGTTGCTTATCGAGACAATTACCCCTTATAAGGGTATATATATAACTATCAAAATTCTATGTTTTATGACACCTACTAGTCTGTCATCTTCTAAATAATTAAATAATAAAATAATAATTATTGTAAAATACTATGATACTGAATATAAGATCGATTTTAAAAATTTAAAAACTCAATATAATTTGGGAATATCTTTGTTTATTTACATTATGAATTAAATATATAGATGGCGATTTAATTGTTTATTTCCTGTTTACAAAAAAAAACAATTAACATCACTACATTATTGTATAATTTTCAATTTTATTTACCTTTAAATGATTTATTGATAAAAACCTTTTGAAATATTACATTATTACAATATTGTATATACACATAAACATAAAGTATATAGGCATTATTATGACATTATTTAGACTGAAATATATTGTTATCTTGTAAATATTAAAAACAAATATTACTTTATTTGTCAACCTGGACGGCCGATTGCTTTATAAGCACAGTTTGCAGTCCGAAAACCGAAAAATGTAAATGTATGTAACATCAATTTACTCAGTAACTTTTTTTTATGATAATAATGTTACTAAAACATTAATATCTTCTTTATTATTGAATATTTTTTGATAAAACCTTCTACAATGTAAATATATTTATATATTGATTAAAAATAAAAACAAATATTTTACATAATTATAAAAATATAATATATATATGACATTATTTAGAATAGTATCTAATAATTTATAATTATATGTGATATATATATATTATTAAAATTTATATCATACTTGTATATATTAATATATAATTATATTTTATTGCATATAAAGCATTTTTTATTAGCTATATATAGACAAAAAAGTAGGTTATTAGCTACTATAGCACCATGTTATAATAATACCGCATGCCTATTTTTTTATATTTTAACATGGTGAGTTATATTATTACTATTTATTGGCAACGTCGCATGCCCCCTTAAATAATTATATTATCTATGTAATTCCCTATAAGGATTAATTAATAATATGTGTATATTAAAATATACTAAGGTATACCTATATATACTTTAGTATATTTTAATCTAAACGCTTATTTAAGATCCGTGTTCTTTTCATATATATTAATATTAATAATAATGCATTGATAACTCCATGGAATCTGATGGCTTCGGTACTTTCAGACCAAATATAGACTAATTGTTAAGTTTATATATATTTGTAAACTATATATATATATAAACATATATTATTTATTATTATTATTATGGTTTTAAATTATATCTAATAAATTAATGAAAGCTTAATTAATAATATAATAATAAACTTCTAACTAATCTGTAATTTATTACATATTCCTCTATAAAGTACATAAGTATGATATATATAAGAACATGTCTGACACAATACAATTTAACTTGAAATTAATGAATCGTTTTATTCACTGATATCCTTTATCGTAGACACGTATATGTATACTATACAGCAACCGTTTAAAGCAGGTATATATAGGGTATATATAGTATATGGTATAGTATAGTATAGTATAGTATAGTATATAACAATTTTACAAGCCGTATACATGACAATAGTTATGCAATGCAAAACGGAATATGCATACAGTACACTCATGCACTATATTGCTTACACTGTTAAAAATGAGGGTACATCGAGTGCATTTTTTAGGGTGTAAGTAGTTTCCCCATAGCCGTACCCTAATTTGGGTACAATTTGAATAAATATAATCAGTATCCTAAAAATGATCAAATTGTATCCTAAAGAATTGTAGCTGGTTATACCCTAATAATATGATACCGTGTACCCTAATGCAATTGTATGATATGTACCATAACTGAATTACATGATATGTAAATATAATAATCACGTAACCTAATATTTACCATAGCTATACCCTGATAAATATATAGAGTGTACCCTATAGAGTGTACCCAATATATTGCATTTAATAGTCTTGCACCATAATATTTAACATATATGTACCCTAACAATATATATATATATATATATATATATATATTGTACCATAGTGCGTTTAAAATTCGTGTACCCTATTTGTTAGGTACATGGTAAATTGTTGTAATATTTTAACGATTTGTACCCTATAAATTGAATTCGATATACCCTAATTTTTAACAGTGTAGAATATCACTGCCTAAACATAATACTTGTACACTACACAATTCAGAAAAACAAAATTAAGTTGTAATCATTATTTTTAGTAATTATTTGTATTTATAATGTCAATACATACAACTTTACGATAAGGTAATACGTTACTACTCCAACTACCCAAACACTACTTAGTAAGTAGTACTTACACATACTTGTAACTCGTGTATCAGTGATATATATACATATATATCCAATAGATTTGGCATAATCTTCCAACCCATCTTTATGACACCATCAACACAATATTTTAAGACCATGATGAATCGTATATCTTCACAATATAATAATAATTTTGATATATATATATATATATATTATTAAACGCGTATAATATATATACACATATCTATTATGCCTATCTGGTTTATTCATCATATCATAATACAGTATTAGCACCGATATATATATATATATATATATATATATATATATATATATAATATATTTTATATAATAAATATAAATATAGTTAAAATATTGAATTATCGCAAATAAACATACTTAATAATAAATATATCCATCACTTATTTATACTACACACATACATATTTATATATTATGTGCTAGTACATATTTGTATGCATATATACATGTATATATATATATATATATATATATATATATATATATATATATATATATATATATATATATATATATATATATATATACGTATATACGTACAAGGCTTATTTAGCGGAAGAACGATTTACATCTTTTTATTTTCTTCCATTTTCTCTATAAATAGAATTAAAAAATCTCTGAAACCTAAATACATACACTATGCAATCATTGAGCTGTATAACCCCTGGCGATGTACACATATATTAGATACGTAATATATAGTTTATTTTCTCTATACATGATATAGAATATAGTTGTTTTAAATTCAAATTCAATTAACAGATGATGTATTTATTTTCGTTATCCCCTATAGGATATATATATATATATATATATATATATATATATATATATATATCCTGTACATATGTACGTCGTACATTGTACATGCAAATACAGCTTATCTATACGTATACGTGTATGTACACTATTTGTGGATTACACTATACACTATCATTGTCTATCGATGATGTAAAATATGTTAGGATATCCTATAAGAGGCTGCAGTGAAATGTTAACATATCGAATAATAAATATTAAATAATAAATATAAGTATATCATAATGACTATAAAAACCCATAACAAAATAAATATAATACTATTATAGTATATTAATGTATCAATGTTAAGGAAGTTCAATAGTATATTCTAAATATATAGAAAATTAGATCTAATTAATTTATTATTTTAGACCTTACAATATAAAATATTGAAATATTAAACATTATATATATCATACGTTAGTATAATGTTTAAAACAGTTACATTAACAACGAAGACGTTATTATAATGTTTTATAATTATAACTCATTTCAATGCATACTTCAATATATCATACCTTATTTTTGAACAGTTTACTATTTTAATACGGTAGACTTAACTTCTGACTTGACTATATGTATTCACTGAATTAACTATCTTATAGTATTGCACGTTGACTTACATCGTTATATATATATATTATAGATGGTGGTTTAATTGGTCCGATGCACGAAACATAGAGTGAGTTATATACTCATAATTAACATACTATCAATAACGTATGTATTTATCTGTATTTTATTAATTTTACATAAATATTATATATAGTTACGATACAAACATACTATATAACGCTGGCTATCGGATAACATGTACTACTGCAGCAATGCCTACAACGCTGGCATCAGGTAACAGCGGTGTAGAATATCTAGCATCGCGCCGGTTGTCATCGCTTCGTAGACACACGATGTTTCAGGCCAAAGTACAGCTACACGCATATCACACTAATACGTATATAATACATGGTGACAATCGGGAGGATGAGGATGAGGAGATAGTACAGCTATGTGGTCGTATTTCATCTAATACTATTATTTATATATATATAAAATAATAAAAATAGTAATATGTATCGTACTACGATATCAATATAAAGCGGATACACATTGACCATCGTATACGATAGACTATTTGACTTGTATCGGTAATACATAACTGTGAGGTGACCACACAGTAACAAATACGCTTATCATATAAACCTATACAATATATATATATATAATTTGGGCATCATAGATTATTATATTTTATTATTTTACATATATTTTTAATGAATACCATGGTCATATGTTTTATACATATCACATTGAGTTATCGTTTTAATTATTACAACATTATTTAAACTCGCCGCGAATGCGAATAGGTAATATGGAAACATTCGCTCCTCGTACCGGATGAATACAATATGGGTTCGGGGTTCACTATAGTGACTAATATAGAAACTACCTCTCCTCGCGCGCATGAGGTTATGGGACCCTAAGGGATACATGGTCGCGATATCCTGTTCGAAGCGCTGGTTAGGACATGGTTAGGACATAGGACTTACGTGGTAAGTGCCCGTGGTCTACCCGTCACGTGGGCCTGACGTTATCGGTGTGTAACGTGTCGTCTATTGACCGCTGTAGTAATTAGTAGTGATTGCTGACCGCTGTCCGCTTGACCACCACCACCACCGCCACTTACGTAACTATCACTAACACGTGACTATGCAATCCGACCCGTCCGCCGGCGACTTAATAGAATTATCGGTCACGTTTCTATCTGGACGGCAAGCCGTAGCTCTATGTCTACCACCGACGGCGTTATTGCGACGAGATAACGCGTTGTATCGCGAGATGTTCCGCGAGATATGTGCGCAGCTATTTCGTGAAGTTGCGAGATATTTCAAGATATTTCTAAATATTCAGTTGTGTTCCGTTATGTTATGTTATACTACGAGATTTTCGAAGATATTTCTCAATTGTAGGGTATTTATTTGTTACTAGATTGGCGTATTAATGGAACAATACTACGCGTGCGTATGTTATTGCGGATGTGAGTAATACACACATTGTTATATGTGTGTTATACATTTATTATACATAATTTATAGATTATATACATTACGCATAATCTATCTAAGTATATATAGTATATATATAATACTCTATTGATATTTGAATTTTCTTGATATGCAGAAAAATGAATAACAAATATCTTTGATTAATCGCTATATGCTCTTATAACAGACACGCATCAATATAGACGTGTAATAGTACATATATACCCACGTAATCAATTCATATCAAGTATGTATTTGAATAAAGAAACAATAGTCATATTATACTAGTAATAACATCACCACGGATGCATATTCGTACGCATCTATGACCATGCCTACGTAATACACGTGTGCCGCCACCGCCGCTTGTGCTTGTAGCAGCTCCTTCTATCACGACATGTATCTTAGTAGGATTATATTTTTATAATAAACTATATTACCCAAATATTATATATATATATATATATATATATATATATATATATTTGATACATGTTCTACTAGCATATCTATCTAATTGTATTACTATTATAATGGTAAAAGTAACATATGTAGTATCATAATAGTATCACAATAGTATCGTATTACATTTATGTATACTATATATTAATAATAAAGCTAACAATTATATATTAATATGTATTTTAAAATAATAATGACACAACAAATTACCATAACGCTATAATACATAACGCGTATAATACATGTCAACTTACACGTAATACCTCACTCTATAGAGTTGATGTATATACACTTTAATTTCATAAATTATCTACATTAATTTTTATATTT
Organism: Osedax fenrisi; assembly: GCA_964019155.1. Lineage (NCBI taxonomy): Eukaryota > Metazoa > Annelida > Polychaeta > Sabellida > Siboglinidae > Osedax > Osedax fenrisi. Next base: position 84,007,911 of record OZ025243.1, read on the forward strand.
ATATTTTTATCGATATATAATTATTAATATTTTGGAATATATAAATAATAATGTTTTTATAGGGTGTTCAAACGATGCGGGTTTTGCTTATGGTACGAACAAATGTTTCAAAATCATAGATTCAGTCCAGAATTTACTCGAATTCCTATTTTTCTCGTCGTACATCAAAAATGGAAAATATCCTAATTTTTGCTGACCGAAATGAATGCTGGACCGAAATATCTTACTATCTTTGGTAATGTTTACAATATTTTATAAAAATGTTATACTGAATAATTTGTATATAATTAATCGTATTACTACAATATAAAATACAATTAAACATGAATTATATAGAATATACAAAATTAAATAATTCAAGTAAAGATATAATAAAAGTAGTTTAATTAAATGCTTTAAAGATCGAGAATCGTTTTAAATAATTATGCGTCCATATAGTTCTCATTCTGCTATTTTCATACGAAATATCTAGTGCACTTTTGTCAGTTATTAAACAATAAATTATTTAATTAAGTATCCAAATAAGTATCCATAATTATAATAAATGTAATTATATATAAATTAAAATATTATTCGAATTTGAAATTTTTGTTTATTTACTTTATTTTTTATTTCCGCTGTCAGTTATTGGTAACTACGACAATTTAAACCCACGTCGTGTGAACACTCGTGTTTTTTAAATGCTGGACCGAAAAATACCTGTCCAGCATTTTTTCGTACGACAAGCTAAACCCGCATCATGTGAACACCCTATTATACAACAAATAAGAATTGCAAGTAATTTATTTAATTAAAATTTACTGGATTAATAATTATTACTAATTATTACTAATTTATCCTATTTATCTATTTGCCTGGTTAAGTTTTGCCTATTAATATTAAACAATCTGTTAAATATATATATAGTCACTATAGTCATTAGTCAGTATGTACTATAGTCGCTATATATAGTCGCATGCTAATATATTCATCTCCGAATTCGTATTGTAATTTAATTATTTATAAATGATATATTTATAATAATAATTAATATAGAATAATAATGGTTATTTTTGTATTTTTTTTGCATATCAATATAATAATATAACGATACATATAATAAAATTAATCATTAATATAATTTGTAGTATTATATATCTAATATATGTTTACAAATGCATCATTAATATAGGATATATATAATGCATCCTTAATATATCCTATAGGATATATATAGGATATATATATATATATATATATATAATCATCCTTATATGGATATATATAATATATTGATGTACTGCTATCCTTTATATTCGTCCCATAGAGACCAGTACAGATGTGTGCGGTATGTAAAGGATGAACTATATATATATATATATATATATATATATATATATATATATATATGATATAGGTATGTCGCTTATATCACTTATATTAGGGTAGTTCACGGTGGAATTAACCAGATGATTATCATTATCCGTAGACACGTTATAATCTATAACAAATATGTGTTATTATCACGTGACATATCGACTATAGTCGCGATACACACTCTAGTGTCGGTGTTTTAATGGTAATCTATTTACTCACTAGTCTGTACGCCTAGCTGAGGTGTTCACGCCTCGGAAAAGTCGAGTTATAAAGTGTTTGTTAACACATTAATAATTATTAAATTCTATTAAGGGCTCACACAGTGATGTGCACTTGATGTACTCAGCTTATCAGTTTAGTATTACGTAATACGCTTGTATTATATGAACGCGCATGCGATATAGATGTGTATAACGAAGCGCATTGTACACATGAGTACACACACACACACACACACACACACACATATATATATATATATATATATATTAATGAACACATAGGCGCGCGCGTATTTACTTAGCCACGCATCGTTAATCTATCATCGGAGTGGGAGGAGATGGTAGGGGAGGGGAGGAGATTGGAGGGAGGGAGGGGGAGGGAGGTGGAGGGAGGAAGAAAAACGAAACCCATAGTCAGGTTGATTAGCCCGGATTATCGGCTGATGGTGTTGGTAGCTAGTTTACTGAAATCTGAGCGTAGTGTAGTCTGGCTTGACCGTAGTGTAGTCTGGTTTGACCGCTGTGGTCTAGAATGATCGTTATGTTATCCGGCGAGCTGTCTATTCTGACGCTACACGATATATCATTATATTTAAATAATTATCATCTAAATATATATATATATATATATATATATATATATATATATATATATATATAGCTATTAGCTATATATATAATTATAGTTATTATATTTAATTTTATTAATATGTTCATCCCACACTAAAGAAGTGATATGACACTATTTTAGTACTTATAAACCGTTAATCATCATCATCACCATCATCATTTAGTTATATATGTTTTTATTTTCACTACCTATATATATATATCAAAACAAGAACAACAAATATTTGTTGTAATAATTAATTCAATAAAAGAATTGATTTTATATTATTCATACATACTATTTATATAGTTTATTCGTTAGGTTGTATTAATTATTTAATAATATCCCAATAACATGACCTATAAAATAAAAATAAAAATAAAAAATCAATGTTTCGACACCTACCCAAAATCATATGCCAATGTTTCGAATCACTTAAATGTTTCAAATGAGATGTTTCGAAATAGTTTAAATTCTTTTAGATGTAAACCATTAGATAATAAGTATATATTAATTAGTGATGTAAACGAATATTAAAATTACAATTATCTTCGTTGCATTTGAAAACTTAATAATTCGTATCATATTCAATTTGAAAAAGCCAAGTTCGATTCGAAATATAAAAATATCGAATAGTTGAAAATAATTTGAAAAATAAAATGTTGAATGATAATATACGAAAATTTAAATAATGATTAAATGTTTATTTTATGATAAATTATATAACAATAAACAAAAGTTTAATATATATATATATATTCTCTAAAAAGTATAATATTGAAAATTTGGTTCTCCAGAATTTAATTATTAAAAATGTAGCTCTCAAGAAGTTAAAATATTGACAAATTTATATCGGTAAGTTAAAATATAGAAAATTAGGTTCTGCAGAAATTAGAATATTTAAAATGTGGTTCTCCATAAATCAAAATATTGAAAATGTGGTTATTGTGAAATTAACAAATTGAAAATGTGGTTATCGAGAAAGAGGTCAAGTCAAAATATTGACAATTTAGATTTTGACAAATTATGAATACAGTTATATCCTATATATAATTATATCTTTATTATAGAAATATAATATCACATTAAATCATATATATACTGATATTATATATGAAATAAAATGAATACCTTATTTAAAATATTTTTATTTTATTTATATATTTTCAATATCTAAATAATTTATCACCAATATTTAGTAAATTGAGTTCAAAACATTATGCATTATATATTAACTCATTGATAATAAATATTGTTGTCAAATTAATTGATAATCAAATATATTGTTAGATTTTATTTTATATTGCATAACATTACTTTTACTATCATTTTTTTTAATAACCGTTTTTTATATCTTTGATAATGATAATAAGATATTAGTATTTAGACTCGGAACAAATCAGAATAATCACGAAATTTCACAAACCCGACCCAAAATCATATTTTGATACCCAAAACCATCCGGTTAATCAATTAGTCGAAAATACCAGACACAACTCGTGACCATTTACAACACTAGTATGTATGTATATATAAGGGAAAGTCTCCGATTACCGACTCCTAAATGATTATTTGTAATAACTTATTCAATATTAAATATATTTATTTGAAATTTTGTAATTAGAGTAATAGTATGGCAATGAATAATGTGGCTATATTAAATTTTTGATATAATTATATTTACAATAATAGGGGGTCGGTAATCTTATACATGTGCCTAATACTGACCCCCTTCTCCTATTACCGACCCCTTAAAATAATCGTGGCATAAATAATTGTAGTATTATAATATCCAATAAAAATAGTAGATATACATAAATATAATTAATTATAACATGCACGCAATTTATTTTTTATTGAATTTATGTTTTAATAGTATTATTAAATTTAAATTTAAACTTTATAGTAATTAAATTAAAATAGTGTATATTGTTATTTAATATTTATTTATTAATCAGTATATATTTAATCAACTAGAATCATGCATCCTAAATCTATATAAATGATACACAAACAACTTACGACATATTTAAAGTAAAATACGGATCTATTTTGATTGGATATTATAAATCACATGGGGTCGGTATTAGGGTAATTTAGGGAGTCGGTAATAGATAAATCATATGGGTTGCTATAATTAAGATATATTGGTTAATAGTTATTAAAATTAAATTATGTTTATAATTGTTATAAACATTTTATTGTTCTACAATATTATGCGCAGTATTTTAGTTTTCTTTTAATTAATAAAGTATTTATAATGATTTAAAAAAAGTTATTATTAAAATATTTAAAAAGTAAAAACAGAATATTACATTTGATCAAATAACATTTGTAGGATTAAATATTTTTAAAACAAAATACTTATTCATATTTATCATTAAATTACGAACAGTTCATATATATAATTTTTTTATATCTCTTATAGTTACTGAGATACGAAAGGGGGTTGGTATTAGGAGGGGGTCGGTAATCGGAGACTTTCCCCTACTTAATTTTATTTTAGTATGAGTATGTATACTCTATATTCAGAGTAATATATATATATATATATATAATGTAGTTTTGATTAATTTTAGGGTAAAAATCGTATTTATATAGCATGTAATTTATTTATAAATGCAACCTAACAATTCACTAGATGTTATATAGTTATGAACATTGTAATGTAAATAATTGTACACTATATTTATAATGATATTAAATATATAAACAATAAAAATCCATATAAACAAATAAAAAATAAACTCGTAAAATTCTAAAATCGACAAATTATAATAAAATAGAATATATATTTTTTTTAAATATAAAAATTATCATAATTATAAGCATTTTTATGATTATACCCTTATATAACAATATATACAACAATAAATAAACTAAACCAACTAAAATGTTTTGATAAATTAAAAAATATGGTTATAAAAATTATAAATACATTAATATATTTTATATATAACGTAAAAATATAAATAAACTATATATATATATATAGTGATAAAGAAAATAAAATATAGTATAAATCATGTATGTAAATCAAATAATGATACACGAAAAGTTCTGGTAGTTATCTGCCTTAGTGTAGATCTGAAAAACATGGACTGTCGAAAAAATCGAAAAAACTAGCCGATGTTATAAACACGGGAATATTAATGTACATTACTGATAAACATACATATACGATAAATATGATAAATGATCACCAGTAATTGTATTGATATCAATTATAACGCTATATTATATAGCTATAGTTACGTCGAGTGATGTCGAGTGATATCGATCGGTTGACTACAATATCTGCCACGTGACATCTAGTTAATTACCAGCGTAATCACGTGATGTGAACACTTCAACTCGTCTTCAACTTGTGAAGCGCGCATGCAAGCGTGGCGTGCACATCACGTGATGCTATAATGCTTACTACGTTAATGCATTACCGATGTAACACCGCCCTCGCCGCCGCCGGACCAATAGAAGTCATGTGACAGGATATCATGTGACCTCGGATCAAGTTACCGCCACCCGGTGAAAAGGGATGGCATTACATAATCACGTGGTACACGAGCGGCGCATTAACACCGTACACGGTAAACACAGTAAACGCATTAGAGAGCCCTCTGGCGGGCTAGCGGGCGCAACACTCGACACTCGCTAGGGGAAGACGTAATTACGGGCTGGCTCGCTCGCTAATGGACGTCGTCGTCAATGTACACATGGACATATACCGTACGCATGAGGTGTACTATATACATATGTGTATGAGAGCTCGAAATATAAATAAGTATATATATATGAAGCTCGATATATTTGTATTCGTTTTCTGATTAGAAAAACGGATGACAATTTATATACGTGTTTATTTATATTGTATTCACACCAATTCTGTTTATTATTACTTTTAAACTTTTCTTTATACTAAATATGTATTAATAGTTTTCCCTATGTATACATTATTATTCAAAAGTGTACATATACACTTATGCATTATAATTGATACATAGGGAATACATATAACATATTTGTTATTTATTATTTAAATGTGTGCTACCTAATTAACGATGTTGATGGCAACGAGTGTGACAATGCTAATAACTATTATAGTAATACTACGTGCGTTAATACATGTATACATATAGATGTAAGCACATATGCTTAAAAGTACACTGTACGGTAGAGCGGCTTGACAAATATAAAATTGTCAGATAATGTATCGCTTCAGTAAGATAATATTAGAAAACATGTAATATAATTCAATACAAAAAAAAGTAACTTAATTCGTAAAATATTGAATAGTCAATATGACTTTCAATTTTAACATAGGATTGATAGGAACTCTTATAATGGAGTAGATACAAAATGAATTCAAAACATTTGTTAATATACTTCCTATTAATGAATTTTATCATACGATATATATGTACTAGAATTAAATATTATTAACAGAATAGCAGAATAGCAGAACAAATTTTTAAATAATAATTTCTTTATAATTTTATCATTTCTAGGATTGAACTTTTTATGTTTATTATTTATTGAATATTTTTTGTTTTTTGTTTTTTCTCAAAAATAAAATTCAGATCAAGTTTATTATATTCTCAATAAATGTATAATATATATTTACTATATATGATTATAAAAAAAAAATTGATAAATATTTTTCTAGGAATAATTTGAATTTTAATGATTTCTATAGAACAAATAAATATATTCAAGGAAAGATGAATACAAAATTTCTAGGACCTAGTCAATTTTTTTTTTTACCATAATATAATTTTAATTATCATTGAGATGATCGCAATAAAATTTTTTTTATATTATATTTTTTTCTAATTTAAAAAAAATAAAAATATTTGTAACTATACAAAATTTAAAATCTGAGTTTGTTAGATCCATATTTTGATTTAAATATACTTAAGTGTCTTAAATGCATATTAAATATATAATTAAGTTAGAAGACGATATAAATTAATTGGTTGTCAAGGTAAAACTAAAGATAAATAAATGCTACGCATGCGCAGTAAATTTAATTATAAACAAGTATTTTTCCTATAAAATATTATTAAACATCAAATTGACAACTTAATTGAGTATAACACAATTTTTAGTTGTTACACTACTGTTTATATATATTATATGTTTATAGTTTTTACTGAAGCAACATATTTAATGACTGACGAGCCACCCTACCGTACAGTGTACGCTGTACAGTGTACGGTATATACCGAACACTGTATATATGTATACGGCGTACAGTGTAATATACACTATAGTGTACAACGTTGTATATACGTGATTTGGTATCCGGTAGAGAGCACGAACGTAGACATACATACGCACGAAGTTACACGATGTGTGACCTATTAAACGTTTTCCAAGTATTAACTAAAGTAAAAAACAAATTACAAATATTCGTAGATAACAAATATTTAAAATTACTATAAATAAATCAATCATATATCAATCACTATGTATATATTTATACATAGTGAACAATAGTTTTATAATATATGATAAACATTTAGTTTACATAACTCTATCTCGTACATCACGTGTAGTACCTATTTATAGATTACTACATAGTAGTATTGTAGTTTATTTTCGGTTGAGTCTTTAAATTGATTTCTCGGAATCCATTCTTGTTTATTTAGATTTAAAACATTATATGAAATTGATATTATGATATTGTATATAATTTACTTATGACATGTATTTATATATATATATATATATATATATATATATTACTATAGTACTACAATACCATTATATAGTATACTATAATATACTATACTGTATATATGTATATACCGGCAGTAACAAGAGTAAAACGGGTCTACATCGCGATGCGCGGATATACACAGTTTAACAATAGCCCGTAAAACAATAGATATCAGAGCTAACAACCGAGCAGCGTACGGCACACTCCGATACATTACTTCCATGGGAATTGCCGCCATGGGAAGAGATACGCTTGGGTATATATGGATCTATAGCTACATGCTATAGGCAGACGGATACATACGGCCCCTGGGGTATTATTAGTATACACACATGCACATGAGAGTTAACGTGCGCACCCACGCTACTGCCTATGTTTATAAGATTGATCGATATCGCACACATACACCTACACACGCGTACATACACACGCGGGGTAAGGGATAACCATACCACGGCGATGTATGCGGTGCTATGCCCACAAATACACGCTAAATATATAAAACATGTCTTATAGGGTTGTCTTTGTAAACAATATGTGTAATAATATGTAGTAGAAATATATACATTGTTATATACATATATTATCAAAGAATATATTGCTATGGTTAATGTTATTAATATGCATATGTTATCGATGTTATATTTTGAAATATGTTAACCTATATTAATAATATAGTGTTATTATTAGTATATAAATGTATACTTCAATATACATGGGGTATTTTTAATGATATACATTACTATTTTCCATAAATATATCCATGTATTATCTTTAAAATAATGTTGATCTGCATTTAAATACATTATCTAATAGTATTCTATCTATAGAAGTTGAAACAATAATACCAACAATATATTTCTTCAGAAACCTCTATATCCCCTAAATCTAATCCTCCCATACCCCACCCTTATATATTACTCACACATACCACATACTAATAACCCTCACCAATAGCACCTACCACATACACATACTAACTGACTATCGAACACAGCGATTATAATCATACATTCAATAGGTTCAAACTCTCGTTTACTAATAATTTATCTTAAATAATATTACCTTAAATTAGTTATCATAAGTTATGACTCATAATTGAGTAATGCATAACCCGTATTGTTTCACTCTGACACGTGATTGGTATCGACTCCTCGTGAAAGCAATCAACATCAACTCTATTATTTATTACACTTCTATTAATTCTATTGAATTCCCATAATTGATTATAGAGCTTGAATCTCTCCTACTATTTCAAACGTATTCCATGGAACGTATTCCTTAATGTATACACACTTTTACATTGAAATTCATAACAAATAACTAGAACTGTTAGTCTACACCCTATTCATGTCATACCATGTTTCAAATCATTGTGCTTACTTCTTATCAGTAAGTTATTATCTCTAATATTACTATATAATATTATATAGTAATATATATATATATATATATATATATATATCAATACATATTACTTTCTTAACTAACACTCAAAATAATATAATATGTATATAATTTGCAACTCGCTTCACTTTTTCAATGAATAGCATTACTAACGCGATCTATATTCATATTACTTAGTATAATTATTCTCGTTAAACTGACCATATACACCTTTAAACCCTCACACATTTATATAACATATTAGCCCAGTATCTATTCGGTAGTATCTTTATCTTTTCTGAAGGAATTTACCCTATGGTATGAAGTATACTTTATTCAAATAGGCATGTATCACCCCAATACTAAAAAATCATCGTTCGCTCCTAATATAATCAATAACTATCATCCATTTCTCAATATATGTTTATCGGCACTCTTCTGGAAAACATTGGTGCTAGGGACGTCACATGTGAAGTTATTAAAAGTGATTAAAAATCACCCTACAGGGTTATTAAAATTGATGGGATATCTCAGACTAATCAGTTATTACCATATATATATATGGTATATATAAAAGTATACTTTGCTAAGAAGATACATCTATAATATCACTTATTCTCTATGTATATATATATATATATATATATATATATATATATATATATATAAATGGAGAATAAGTGATATAGTCTATAGTCCCATGACGAGTCGTCGTAAAAGGCATGCACAATTTCTTCCAACTATAAACGTATGTTGTTACATCAAGTAAGGATCGGGTAGAAATACCGGTCCAATCATAGACGTCGTCCATCCAATTCCTTTTAGGGCAACCTCTTTTCCTTGAACCTTCAACAAAGCATAGTAAAATAGTATTTGCCAATGTGTCATGTCGTGACATGGCAAAAACAACTCATTTTCTCCTTTCAACTTTCGGTAAAACACGTTCATATGAACCAATTCTGGATATCATTTCCTCATGGATATATACATTTATCTATCGTTGTATGTATGTGATATTTAGCATTCTTTTATGTAACTTATATTCAAAAGCATTCAATCGTTTTTTTAGAGAAGAGTCCATGTTTAGCAGCCGTACAAAAGAGTGGATATTATTAAGGAATTGGTGAGGTTGAATTTAATTTAAAATTTTTTTCTCTACTTCTCCAGATCAATTCCAATCTTACCATTATGGATGTGGCGTAATTCTTATTGCTATTTCATTTTTACTATTAGCATTGTCTGTTAGTATTACCACAAGATATTTTAACGATTCGACTTGTTCTTGTTTTTTTCCATACATGTTTATTGTCAGATTATTACTATTATATTTATTCGGATTAGGATCATTGACAAAATCTTACTGTTTTCATGACTTATTTCCATTCCATATCTAGAAGCATTTTTTATAGCGAGTCTGTAAGTTTTTGTAGTTTCTTAGATGAACCTCCGATGAGGTATATGTCATCTGCAAAACGAATATTGCTGATAGGTCTACAATAGATATAGTATAGTCATGATCTTTTAGTGTATCTTGCATTATCTTCTCCAAAATATGTTAAATAGCACATGAGATAACCATATTTTAGTTTCCCATATTTGTTGACACAACTCTCTGAAGATTCTGGTCATTATGGGTCCCCCGATTTAATTTACCAGGAATATTATCAATACCAGGTGTTTTCCCAATCTTTAGGCTTTTTAACGCTAAGTAAACCTCCTATAGGAGGTAAACTATAGTTTCGAATCGGTTGTCCTTCATAATTATCAACCGTTAATGAATCATAAAGTATTCCTAAGTCAGGTTCAATATGGTGATTGTAGAGGTATTTTCAGTATTCAGTATATCTGTGTATTCGTGTTAAATCATCAGCGAGAGGCGCACCATATTTATCTTTATTGAAGTTGTTTTAGATTTAGTGTGAGTTATAGACTTTATTGTAAGCTCTTTTAATATATGTATAGTAGAATTGTATTGGGTTGTACAATACAAATAAATGTTGATATAATGATACCCAGCGACTATAAATAGCATATATAATATTTATAAAGAATACAATAATTTGTAGATATTAAAAGTGGGGAGGATATTATATTTGATACCCCTTCCCCACTTTTAAAAGTGGGGGGTATGTCCCCCCATCCCCCTTTTATGACGCCCCTAATTGGTGCTATAAAATGTATAGATTTATGTTAACAAATAAATTATATGATACATTTAAAAGTGAATTCATATGACAGCTGAAACTGTGCTACAACATAAACTAAACAAAATCTACCATATACTGTCTCTGTCCATATACTGCCATTTTTACTATTACATATCACATATAATCTTGATTCCTTAAGCCATCCTATTATTATCTCAGACTAAACATTATTGGTTTACATAGCACCGAACTCAAAATATTATACTCTTAAATCGATCATCTTCGAAACATTTGTAATTTATTTACCCAACTCATACCCAACTCATTACGGCATTCCTCAGAGTCATATTCTTGATCATCTATTCTTCTCTATATATCTTCCCTATACATGATATTATCGGTACATTTCCAAATCTAAATGATCACATATACACCGATGACATTTAACTGTACTCGTTGTTACATCACTCCGCCAATATACCTACTACCTGCAGGTTACCATGGTAACTCCATATTATGTAACTGTACTTCAGCCATTAGATCATAGCTTATCACGAATAACCTAATTATTGTATATTCCATCAATTTTTAACTTTCTTCTAATGTTGTCATTAAGGGGATCCCGCATATAACGCGCAATTTGCCAATTTCGTGTATAAATAGATAGGAAAAATATAGGTCCAAAAATATAATATTGAATAGTATATAATATAGCATTATCTTATCTTAATTTTTTTACTGGTAATAAAAAACACTACAAAAAGTATTATTATGTAATAAAAAAAATATTAAAAAAATAAATTATCATCACTTTAAATGTGCGGGATCCCCTTAACATTTCATCATTTTCCTAAATTGTGGTTTTACTTCGGATGATAACTTTTCCTCAATCCCTATATCACTAATATATCTACATAAGTCAACTCTCACCTACATAATCCGTCGCATAATAATGGACCTAACTGTCCACTTTCCACAAAAATATACTTATTGTTTCTCCTGAAGACTACGTATCCTCCCTATTCTATCATCTTAATAATAATTTACTATTTCACTTAAAACAAATTATGCTAGCAGCAATACGTAATATTTACTCCATTAATCACCGTGATCATTCCACAAACCTCGTTACATTCCAATATCGTTATTTGTCCAACTTTCCCCCATTTATCTTCACTTAAATATCGTCATATAATATATAGCCATATTTTTCTATCCTTATTGAAAACCCCCCTTGCTCTATCAGATATACACATTAATACCCTTCCTTTATAACGCACCACAAGTCCTAAATTTTCTAAATATAATATTAATATTAGTCACTTATAAGTGGGAGTTAAAATATATTTTAATTCCCCGTTTAACATTACTATTTGTAAAGTGTTTTATTTTATTTTATTTTTTTATTTATTTTTTATTTTTTATCTTTCTCGTTCATTATTATCTATATTATATTGTTACGTTAACTATAGTTATAAGTATACGAGATTTTGTCTATGAGAAGTACCAATACTCCAAATTATCATATATATATATATACTCTACTACTAACTAAAATATTATGCGTGTAAATACATATATGTTTCTCCTCACGAGAAGTGTTATTATTATTACTAGTATTACTATTATTATTGAGAGTGACTGGATGTCGTTATCGGTGACGTAACATTCACTTGCACTGATAATAAGATTATTCGTCTGATGCCCGACACTGATGCCCGACTCTATCGATCAAGGTCAATTATCGGTTCAACTTCTGGAGATGTACTGTGAAGATTACTTTCTACGAAATACATAAATTATATCTGAAACTATTTATATTATTATTGTATATAATTCGCGGGTATATAGAATTACATATCAGAGTATTAAAAGCTAAGCTTTATTAACAATAAACAATATTATATTTAATCTATATATTGATATACTAGTTACTTTTATATATATATATATATATATATATATATAATATTATTATTATGTATTTGAGTCAGACATAAACAGTCCATAGATAAACAAAACAAAAAAAAAATTAAATACAACTATATATATATATATATATATATATATATAATTGATCGTATCCATATACTAATTAATAATTATTAATAATTATAGATTGATTACCTGTTTAAATATAAAAATTAATAAAAATCCATAATATTAATAATAATATTAATATTTAATAGTAATATTTGTTCGTTAAATACAAATAGTTACAATTGTTAAATTTATAAAATTATAAATATTATAAAGTTTTGTATAGGATGGATTTCTTAAATGAGCAGCGAAATTAAAAATGTCATTAATTATAACAAAGGGCTTTGCTTATACTATATAATATATAATTTAATTAACTATTTAGGTGAAATTAACCTATGTCATAATTATTAATTAATACATATTTATTAATTTATACTTGAGTTGTAAATAGTATAATAAGTATAAGCATGTATATATATGCCTATGTGTAAATTAAAACTATTTAATTAAAACAAATTAATTTTATAATTAAAATAAAGTATGATTTATCATAGTGAACTCGAAGATTATTCGAAAGTACAAATATTATTGTTTATATATATATACAATACATATTATGAAACTAATAATATTAAAGTTTATATTATACATTTAATATAATTATTAAAATGTGCTTAAAACATACGATAAATGGATAAACACACACATATATATATATATATATATATATATATATATATATGTGTTTTTTTTATGATATAAATGTGATATTTTGCACAATATCACACATATATATATACATACATGTATCATGACATTGTGATGAATTGTTAAAATTAGTAATAATAATTGGAATATTTTAAATGACATTTAAAATATATACTTTATTTAATTATAATTATAATTGATTATAATCAATAAATGAACATTTTATTTTTTCAATGTAATTTATAGATTTAAAATAAAAATACCTAATACAAATCCCTAAAATACCCTCATACGAATTTTGCTAATTTTCAATCTGAAATATTGAACAAATATATAGATATATTATAATTATAATAACTATATCATTAACTATACAGAGTATGTATACAATATATTTTTAGTAATTAGAGATATATATATATATATATATTCAATAGTGCATTAAATTATATAAATCGTATAATTTTAAAATTGGATATATATAATTAAATAATACACATACAATCACAATATTGTAATGTTACACAAATGCACCATACATATATATATTACCTCATGGGACATATTGTAATTATAAAGCATACGGATCATGTGTACTTCCCGCACACCCGCACATCTGCACACCCGCTCCGATACGAGCCGCACACACATTATGTCACCGGTGGACGCCGTGACGTAATTGTTATTACTATTTAGTTTTAATAATGTGATGTAACCTCCTCCTCCTCGTCATCATTGCGTAACTAGGTAACTAAATATGTTACGCAATAACAAGCGCCAGTCTATATTCGTTATAGCGCTACGAAGTCATTACGTAATACTCCGTGACGTAATAAGATGATATGTTAATACCCGCGTTATCGACGACTATATTTTATTTATTATTTCACATCATTATTTCGCATCATCAGATACGTTGTCACTCCTGCTGTATATCTTATCCAGTGATAAAATAGCAATTACAATTGGAATACTTGTATACGTTATATAACCTTTATAGTATATATATCTAAATATATATTCTAAAGTTCCTATCATCAATATCATCATTATTATCAGAAGCATGGTCATTAGTAATTACTCATTAGTAATGAGTAATTACCGCTTTTATTATCACCACTATCTAAAATAGCAGCAGCATCATCGCAACAGTATCGATTTCCACACGATTACAACTGTCGAGTAATAGATTAGATATCTTATCGGGGGGGGGGTGATGTTTACCAATATATATCTCTCTTCCACTCACCTTGATATCCCTTAGTGTTTATTGTGTTACTCTCGCTGGAAGATACTCTATTATAACAGATGTGTGTCACATCACAAACTTGTGATGTACCTTTTCAAACTAATTATAATGCTATAGGGAGTATAGGCTTACTATTATGTCAACATTATATCACATAGTATTGTATTGCTTATAGAGAAATGTATACTTGCAGAACTTCTTCAATATCATTTTCTAATTATAATCATTATTATAATAGCCACGATCGAGTGTATCCTTATATATATATAGATATATATATATATATATATATATATATATATTTATTTATAATATATTATAAAATATACGATAATATATATAAATATATATATATATATATTTCCGTGCAATATATTATTGTAAACGACGTTTACAAATAATTTCATTGACCTTTCGCTGACCTTCTAACCTGCATGTTAAGTGCACGGCTAGATTAGTATTATTACTACCCTATATATATATATATATATATAGATAATGTTATATGTATTGTTACTACATAATTCAATGGTACTATATATAGTATACTATTTATGTACAATATATATTATATATAACTAATACTTCGTAAATTATTATAAATATAATATGTAAATAAATCTATAGATTTATCATATATATATGAATAAGTGAATTTTAATGAATATTGATATATATTCTTAAATATATTAATAGCTTTATTGCAAGTATACATTTTATATGATATGATACTTTTTAATTGATCACCCGATGTGAGAATTTTAATGCCCAACTATACTATCACGATTTGATACATTTTTCACTATTTTGAACTTTCTGAATTTATGACTATTTAAATAAACAAATTATAAAACATAGTATCATATGATCTCAAAAATATCAATTCCGATGTAAATATTATTAATATTATAGCCATATATATGCCAATAAATAATCTTATATAATTTATTTTATTGTTATATAAATATATGTTTGCATTTATGATAACAATTTTATATTCCATACATAGATTTATATTTATTGTTTTTGATATTATCTAATTATTATGAACAAACACTATAATACAGCAGTATAATATGAAGGAACTTTAACTTTTAAAATTACATGATAATGTGCTGGTACTATTGAAATGATAACTATTACCGTACGGTGATTTTTATTTTTGAGATAATCTGAATTTTATAGTCATATTCATATACAGAACTAATCAACACATCCCCATATAATGCATACTATACACAAGTTTCACTTTGATATTATATCATATATTATATTGTATTATTTAATTTATTTATACAATATACATGTGCAATTTATTGTGCACATTTAACCATACTTAACTAATTACTAATATAAATACATTTTAAATATTATATAATTAATTTATCAATGTAATTATAAAACAAAATTAATTTATATATATCCCTGGTATTGAGTATATCCCTGGTATATTAAATCAAATATTCATAATATATATATATATGAGTGTGAAAACGAAAACAATTATATTATTCATATTATTAGCTATTGGTGATTTTGTTTGTGTATGGTTGTATTAGAGAGTTAGCATACGTCGTACATTAACTTTAACACGCGCCACGCATGTGCATAAGTACCTACAACAAACGTAATGTAATCATATGATATTGTCCGGCGGATAACCGAGCCGGTCAGATAATCGTAGCCAATAAGGGTGTGCTTTCTGTAGAAGGACACGTGGTCAGATATACAATCAGCTGATCATCGCATTGCGTAAATACAAAAGTTCGTCCATATGTGCAACTTGTCATGTTATAGTAAGAATATCCTATAGGGAACTAAACTATATTGTTGACCATAATGTACCCGTCAGACCACTGCGTCCAGTCTAATTACCGTACGGCGTATTACGTAATTATCCAGCCAGGGAGATATGGGAGGATATATAGAGCTAGCGAGGGGAGAGAGGGATAGAGAGGGAGATAGAGATGCCGGGATGGAGATGCAGGGATACGGAGTATAATAAGGCTAATAAACGTTACTGATGCGCCGGTTTGCCGCAAATCACATGCCTTGATTGTATTAGCTCTTACGTAACAACGTAATCTCGACGGGCAGCGGTTCCACCTAGCGGGAAGAACCACCACTAAACGTTACGTAACCTAGCTATTACGTGGTGGTGGTGGTGGCGGTGTGCCTGATGATGGTGATGCACCGAGCGCGTCTGTTAATAGTGGGGCGTAGTGGGGCGTAGTAGTTGGGCCTTGTAGTGGTGGTCACTTAAGCGGACTTCGGTCAATATTGGTCATCGCAATGGTATCTAATGTATTAACTACACATACACACACACACACACACACACACACACACACACATATATATATATATATATATTATATTTTCGAGTAACAAGTCGCCGTGCTTGATGCTCACTATGTTAACAGCTAATTTATTCGGTAACGAGCGCAGTAACAAGTCGCCGAGCTCTGGTAACATGTCGCCTTCAGATTCAACATGTTCCATTTTGAGAAATATACCCAGTAACAAGTCGCCGCACTCTCGGTACTTGATGCTCGCTACTAAACACCAATTATAATTTATACTGAGCATCAAGTGCAGTAACAAGTGCAGTAACAAGTCGCCGTGCTTGATGCTAGGGTGTGTACACCTCTTAGTACATAATATGTATTACATATACATTTTATAATATTTAAAAAGGTTTTTCTAAGATTCGTAATATCTTTGTTATTTATATAACCGATAATTCTGCTAAATGCTAATAATGCGTTATCTATAAATAACACATTGATATTTAAGTAAGTATTACATAACATAATCGTTAAAATAGTTTACATTTAATATATATATATATATATATATATATATATATATGAAATTACATATAAATATACATAATATAATATTATTAATCATGATTAAACTTTGAAAAGTGGACTATCGGTAAAAAAAACATTTATCGTGTGATAATATTTCTATAGATATTATATATATATAATATCTAAATACATAATTATTTATTAATTAATAATAACTCATTATATAAATATATAAACATATTCATACGATATATCACTGCAAGGTAACACTATATAGATACAGTTAACATCGTAGGTCACTGTATCGCCTCGTATTACTATTGAAATATGATCTAAATATGAAATGAACAATTATTAGATTATAGTGATATTCTAAGTTAAATATCTCCAGATGAAATATATATATATATAACATATGTGTTATTGTAGTACATAGAGAGATGTGATACCTATGATTTGATATCCTATAGTATACTTTTATTAATTGAATACACTATAATCTGTAGATCAGATGATTACTGTAGAGAATATTTATAAGTATATTTATTAGTTATAATCGTACCTCTGATAACGATAATAATGATTCAAGTACACACACATACACACACGCACACACATACATACATACATATATATATATATATATATATATATATATATATATATATATATATATATTAGTATATGTAATAAAGAAATTAAATACAAAATATACGAAATTAAATACATTCATTATATAACAAATATATGTTACATACATATGTTGCCTTTGTATTTAATGTTATGACTTTGTATTTATCTCATTATCTGCACATGTATACACACACACATATATATATATATATATATATGTAGGATGAAATGAGTAATTATATCTATATTTAATCACTATAATTAATTATCTCTTATATGCACATATACACCCACACACCCACACACACGCACACACGCACATCACATGCACACGGTAATGCAGCGTGATTATCTATTCGAGTAGGAAATGAATATGTGTGTGTGTGTTCTTAATAGTATCTTAATAGTATCTGAATGTCATCTAAGGTAATGAAATAGTATACTATAGAATTATTAATACGTATTCAAATATGTACATATGCTGATACATTATTATACATATACTTATACATATACACGTATATACATATATATATATATGTATGTATGTATGACGTACATTGTACATTTTATATGTTGGCCTATACAATGCACAATGTACGTATATGTGTATGCATGTATGCGCATATATTAAATATTTCTTCATCTCCTACTTACTTTCCTCCTTTTCTTATTGCTACTATTGTACTCTCTCCTTTCTCTACTATAGTATACTAATAGTATATATACATCCAAATTAGGAGTATTTTTTATTCTAATCTTTCCATCATTCATCATATTACTACCATCACTAAATATAAAAATTATCATATTTTTAGAATTAGAAAAATAAGAAAATAAATTACTATCAATATTCCCTTATCCTCTATCTCTCCTATACATCTAGTTATTCATGCATCAATCCTTACAACATATAACCAACGTATTCGAGAATATTTCTCTAGTTCCTCATACAAACACTTACCTCCCTGGTTCACATTTAACAAACGCTTCTATTATCACATATTATATATTGTTCATTTTTCAATATACTCTTCGAACTGTCCCTCCTATATGTATGCATTTCTATAGTACAAAGTATCTATACTATAGTACAAATATCTTCATTTCACCTCTTAAAAACCACGTATATCATCTTATTTATATCTATATTCCCTGTCCTAAAAAATGTAATCCTCGGGACTTATGTATATTGGTCATAATACATGGCATTCACTCCCACCCTATATTAGATACATAACATCCCATAACATATTCAATACATATATCCAACGATTGATTTCAGGTGGCATAACCTGTAATACTTATATTGTTTGTTATTATTATTTTATTTATTTATTTCCTTCCGGGCGAGTGTAGGATTATAATCCTATTATCCTCGTGACGTATATACACGCCACTTGGAAACATTTAAATTTAACAATCAGTCACATAACACATCGCATTAACTAATCTTTAACCTATGACCTAATTTTCAAAACAACTAAAACATATTTCAAATATTTCAATAAACTACTGTATTTATTAAATAATATTTGAGCAAGCGACGTGTAACCCTACAATCGCCCCCTGTACAACTGCATATTTAGGTGGTTATTATTAGTCTCTTAAGAGATAATTATCAATAATTTATTATTTATACATTAAAAACGAAAACATTAGTGCATTTTATTTACTATTTTTATAGTATTGTCTTAAATACCTTGAATATATTTATAACATATACATGTTTTATATTTATGTTTTATTGAGGTATCGACTTATACCCTTGATTATATATATATATATATATATATATATATATATATATATATATATATATATATATATATATATAAGGCGTCAGACACACACGCAGTAGGATACGGGTTCGAGCCTCGTCAGGACCATTAATTAATTTTATAAAATGATTCTTAATATATTATTTAGAAGTGATCTTATAATTGTCTATAAATAAATGATCGTCTCTCGTTAAAATCATGGATGCCTTACCATGAGAGCGGCTTCAAAGGTACATTAGAGCCATATATGGTTATAAGTGAAAACTTCATATAAGTTCCTGGATGGGATGAAAGGACTCCACCAAATAAAAATAACAATAATAATAACAATATATATATATATAACTCAGAATATGTAGCGAACTACTTGGTAGAAAAAAGCAAAACTTATCTAGTTCTACCCGGTTAATTATTCGAGAATAGAAAATAATGATACAAATATATGATAAAAATAATAGTAAATTGTATAACCTTATACAAAACTAACAAATAATTAAAAGATGTAACCACATTTGAAAAATATTATTTAAATAAAAGAATGAGTAATTCAACAAAACAACAATAATTTCATACAAATATATTTTTGTCATAATATATATACATACATTCATACATACATATACATATACATACATATATACATATACACACCCATACATATTCATATATACACATACATATATACATACACATGCACATATACAATCACATACACATACACATACATACACACATACACATATATATATATATATATATATATATATATATATATACACTTATACATACATGCATAAACACATACATATACACTGTAATGTATAGGACATTAAATATGTCATTATTATCACTATATAAGTTATATGAAATTCATATAAATAAATAGATATTGATGAATAAATAATTAAATGTATTAACAAAAATTAACAAAATTAAATGTAAAATATAATATAATATTCTAAATATTTTGTTCTCGCTTTTATATTTTGTATCATCTTTTAATATATCTCCTTCTCAATTTGGTTTTAGGAAAGGATACAGTAAATCACATGCAATAGATAACCTTCTGTCACAAATAAGAAACTATTTTAATAATAACAATCTTGGCGCTATAATCTTTATTGTAAAAAGCATTTGGCACAGATAATCGCAGAATATTACTTTTTAAATTAACAAATATTGGAGTACGAGTCATTGCACTTAACTGGATAATAAGCTATTTAACAAATATATATCAATAGTGTACATATAATGATGTAATTTCAGATAAACTAAAAGTTATAACGGTTCATACCTCAATGCACCATCCTTTGGACCCATTTTATTTTTAGTTTATATAAATGATATTATAAAATCATCTTCAATATATAATTTTACTATGTTCTTAAGAAATCTAATTAGATGATACAACTTTATAATTTTTAAATAAATCTGCAGAAATACTTAATTATAATTGTCAAACTGAATTAAAAAAAAAGTAATAAATGATTAATATATAATAGGTTATCATTACATTTAAATAACACTTGCTATATGTTAATAAATTCAAGAACTATTATAAATATTAATTTAAATAACATCAATATTGAAAGCGTTACATTTTATAAATTGGTTTAATTATAGATGATAAATTGAACTGAAAAAAACATATCTTGCATTTCAAATAAAAACTTAAAACAATTATTTGGATTGATTACTAATATTGTTTCCAAATTTATTAATAAAAAATCATTATTTCATATATATTATTCCATATTCTTGCCTCATATAAAGTATTGTAAAATTTTCTGAGGAAATACATCTATATCTAATCTATCATGATATCTATGCAAGCATGCATAGATATTCTTCAAAAACGAATGATAAGGATTATATGTAAGAAAAAAATTTTATATCATACTAAATGACTATTTACTGGAAATTCTTTATTAAAACTTATTTCAAAATGAAATATACATGAAAAAAACACGCGAATTCATGTTTAAAGTCTTCAATAATAATTATCCTAATATAATTAATAATCATTTTCTTTAATGTCATCATCTCACAAAATTAGGAGTGTAAATAATTTTTCTATTTTTAATTTCAAAAAAGTACTGTGAAGAAGAAGTTTAATATATGTTGAACAATTTCCTAGAATAAACTTGATACTATTTTTTTTAAATATTTCAAATTATAAATTATTTATGAAACGCTTGTATACAAAATTGTTATCTTCATATTCAGTATATTTATAATCTATTTATATTTATTTTTAATATAATCTTTTATATTGAATATTCTCTAATATGATATTTTATACTTGGATCCACTTTTAATTCTTATTTTAATTTATGGACGTTTATGTAGAAATTAAAAAAAATAATAATTGAATACCATTTCGAGTTTAATTTTACATTATTTTATTTTACTGACATTAATAATATTATTTTACTGAACTTTTGTATTTTATATTTGAATTTACTTTCTTTGTTTCGTTCTATTTCCTTATTGAAGTTTATGTAAAAATAAAAAATAAATTAATTAATTAATTAAATACCAATTGGTATTTAATTTAAATTTATTGTTAACATTTTTTAATTTCCTCTATTTTATTTTCCTTCTTGACTAATAATATTATTTGACTTTATTGTTAATAACAGAAACATATGAAATTGAACAAACATTATTGAACAATTTTCTTTTATATGTGAATTTACTTCATTGTTTTCATTCTTCTTATTGATATTTATATAAAATTAACTTTTTAGTTTAAAAAAAAATATAATAAATAAAAATATATAAACAACAAATTGTATATAAAGTTTTTTGTTACAATCTTTCTGAATATACTTTTTGTTCTGTTTTATCCTTTTTTATTTCATTTAAACTATTTTATCTATATTTTTATTTAGTCATTCTTTGATGGTACTTATTATTTATTTTAGTTATTTATTTATAAATAATTAAATGCTGATTTCATAATTTTATGGCAAGTTCAAACAATTTATATTATTTTATATTTTATTCATTGTATTTTTACTATATAAACAGAAAGTCGATTAATATTTTATTATATTTTATTTATATAGTAAATACTACCTGGTAAAGTGTTGTCACCTTTTTAAACAAAACAATAACTTTACTTTTTTAAAGTATATTTGGGAAAGTACCTAGCGAAATCGAAATATTAAAAAGGTGTTGCAATATATATCTGATTTCATCTATAGTATTTTTCATTAAATCTATATCTATTTCAAATAAGTCTAGCATTTTTCATAGCGCAATTTTTCACAAAATCAACAATTTCAGAAATTGAAATAGGGTAAAGATAAAAAGTATTTGAATTTACTAGTTCTGATGGAAATAAATATTTATTAGTTTTAGGAATTTTATCAGATTACGATTTACCAAAAGTACAAATATGATTATTAAACATAGTCGCTGTTTTAAATCATCTTCTTTGGTACTATTATTGAAGAGAAAATTAATTTTATTTTTTGAATTTAGATTCAAAATTTCATATATATATATATATATATATATATATATATATATATATATATATATATATATATATATTACATATATTATATATATACTAGATGATTATAGTTATTATTATTGAAATACATTATTATTATTACTATTAATATTATATATAATATTATATATATATATATATATATATATATATATATATATATATATAATTTAAGATATGTTACAACTTAGAATATTTATATGTGTATTGCGTAAGATATTATATAATTTGATTGATTGCTCGTGATTGGATTAATTATATAAGTAATTACGTCACGTCAATAGAGAAGCCTCTCTAGTCTAGAATTGAAGGCATTCGGATTCATCACCGTACCTGGTCTGTATACAGGTGTATAGAATATAGTGTATATCGCAATGGGTTCATCTTAACATTTATCAATATACACATACATAAGTATACATATACACACATACGTATATTATTTAATATATAATATTATGCATGAACATTTATAGAATAAATAAATAATCAATATAATTATCATGATCATATTATATATATAGTCTTCGAAGAAACATTAGCGCCATATGGTTATAAGTGAAAACGTCATCTAAGTTCCTTGATGGGATGACATCTTTCATTCAGCATTAAGTACTAGGACTCCACCAAAAAAAATAACAAAAACAATAACAATATAAATGTTTATGTATGTGTATATGTGTATGTCTATATATACGTCATACGTTCTACATATGTATATGTGACCTTTGGTATATGTGTCAGTGGACAGTCAACAACTAGTAAGAGAGATGTCACACATTAGATGCCATGGGTAGTTATTATTTGTATATTGTGTTTATCAAGAACTTAATAAGCGATATACAAGAAATACATGTAATCTTTGGGTGTGTATTGCCATGGAACCCCTCACAGTTATTTACAACATATACCATTAGTCGTATTGATGTATATATTTCTATACGTTATTTAATAAATTAATATTATTATTAAATGTATATTTTATTATTAAAATACAAGTGTATATAAATTAAATATACAATTGTAAAATTTACGGACAGCGATATATATATATATATATATATATAACAGGAGCCAGCTTTAAACATTGAACGCCTTATTCTGATATTGAAGATATTATTTATTTATGCTATTATTATTTTTTATTGCTCGATTATATCTATATTTATTTTAAATTATTTACGTCTTATTTCTTATAGTACTCTTGTCTTACGTGTATTTAATGCTATTCATAGCATGCACATAATACCGTTAATTCGTCCATATTACGGTTTTAAGATATAAATATATTATACACCAATAAAATCCTTTTGGACCAATATACCAAGACATGTAGCCGATAAAGGGCATTGGATCATGATATATGTGTGCATGCTGTGAGTATATGTTTTCCGCACGTTAGATTGGAACTATTTGATTCATTATGTAATTTAATTTCATTATATATTATTATAGTTATGTTATTATCATATTTATTTTTTTTTGTTCTTTAATTCTTATATATTTATATGTGGAATCCTTTCTCTAAAGCATATTGCTATTAAAAGTTCCTTTTTTACTCATTACATAACTATATTATATTGTATACATATGCCATGTATATTAATTATTTATTTATATTAGTAAAATAAATATTATTCATTCATTCATTCATTCAAATATATATATATATATATATATATATATATATATATATATATATATATATATATATATATATATATATATATATATGTGTGTGCATACACTAGCCTAGAATCGATAGGTATACCTATACATCATAATAAGATTATATAATAACGTAGAATGCCAGACCGGGAGATAATACTATATATATATATATATATATATATATAAATAGTTATAATTACAACTACATCTACAGATATATAGTGTTATAATAATTATATAGATAAATATATATAACTAAATTCATATATATATATATATATATATATATTATATAATGTAAATTAGTAGCGAATATAAATACTAATTGAACTATTCATTTAAAACGAAGATTATACAAATAGTTTCGATGATAAACTAATAGTTCGAAACAAATATTGTAATGAACACAATAAATGATGATCGTAAAAGTATTGGTAAACATAAGATTGATGAATGCTTATCATATGGTGGACTAAATACAGATTACATTTAGAAAACTATAAAAATTAGCGTTAACATATTTTACGGCACCTCTGTCGAAAGTGAAATCTTAATTTAATCGGCTGGTATCATGCTTTTTCAGAACAGATACCAATCGCATCATTGATGATAATGTAGATATGTTAAAAGTAATAATACATTTATTAAATATAACAAAATAAAAAATAGAATTAATACAAATATAAAATATGAAAACAATAAATTGTATTCAAATATTTTCACTAGCAATAACCAAACTAAAAATTGGAGACCTATAAACAATTTAATATATCACAAAATAATCTCCCAACTGTATTAGAACACGGTGGAAGATTAATAGATGATATTTATAACCAATGTGAAGAGTTTAATAGATATTTTGTAGACATATGAAGTTAATTAATAACTCTATTATAAATAATAAGAATGGTTTTTTTTAAAGTTCCTTCCATTGATAAATGTTTTTTTTATACCTATTACAATTGATGGTATTATCAATTTTACATTGAAAATGAAATAAAAAAAATCAAAAGATATAAATAATTGGGATATGGCTTCAATAAAAATATAATATACACGATATCAATTCTGTTGTGTCATCTTTTTAATTTATGTTTCGTTCACTCATTTTTCCCTAACAAAATGACATTGGCGATAATAAAACCTATATATAAATGTAATGAAATAAATAAAATAATAAATTATATACCTGTTTAGTTATTACCGCAAATATGAAAAATATGCGAAAAACATATTTATAATATAATGCGAGATTACATAATTAAAAATAAAATTATAAATAGTAATCAATATGGTTTCATAGAAAAATCTATTACCACAGTATATCATATAAATTTACAAAATTTTATTTGTTCCACACATAATGCAAATAACAAAAGATCTACAGTATTTTTGATCTGAAAAAGGCCTTTGATGTAGATCATTCAATTTTACTAAATAAATTGGAATACTGTGGATTTATAGGTCAAGTCAATAATTTTCTAAAAAGTTATTTACTAGATAGAAAAACCATATCACTAATTAACAATACGTTATCATCCGAACGATACATAATATATAGTGTTCCTCGGGGATCAGTTGTAGGCCTTTTATTTTTTATTATTTTTATAAATGATATATATATAATAGTTTCAACGATAATGATAACATCTATTTAAATTGATATGCCGATGACACTATCTATATATGCTAATTCTGATTATGAAATAAATTAAAATATGAAATTATATGTAGGTAATCTTGTTCATTGGTATCACTCTTAATAACCTAAAATTGAATATAGAAAAAAATAAAATATTATTTCAATACAAAAAAATAGATAATGTTGATATTGAAAAGGTAACTATTATACATTTTTAGGTATTACTCTTGATAGTAAACTTAAATATTCATTACATATTGATGTATATGTATTAAATTATCAAAAATTATTCTTTCTCAACAAAAAACAACTTAATTTTATTATATAATTCTTTTTTTTTTGTATCTAACATTTTTTATAGCATTAAAATATAGGGTTATAAGTTATAACTAATAACTACAGAAATAGATTACATTCATTCATTTTAATACCAAAAAAAACTACGTATAATAAAGAATAATAGTGTTGATCGCAAACTTCTGCCTTTAATACGTATGTCACATACAACTTTCCTAGTCAAGCATACTTATATTTTAAAATTTTACGACATATTAATAAGTATAAATATATTATTTTTCTATAATATTATTCATAAAAATTATAATTTTGATTTTAAATCATATTTTATTTCTAATAAAGATAAAAGCAAATTTATTTTACAACTCATGATAACAACCCACTTTTAAAATACTATATTTTTTAGAGGTCCAAAACTGTATAATAAATATGTAGAATAAGTTGGTAATATTTAATAAAATAATTCTATAAATAATATAAATATGTTGAAAAAAGCTCTAAAAAAATTATGTTAGATAAATATATTTGAACAGTTTTAAAAAATATATATTTATTAAAACAGCATTGTAATACAAATTAATAAAACAGTAATACAATTTGATAAAAAAGTATTATAAACAGTATTAAAGTATACAATTATTTAAAAACAATATTATATTTTTTTTATTTTATTAAAAAAAAAGTATTATTTATAAAATGTACATATAAAATTTGTTTATTTATAGTTTTCCTCCTTACCCATTATTTTTATTTTTTTATTTTATTTTAAAATGTATTATAGATACATTAAATACATATTATCTTATATATTAATACTATGAAGACTATGAATACATGAAATGTTTGGAATATGACAAATATACTGTAGTTGTGTGGTACTGGATTGATTGTGGTTCCCTTATTTGATCTGTCTGTTTATATTTGAAGGAATGTGACGCCATTGCACGTCTTACTATAGATTGACTGATTAGTTATTGTTGATGTGCCATCATATGTGCGCCTACGGGTATGCCTAGTCCTCATGGCTATATCCTCATACTTGTATGTATCATTTGTCACCACTTCTATTCTTCCAGTATTCAATACATCATTGTTGCTAATTAAGTTTAGTAAATGTATACTGTTTTATCAAATTAATTCTAATATTTTATAAAAAAATTGATTTGTTCTTAATTATATATTTTATTATGGGGTACCCCTACTTTTTTATGTTTCATTTATTTCATTTTTATTTTAAAAATAAATTGAATTATTATTTTATTTGTATCCGAATGCATATGATATATGGCACTACACATATTGTCAGGAGGTATCGAATCAATAAAGCTTATCGCTCTCACTGATCCTCCTTATACTTTATCTATAAACTGATGGCATTCATTCATTTATTCATTCATATAATTTCATCTACATATATAGTTGAATATAGATACAAGCTAACATTTCGATCGTATAAGGTTATATATCCACTTGTTGGTCTATATCTCTGTAGAGATATCTGTAGCTACTTGACCAGCGCGGTACAACATTGATACCAGTACCACCGCTAGCGTGCACACACCGACCCCGCTCATACACAATTAAGGCCTATTGAATCCTCATTGCGTTAGCTATATTTACATATTCCTGTGCAACGCCGTATATCTTGACCACTGGCTGCACTATTGACCGTATCGGTTTCACTAGGATAAATACGTTACGACCAGAAACCTGCGATGTCCACTCTCGCGCATGCGTCGCACGGCATCTAGTAGTCGGATTCCATGAGGAGGAGGAGGAGGAGGCGGTGGCCTTATTACATCAATAATAATTTACCGCACAACTATATTAAGAATGCATTCGTTTATTTAACTATTAATATATATATATCTATATATATATATATATATACACACACACACATATATAAATATATTATATATGTATATACATATACATATACAATGTATATTATACATATAAGTATGTATGTATGTATGTATGCATGATGATACTCATGATGGTATCAATATATATATATATATATATATATATATATATATATATATGGCACAACCAAAATGATAACACTCCTCAAGGTACGCGCTAATAAACAATAAATGAAATAACTAATAACAATAACAATAACAATAACTTAACCGACAAATATTATAATACAAAAGACACTAAAATAATGGAAGAAAGGGATAAGAATATACATTTAGATAATTGGTAAGTTCGGTAGTAAATAAAAAGTAAGAGATTGCAGAGCGTATGTATAATTAAAGGGAATTAGATAATATAATTACATATATGGTACTGGAATCATATATATATATATATATATATATATATATATATATATGTGTGTGTGTTATAATATGCGTTTATGGAATTTTAAGGGATACGGGGGAGCAGACAAGGATGACATCCGATTATTGAAATGTGAGTTAGCATGGCTGCATGTGGAAAGTAATCTTAATAAATAAAAGAACGAATAGAAGAATATATTTATTTATGGGTTGTAACCCCATGGGGTAGTAGTATACATAGTGAGATTTTATGACAGGCGGAACTAGTTTGATAATATCTGTGGAAAGTCAGTTGAATAATATTCTTCAATACGTATATAAATATTAAATATTAAACGATTACAAGAATGAATTATTCTATTTATATGGGTAATAGTTGAAGCAGGGTAGTAAAGTAAGTAATGATGTATACACGTGGTAGAACTGAAAAAGAATTTATAAAGACAGTGCTGACATATTTATAATATTGCGAATACTGATTTTCTTAAAATCATGATAACATGTAGGATTTAGATTATTATTATACATTTATAAGTAAAAACAGAGTGTGAATAATGAAAAAGTAAGTTTTAAGAATAATATATATATTATGTATATGTATAATATTTTATGATGAGTAATAGTATACTATATAATAGTATACACTATAGTGTATAATGTATACTATTCAATGCACAGTGTACATTGTATATGTTACACTGTAAAGTGTACCCAGTACCCAGTATACAGTGTACAATGTGCATACATTGTACGTGTACATAACTCTAGCGTCGAGAGTCATCGCGGAATTCAAGTGATCCCTGAGGAGGAGTACTTGCCGTGCCGCTCCCTATGGCAGCTCCCTATGTCGAGATGCCGCCCCCCCCCCCTGTACACGTATCATAACTAGCCTTGTAATAGCCGTTACGCGTATTCAATACAGAGGAGATGTGTGTACAGCTTACCACTACGTATTAATCATGCATTATATCCGATCGTAATCGCTAGAATATAATAAATGTTGCATTTTATGACTTTTCTGCATATGTATAATATGTATTGTGTAAATGTAGACTACATTTAGTATATATACTACTAGCTATAGCTATAGCTAACTTAAGTATACATATTAGATACACATTTGGCGTTAACAAAATTCGGCAATAACACATTTTCGTTGTAATATTTGTTATTTCATTAAGCTATTATAACGGTTTATATGAAGTTATATATAGTATACATTATAATATATACATAGTGAAATATACGAGTTTCAAGTAATACTACATCATAGTATAGACTACCTTAAATATCCGTAGATTATGATCTGAGACACTTTACTAATACGATCTAAGTGACGTCAATGATTGGGAAATCAAATATGATTATAACTATATAACTATAACTATACAACTATAGTTATTGAAAGTAAATCACATATTAGCTAGTTATTAGTTACTAAGCTAATACTTATTTACGTTTGTGAACGAAGCCGAACTCTTAGGGTATGTTTGCACGGTAAAAAAGTGTGCCCAAAAAAGGGCTCAGATATCGAAAGTGTGTCCAAATCTACGACCACCTTTCTAGATAGGCTCATAGTGTGCCCAAATACTCTGATTAAAGGGCACATATAAAGGCACAGATATATACCGTGTAAATCCAAATGTATGCCTATTTTATAATAAATAAGTACATTCACCAATGATTATACTATAATATATAGTAAACATCTAAAATTAACAGTTACATTATTATCATTTTAAAAATTGCAGGAATACATTTGTCAATAGAAACATGGATAGATCTGAAGTATATAAAATGTTGTGTTAAGTATTGGGTAACGTTATCTAAAACTTTTAAAATTTGTTAACTTTTTTTATTTATAATATTTTATCTTGGTGTGTAAATATCTTAATTAAACAATTAAATATAAAACATACACATTGTTCAATATATTACTTATATATAGGTCAATTTTATTCAATATTTATTGAATAAAATTGATAATCTTCCTTCAACATATTTTAGTAGAGTACGTATATATTTGAAAATTAATTTATATTCTAATATTTAAATATAGAATAATATCAAATTCGTCCTCATATATATCTATCATATGCATATTTTATTTTAAGGTTACACTCATTAAATATTGCAGTTAATATATATATATATATATATATATATATATATATATATATATCGCTATAGAAAGTATAAAGGGTTCAATTCATTAATTCGTTATCTCCCGAGAGTATTATATTTCGAATATATAAGTGCGCGGTTTTGATTTCTGTATTACTTAAATATAATACGAAGTGTTCTATGAGTTTTATTACGATACATTTAAATAAAGGAATGTACTAGTGTACATGACGAGTACAGGAACATATTGTTAAATAATTATATGAATAAATCAATTATATCCATAATTCCAATGTGATTTGCACTTCCGCGTCGATACGGTGAACAAATCTTGATTAATGATTCATAATCGGTTATAACCGAACTAACTGTTCTTGTATATAATCCCACTCCTTATATGGAATGTATATTACCTGTATAGAATGCAATTTATTTTTCGTTGAATAAATAATATTATATTATATGACATGCATGTACTACCATAACTTATATAATTGACATTATTTTATTTCTGTAGTTTTTTCATATCAATTATGTGTTAATATTAATATTATTTCTAACGTATCATATAATTATATTCGAAATATCTTGATTCGCAAATAAATAGTTATTATGAGTTGGATATCTATACAACAGGTGAATATTCTCTATCATCGAGTACTGTCATCACATAGTCGTATATGTAGTAGAAGTTTTAACATAATCAATTAGGTTGTCAATAATAATTCTTAATTATTCGTACCATTATCATATGTTTGAAATATTAAATATATAGATTAACATTATATATAGTATATATATGTATACTATATATAGTATATATATATGTATGTACATATAAAGACATATAAATAACCGGGGCAATATTATGCATTATAATTACTATGTTTCCCTTAATGAAAATATTAAACATACATTACAAAAGTGCTGGTGGTTATATGTATTTATAGTTGAGTTAACTCAATATATATATATACATAAACTACCGTTACTCATTCTAGAATGTTCTACCCTAACAATAGTTGCATTGTTAGGTGTGGTCGCGTGTCGAAATCATTCGCGTTGGTTAACGAGCTGAGAGGTTAACCACCTAACCTATAGCTTTAGACCGTAGCCCCAATAGAGGGACCCCACCCGCCGGATTATAGGATTAACCTGTCGTTAACCTCTCACTAACCTCTCTTTAATCCCTCGTTAAAATATCTACCTATTATGCATGTGCCTAATATAGTGAACAACCACCACGAATTGTTATCTAAATAATATTTATATATATATATACTAGCCGTTTTGGCCCGGTGTATGTGCGTATAGTTGATAATTATGAGTTATTATTAGAAAATTGCATGATCTATAGATACACCTATTGGTGTATTTTCGAAATAATAAATATATTATTTGATTTACATTAATTATGTTATAAAAAAACAAATGTTGATGGTGTATTTTAGAAATAATAAATATATTATTTATTTGATTTAATTAATTATGTTATAAAAAATATATATTGAGAAATTAATATAATATACATAATAAATGGAAGTTAGCCCTATCTGAATTAGCCCTACCTTAGTTAGCCCTATCTGAGTTAGCCCTATCATAGTTAGCCTTATCTGAGTTAGCCCTATCTGAATTAGCCCTATCGGAGTTAGCCCTATCTAATTCTATTCTAAATATTGATATAATATATTGTATTATATATACGTAGGGGAAAGTAACCGAATCCGGACAGTGCCCGAATACGGACACTCTCGGTATCTCAGGAACCATAAATCCTACAAAATAATTTTAATGAATAAAATATTTTTAATTTTTTAATTATACAACATATTGCTGATATATCCAATAAACTGATTTTTTTATTACGTTTTTAAATTTATGAAAAAAAAATTCTACTTAAAACCTTCTCAAGAATATACAAATTTATCGATATAAAATATAATTATATATTATTAAAAAATAAAGCATTCTAAAATTATATATATATATAATTTCTTTATTTGTTATCAAATATTCATTAAGTTATAAGCATATATCTAGATCATATAAGTTCCTAATACGGGCACTCTAGATGTCTTAATACGGACACCCTATAACTAATCAGCGCGTAGCATATGAACTATTCTGATTTTCATAAAAATCGCGTGCGTTATAATATTAATACCACCAATAGAGTTAAATATAACATTTTTATTATTTAGATACTTTAATTGTATTATTAATTAAAAAAATAATAAAAATAATAAATTATTAACTAATTAAATTAGAATATATTATTCGTAAAATTAATTATAAATAATGTAATTGTAATTGGTCAGATTGATTCATCAATAATATATAGTTTATCTAGTAGTATATAGGGTGTCCGTATTATAACACAGGGTGTCCGTATTCGGACATGGGTACCGAATAAGGACACCCCCGGTATCTATGGAACTAAAATATTAAATACAATTATAAAATCAAAATAATATCTATAATCATATAATATTAATATATTGTAATTGGAGAAATATATATATAGACGAATATATATATATATATATATATATATATATATATGTTATATCGATGCGGGATTTGTTATTAATATAGTCCAACAAATTCAAATATAATTAATTAAATATTATGTAATCTAATGTATAGATTATATTACATAATATAATATATAGTACTATATATAGTACTATATATATATATATATATATATATATATATATCCATAATTAGTATGTGTGATGATTCCCTTTGATGAAGATAACTTTATAAATAATATGAATATTAATAACTATTAATATACGACAAGTATATAAAGTAAAACATTATAGTACAATATTATTCATGTATATAACTGGGTACATTGTTTCAGAGATAGATCGCAGAGGCTCGGCTCGTAAGTATTACTATATGTATATGTTTAGTTATTAGCATTCACTTTTCTCAATTCGCATATTATTATCGTGTATATATGTTAGGTGATTGTGTGTTTAATAATATGTGTGTTTAGCGAAGAACTTATTATCGTTTACATTTATTGTTGTGTGAAAATTGTATCAATTATAATAATAAGTTGTAAATATATAGATTTATACATAATTTGGTGTACGTATATATATATATATATACTCATGTTAATAAAATTATATTATTTTTAAACTGTGTTGATTACAACTAATAAGAATATTGAATATTTTCAGTGAAAAGATATCATTAGAAGTATTAAGAAAGAGATACGGAAAAAAAGATCCCCCTACCTTAGGTTTATATCATAGTTGAATTTTAATTATGTAAATATGATATATATATATATATATATTAATGAATTTATATGTATATGTAATTATTATATGTATGTATAAGTATGTCATAAACTACAGTTTAATAACAATAGTATACTAATTTTGATATAATAATTGAATATTGAAGAATTGAAATTATTTTGATTTTAATTAATTTATCATCTAAAATATTAACGAATCATGTTACTTCATTATTATACTATAAAGGATATATCCTTGTTATTCGAAAATATTAAAAGTTTACATTATCTATTACTCCAAAATTAAAAACTCGATATAAACAAAAATATATTTGATAAACTATTACATGATATAGATAGACCCACAGAAGTTAAGTTGGGGATCTACATAAACAGCTTCTATTCCATCAGCGAACAAACGATGGTTATTATTATAAATCTATATACAATCTAATAACTATCAAATATGTATATTTAATATATATACATATATTATAATATTTAATATTGTAACGCAATATAATATTTAATATTGAATGATTTTATTTCTATTTAATGTTCATATGATAAATTTAATTAACACGAATTATTGTTAATTCCGAATTCCTTTTAAAATCGACTTCCTTTTCCTTAAGGGAATTTAAGGAAATGACTTATATAATACAAAAATTAATTTTATTTGTTAATTTAATTAGGTAAAAGTTAAAACCGCTCGTTTATCTTGACCTATATATAGTTATTCTATTAACTATATTAAGCACACTATAGTTTATATTAGGTAACTGGTTAACGTTAGCTTTGTATGATATAACATTCATAATATTGCGAGTATTTATTTTAAATTCAAGTATATGAGTATAATCGCTATTTAAAAAAAGAGGAGGTCGGTATTTAAACTTATAATTAGTATATATATAGCCATATGGCTATATATATTACTACCATATATGGTAGTGTAATACTACTTCTAGCGATATGTATTACATAATTATGACACTGTGAAAGATATATACAGTCGTGATATGACTTTCATGAGTGTATTTATATCAATACGAACAACCACAATAGATAACGTTTTAGAAGAATTTCATAACAATTCTAAATAATTAAGTTAGAAATAATAATTGTTAATATTAACATTAATAAAAGTGTAAATACTAATTCGTTATCAATTTATAAGGGATTATTATGTTATGAAATGTGATGAAATTAATCGCTTTACCTACATATATGTTACTCGAAATGAGAATAGTATTATATTTATATTACAAAAGTTCAGTACATTTTCGGATATATTTGATAACATATATATTTCGGTATATTTAATGATATCATGGTATTGCACTTCGGTCCGATTAGTGTTCTGGATCTGCCCACTTTCGGTAATCCGCCCACTCTCGCCTAAGGATTTCCAAGTGAACTTCTACCTGCGTCAGACGTGGGTAGACCCAAGGTTAAAGTTCGACCCAGTGAATGGTGTAGACAAGATAGACGCGTCGTACGGCTCCATGGTTTCTAACGTGTGGATGCCTGATGTGTTCTTCCGCAACGAGAAGTCAGCCTCATTCCATAAGATAACTCAACCCAACCACATGGTAACCATCAAGTCGGACGGTACCGTATGGCTCGTCAGCAAGTAAGCCCCGCCCACTGCTGATCTTCCCGCCCCCTTTTCGCCGATTGCCGATGCTTCGGTTTTCGAGTTACGCTTCCTTTTCGCATTTTTTGAATATCGATTTCGTTTCAGAAATAATCGAAACTCGTTTCACTTGGATTATTAACGCTTTATCTTTATGATGTCGAAATATTCATGTTTTCGTTTTCAAATGATTATATTTCGTCTCTTGAACATCCTAATTAGTTTCGTATAAATACATACATTTTTTAATATTCTTCGAATATATTCCTATATAATTCATAAATATTGGTAATCATTCTAAATATAATGTATATTTTAATTATAATTATTACATAATTTTTAATATATAATGTCGAATTATACACACTTTTATAATAAAATATACGTTAATGTATATTATTATAAATGTATATTACGTTATTGTGATATAGACATTCATTACAATGTTATCAGAAATTACCATATTTTCAACTGGAATTAAATATAAATCTGATCAAAACTATGTAGAAAGTATTGCTAATTTGAATCATCGCCACTAACTATCGCCTACTTCCGCTTCGCTTATACTTTCCTACAGGACTACATGGTCAGCATGTACCTGCGACAGTCATGGTATGACCCGCGACTCAAGTTCAACGTGTCGGAGAATGGCAACTCTAATGAGATCCGACTGAGCGAGGACAGTATAGAGGACATATGGGTACCCGACATATTCTTTCGTAACGAGAAATCAGCCAGCTTTCACGAGGTGACCGTCAGCAATCGTCTGCTTAGGTTAAAATCGGACGGAAATCTTTGGTACGTGACGAAGTTAGTGAACCTGGAGTCGAAGTTTGCATGCTTTATCGCTATCATGTGTGTGCGCGTGTGTGTGTTATTAACTCTTTAACTAATCTGTGTTAATCATGAATTATTTCTATTTTATTATAAATATAGTTATATTTATTATATATGATTACTAATATGTATATATGCATACGTATATGTATACACATGCATATTTATATAAAACATATAGATAATAACTAAGTAGAATTTAGTGATATGATTTAATAATTATTTTATATATATATGAGATATGATATATGTAATTAAAATATAACTCAATTAGGATGTGCCAGATAAACACACTATAGTGATGTACATCACTTCCTGTTAGCCCTTAACAACGGCTAATTAGTGTAATGACCACGAGGGTCTTGACAGTGCTAATCCGTATCGCATCTGTGTAAATATCCATAATACCTATATAGGCGTACGAGTAGTAGTGCCTAAATAATAACGATATAGCTGCTAGTACCTAACATGTACAATTTATCCACACACACATATATAAATATATATATAATTGTACATTTATATAATTTGATACCACGTAAGTTTTTTCTTCTTGCGAAAAATTAATATCGACACACACATATATATTCAACTACCTAAGTTACTCAGTAGGCTATAGCCTACTGAGTGTTATAACAGTGTTATAACATGACATGACATGTTATAACATGTCGATATCGAAGGGATAAAACCCCGTTCGTAGCCATAAAATAGGTCTTAAGACTTAATTAAGTTAATATTTAGAATATATATCATATAATATTGTAAACAAAATTATCGGTTTTCATTAAAACTATGGATCATTACATTTTTTCGGTTTTCGGACTGCAAACTGTGCTTATAAAGCAATCGGCCGTCCATATATATATTAAGTTAATGTTTCATATTAAATAGGTAGGTTTTCAGTAGTTTCTTGAAGTTGGGAGTTGATGGTGTAGTACGGATGGATGTGGGGAGAGTGTTCCACGAGTATGGGACGGATATTGCCCATGCTCGAGTGTTGGTTGAATGTAATTTGTGTTTAGGAGGAAGTTGAAGTAGAAACGTATTGGTGGAGCGTGTAGTGGTACTAGTTGGTAATTTAAGTTTGAGTAGGGATGCTAGGTAGTCAGGAGAGTCATGGTGGATTGCTTTATGAGCCAGTAGTAGAGTTTTATATAGGATTCTATGGCGTACAGGTAGCCAGTGGAGTTTAACTAAGAATGGAGATATATGAGTGTGGGAGTATTTTGGTATGTTGAATATACACCTAGCTATAGAATTTTGAAGAATTTGTAGTTTAGTAATATACGATGAGGGGGTATTATAAAGGATAAAATTGCAGTAGTCGAATAGAGGTAGGATGTAAGCAGAAGCTATAATAGTAGCGGTGGATATTGATATTGAATGACGAATAAGTCGTAGTGAATGTAGTTGATAGTTTAATAGTTTTGTTATGTGGGACAGTTGTCTGTAAAAATTAAAAGTATTGTCAAATATAACACCAAGATTTTTGACATGGGTTGAGTACATGATGAGCTGTCCATTAATGTTAATTAGAGGGGGAGTTGGTAACGTTTTACTTCGGAGTGGAAGGTGAAGGAATATAGCCTCGGTTTTAATTGGGTTAAAGACGAGGGAGTTTATTGTGAGCCAGTTATGAATGGTGGTAATAGTAGAGGAGAGGATGTCGGGTGCAAAATTAACGTTTTCTGTACATTTTACATAAAGTTGTATGTCGTCTGCATATGTATGGAAGCTAACTGGAGAATTCGAGATAAGGTGGAGAAGGGGAATTATGTAAATGTTAAAGAGTATTGGTCCAAGGACTGACCCTTGGGGAACACCGTGTGTTATAAGACGGGAAGATGAACGGGTTGAGTGAACTAAAACTGAGGAAGTTCGGTTGGTTATGAATGAGGATAGCCATTTGTGTGCAGTACCAGTGATACCTATAGATGTAAGACGATGTATGAGAATCGTGTGGTCAATAGTGTCAAACGCAGAGGAGAGATCAAGTAGTGCGAGTATTGTGCCATTTTTGTTATCAAGGTTAGTGAGAATATCACTGGATATCTTCGCTAGTGCGGTTTCTGTTGATTTGGAAGGAAGATATGCACTTTGGAAGATATGAGGGATTTTGTGTGATATTAAATAAGACGTTAGTTGTTTCGCGACGATTCGTTCCAAAGTTTTGGAAAATATCGACAGGTTTGAGATTGGACGATAATTGTTGAGGCTCTGAGGGTCAAGGTTTGGTTTCTTAAGGAGGGGTGTAATGAGTGCATGTTTATAGGATGTTGGAAACGTACCGGATTCGAGGGATTCACAGAATATATTATTGAGAGGGATAGTGAGGGAGTCAGTGATTTCGTGTAAAAGGGAAAGAGGAATAGGGTCAAGAGGAGATGAACTTTTAGTTGCTTTAAGAAGTGTTCCTATGTCTGACATGGAAGGGACTGAAAATACATTAAGTGAGTGAGTTGGCATGGTGGGGGTTATTAAAGTGGTATATCGTGGGAGATCATTGCTATTATACATATCTAAAGCATCAGGTTTATAATGCGATCGTCTTTGTACCGATATTAAAGTCATTTCGTTATAGCTACAAATGTATTCCAAGTTCCTTGATTGAATGAAATGAATTATAAAAATATAATTACAAATATAATAAATAAATATATAATATTTATAAATTGCGTATTGTGCATATAAACATATATATGTATACTTTATATGAACACTCCAGAAGACTTACCGTTCCGAATACCGTGATGTTACGCATGACGTAGTTATTACATCACTCTATTTGCCCCGCCCCCATTGTGTGCGCATGTCACATTCTACACTAATTCGCTATACTAACATCAACTAATTAACGTCCATTATAAGAGGGTAACCTTATACCTATATGCAATATTGTCGGGGGTTATAATGGTAAGTCACTATTCCTCGGTACACTGTCGACATACAAATAGTTATTATAACGAATCATTAATAGTATTATATTTATATATATATATAGGTATATATATATATATATATTTATTATTATATAAAATATATACCATATAATAATTATATATATATATAATACAACCTATTTAAATAATTGTAATAGTAAAATAATTAACGAATTCGTTACAACATAAATATATGTAATTTAGCTAGAGTAAATATGTAATTTTAACGCGATCGCATTAGATTATATTGCATGTAATATGCGGCATATAAGTATGTATATTAGCTAGAGTGTTGTTCATAGTTATACACTATGGATAACATTGTAATCCACGTTACCCTATCACCGACATCTTACCCTATCACCGACATCTTACCCGCTCGCCTAACAGGATATCAGCTAAATTAGCTTGCCCCATGGATCTTCAGAAGTATCCTATGGACACGCAAACATGTCCTATGATGTTCGAAAGTTGTTAGTAATTGTAGTAATCTAGTTATATAAGCTATATCTGATTTATTGGTATATCACACAATCAGCTGCAACAATTAGTCATTTATGATTGTCAATTGTGATGGATTTTGTTGTTTGAATATGTGCGTGAGTGTTGATAATATTAATTATATAATTATGGAGTATTGCTATGAATATAATACTATATTAATTAGTATTGTTAACTACTAAAGTAGTGTCAACTACTAGTAGTATTAAATATAGTATTGTATCCGTATAAATACTCTATACTTATTTAATAAATAAATATTTATTATATAATGTACATTAGACCGGTTCGTACTAATTTTTTTTCTCGTAATTTTATAAATCTTCACATCTATGATAATTATGTATGCTATGTTGAATAAGTGTTTAGAATTTTAGACCTATATCTTAAATAGTTTTATGTCACGAGACCTTTTAATTTTAACATTAATACATATAAAATTTAACATGGGGGTATATAGAAATAAGTTTGATTACATTTTCATAAAATTGAATGATTTATTTTAAGCCACCTATGGATATATCCTAGAAACATATATTACAAGTAGTATTAACAATACAATATATTTTTCATAACAATCTATATGCCCACATTTTATAAAAATAATTTTAGTAAAAAAAAATATCTAAAAATCGTATAATTTAATATAAATAAATTATAACAATTTAATTTAAAAAAATAAAATATATAATTTATAGATAATAATATTACAATTCAAATTAATTATTAAAAAATTAAAAATTATTTGTAAATTCTTTTGGATTTTTATTTGAAATATGAAATACAAAATATGTTTACATATTTTTTATTTTATTAATTTTATTTGTATAAAGGACATTTATATCTAACTTATATCCACAATTCAATATAATGTGATCACTCAAATGTATGTAAAGTATAATTATATATATTAATTTTAAAAAATTAATTATTTTTTTGAATTATTTTGAAATAAATACTTTGTCAAATGGTGTATTTTCTCGAGTTTTAGGAGACATTAATATTGGTAATTTGTAGATATAAAAATGAAATATAGATATTATATTAATAATAAATATAAATAATGGTATATATTATATTAATTCATTAAATATAATACAAATACATAATTAAGTTTAAATATTTTTATTTTAAATGTAAACATCAAAGATAATAAGATGGCGGAATGACTATTATACATGTGATATTTTAAATTAAATTTTAAAATAATAATTTATATTTAAAACTTTAAATGCTTCGTGACCAAAGGTAACTATTTTTTTATAAAAATGTTTATACATATTATACTAAAATATAGATATGTATTATATTTTATATGAAGGATTAACAATTGATTCGAACGAACCGGTCTAATGTACATACAATAATATAATTATATAATCAGATTTATTTATTTAATTATATGTATTAATTTATAATTACCTTTTATTTTAAATATATACAACATAACCTGTGAACTACACACATTAACATACATATATACCTATAAACAATATAACTATTCGAGAGTTACGTACACACATAATGTCCGTGGCCACATGACAGTCGGATACACGATGGACACTATGTACTTCTCATGGCTGGACAACCCGGTTGACATCGACAAGAGTGTCGAGCTGCCCCAGTTCACGCTGGAGAAGTATAAACTGTATGATTGTTCTCAGAA
This sequence comes from Osedax fenrisi, assembly GCA_964019155.1. Classification (NCBI taxonomy): domain Eukaryota; kingdom Metazoa; phylum Annelida; class Polychaeta; order Sabellida; family Siboglinidae; genus Osedax; species Osedax fenrisi. The sequence goes on from OZ025243.1 coordinate 84,050,912, forward strand.
CTACACAGCCGGTTTATATTGAAACGTATCCTCCATTGCCGCCGCATCTTTTATCTAGTTCACTTCCTATTATCATCATCATCAGCATAGTATTCATAGTCATCGGTAATACCATCACCATCATCATAATCATCATCATCACATCTATCATAGTCAGTATCGTCATTAGTAATACCATCATCATCATCATCATCACCACCATCATTATCATTACTATTATCACTATCCTAATGATGATGGTTATCATCATTATCATCATAATTATTATCATCATCATCATCATAATCTATATGTATATGACTTTTTTTTTATTAATTTGTCAATTTTTAAATTATATATATTACATTTATTTATATCTATTAAATTTATGTAAATAAATATGATAATAATATGTATATATATATATATATATATATATATAAATATATACTATTTAATTGTATATTTTTTAGCGAGATAACATATGTACAGTAAATCTTAATGAGTACAACTATATAAATGTACATTATATAAAGTACATTTATATATATATATATATATATATGAATGAAGTTTAATGATCTAAAGAATATGCATATAGGCATATAATAGTATACTAACAACATATATATTATACATAAATATACTTGTAGAAAGGTCATGACGTTTGTTTACTATCTCTTAAATGGTTACCTTTTTAACTCCGAACTTGATACTTTTCAGTGTTATATTTAATAATATGTCGATGATTTAAATATTTTAATAAAAGATATCAATGATACTTATTTATTTATTAAATAAAAATACATTAATATTTTTCATTTTTGCAATATTTATTGGATATTTTTAAATGGTATTTCTTATATATATTTATTAACATTTTGTTTATGTCGACATTCCAAATAATATGATGTGTATTAAATTATATTACGATTTAAATCATATTAAAATCATTGATTTTAAAAACGAGTTATTTAATGATTTTTATCAAATTCAAATATGTGCTACTGGACCATGCAATAAATATCATCAATATAAAATTAATCAAGCGTAACATAACATTTCACAAAAATGTTTTAGCAGACTTCGTCCTGTCCTGGCTTATAGGTATATTGTATCTACATATACGTATACTTATAGGCTTTACTATATACATTAATTAATGAATAGAGTAAATTATTAGTATATATACCAACAACAAGTATACTTATAGGTACACCAATGTATTTCGTCATCATTTATATTAAAATAATTATCTAGAGATAATCAGGTAAATAGTATTTACAAAATACATATTTGAAAAAATCATGATAATTGTTAATCGTGTAAATTAAATTTTATAAATAATTAAGTATAGTTAATTCTTTGGTGTATGCCACTTTTGTAATACAAGTATATATCTTATATATCATCTTATAATATATAATACATTTATTAATCTTATTAATAAGACAAACAATATTATAATATTACATAAATTGTATTAATTAAATAAAATAAAACAAAATAAAAATGATAAATAAGTTATTATGTATATAAAAACATGAATATTGAATGGATACAGTGTAATAGGCAATTAATTAAAAATAATATACTCTGACTTTTAGTACAATATGTACTAAAAGGATTATAAAATTGTAATGGATGACTTATTTTCCAGCTAAATAACAAAATATATTGATAGAATTTATGCCTTTATATGGTATCATTATTTATTTTATATAAAATGTATTTACACGATATCATTAAGATGATAAGTAATTATTAATAAACACAATATATATAATTGATAATAATGTTATTCATTATTTAATATAGAAGGATTCATATATAGTATAGAGTTAGGAAAATATTTAAATTATAGAAATGTTTATTTTATATTTCACGTATTATATATTGTAATCAATTAATATAATTTTTAATAATACAAATATATATATATGTACTTATAAAATAATAAATATTCTATAGAAGCGTATACGCAGTATACATCATTATAATGAACTGCAATCTATTCGCTAATATATCATTACATTTAACTATCGGAATATTCACAACACGCGAAACCCTAGGTGCGTTCCCGTGCCTAGAAATTAAATTCGTCCTTCAGCGAGCCATCGGATTTTTCTTAATCCAAGTTTACATCCCGTCGATCCTGATCGTGATCCTGTCGTGGGTCTCATTCTGGATTAATCTGGATGCTATACCTGCGCGAGTGTCTCTCGGTCTGCTGACCGTTCTAACGATGACCACCCAGTCTACTTCGGCCAACAATTCGCTGCCCAAAGTGTCCTACATCAAGGGTATCGACGTGTGGATGTCGTCGTGTCTGATATTTGTGTTCATCGCTCTGTTGGAGTTCGCGTTCGTGAACGCCATCTCGAGAAGGAAAATAAATCGTCAGAGCCGCATGGCGTACATCCGGTGCGTGTGTCGTAACGCACGCGATTTCACGCGTCGTCTGCCCAACAAGAAAAAGAAGAACACAAACGGAACCGTAGAGGAGGTGAGGCGGGCAGTTGTGCACAGTTGTGTTTTTCCGCTAGCTTTCAACCACTCACCGTCACACACACACACCAACGCACACACACACGCATAAACATACGCACATAACACACACACACACAGATACGGGTACACATACACATAATCACTTTTAGATCTATTACCACACACATGCATATACACACACACGCGTGTATACCTATACGTATAAACGCGTGTACGTGTTGATATTTTCTAATCTCGCACATAATATTCACTAATTCGGTATGTATTCACTTTTAGAGCTACATTTCTAATATTTATTTTATACAGGTTATTTACATGCGAGTGCATTGGTTCAATATTAAATAAATATATATATATATATATATATTTATATATATATATATATACATATATACATATATACTTATATAAATATATAAATATATATATATATATATATATATATATTTATTATGTATGCCACTTCTAAAAACATTTGCCGCTATTGAATTAGGCGCTTTCCCCTGCAAAGAAATTAAGTTTATCCTGCGTAGGGACATCGGGTTCTTCGTCATCCAGGTGTACATTCCTTCCATACTGATCGTGATCTTATCATGGGTATCGTTCTGGTTGAACATCGAAGCTGCCCCGGCTCGAGTGTCTATAGGACTTCTGACGGTTCGTGTGTCACTCGTGTAGCTAAGTCCATCGCGCGCGGGTACATCTACAACTAAGTTGTGCGAATAGTTGACGATATAACTAAGTATATATATAAACATATTTGTTTATTTCAGTTTTACGATTTAATTAAATGATACACACATCGATATTTGTTAAAAAATCCAAAATTTTAAATATCTTCAATTTGTCAAAACTCGCCGCGATGGACTACACTCGGCTAACAAAGCGAGTGCTGCGGCCACGACAGTGACCACGGACAACGTAACCACTACCATCAGGTACTGACCACTACGACGCAGAGCTCCGTACGTGGTTCTCTCCCTCGCGTGTCCTACGTGAAAGCCATAGATGTGTGGATGTCCACCTGTCTGGTGTTCGTGTTCGCCTCTCTGCTCGAGTTCGCTGTGGTCAATGTGATGCTACGACAGTCCGATAAGCTGGTGAAGTCGGCTAGTTCAGCAGCAGCTGCAGCAGGAGGAGGAGGAGCTACGGGTGATATGAGCTACGGTGGTGGTGGTGGCAGTGGATCACCGTTCACTAATCACTCGGCAACACTGTCCCAACACCGGATCAGACGACGTACAGCCACGCCTTACTCTTGTGGTCATCGGTCACATGGTCGCAAGTCTTGTTGTTGCTGCTCTCCGGTCAGCGATGATGAATCATGCGTCAATCTCGAAGTGCAGGTAGCGTCCGGTGTAGACACGCCCACCGCACGTCGCTCTCCCCGCCCCCCGCCCCGCCCCTTCGTGTCCTCCGTCTAAGAACTAACCCCAACCCTCCCGCCCGCCCATCCCCACCATTTTGATCGAGTGAACCAATGTAAACGCATCTCTGCACGCGTTACTGTCGTGTTGTAGGCTGTCGTGTTGTAACGCATTCGTCTTGTATCGCATATGTTTTTTCCTTTTCACCTTTTTAATTACCTATTGTTTATTTTACAGATCACCAGGTAAGAATTGTCTAATCGTAAACATATACCTATATATATTATATTATTTTAATTGAAGTAGTAATTACTAAAATCTACTCAACAAATGCATATATTATTAATTAATAATTAATAATTATTTAATAAGTAATAATAATATTGAAGTTGATAAGTTAGTGAAAGAAAATAATATATTATTTACATGTAAATTCTTTATTTTAAAAATAATATAACTTCGCTATATACATTAAATCATGAGAAAAAAACATGACATAAAATGAATATCCATAGTTCAGTTTATTTTATATTTAAAGATTATAGTTATTTATATTTATGGTATAATAACTAATTAGAATTAATATTTTTCATTTAAACTAAATGTGATCATCGAGATACCATTAAATATTATAATTAAGTATTATATCTAACATGAAATTAATAAACTACAATTATATTAATATATCAAAATACTATAATACTTTTACTATAATTAACTATTAGTATATATAATATTAAATATATTTTACTCTGTTTTTAAAAAATAGTATCCCTTTTTACATCATACATTATTCAAAGTTGAAAAAATAATACTAATAGTAATTAAACGTGTATAAGTATTGCTATTTAAACGTTTAAGTTTAAATTAGTATCAGAATAAGAATTCTGGAAATTCAAAATAATAAATAATTATAATCATTTAAAAAATTAAATATATATATATAAATATATATATATTCCTATTATGTAAATATCATTACTTTATTGTAATTCAATTCAACTCGACGATAGATGGCAGTACTAGAGAATGGTCGAGAACATCATCATATTTCAGCGGGTCTTCCTCACGTGTCTACCAGCGGCCCTCGCAGCATTGATCCCGAAGGAAAGATCAAGGCACGAAAGATAGACAAAATATCGAGGAAAGCTTTCCCTCTCGCCTTCCTCCTATTCAACATCATCTACTGGATTATATACACCGTTCCCGACGCCCTGTGAAATGTGCACCATCGATAGTGGGATTGCTTTCAATTATCATGTAATCCCATCTGGTGCACAAACATACATGCATCGTATGTATTATTCAAGTAATAATTATCTAAAAGAAAAGCTTAACAAAATTCGCTGATTCCGCTTTCTAATGGAAGTAATGATATGTAAATATATACGTGTGTATGTGTGCAAATGAATGAATTTGTATGTATAAAAATATATACGATATTCTCGTTTTTTATCAAATAATTATGTGTACGTGCATCTTGTGCTATACCTATGTACCTAAGAAATCGCGATCGTGTATTTTTGTTAAGTTTAGATGACCAATGACTCATTGAAAACACTCGTTAACGATTCATTAATCATGTGTCATCGTGTTGCATTTGTGAAATATTACATGCATTTGAAATCAATGCCGAAACGGCTATCATAACGTAAGCTAACCAATGGTATATATATATATATATATACTATAATACATTAGACATTTATAGTTTTATAATAGGTCATTTGCGTAACAATGATACATAAAACGAAACGTTGCGTAATCAAGCATAACCATATCGTACCTGATATACTGATCGTGGCGGTACCTCGAGAATCGCCATTACTTATACCATTCGATATTTAAATAATAAAACATAAAATTATCAATATCCTATATATATATAAATTAAAAATTATAAATAAGTATGACATTTTTAAAATAAAAAAATAAGAATAACATTCATAAAATATGTAGGTAATACCTACTAGGTATGTCTATGTCTAATTCTACTAATTGATATAGTGTCTAGTAAATAATAATACATTAAGTTGAATATTAAATAATATCCTATAATAATGAAGTGATTTTATTAAGAGATTTTATTAAGAATATTAGTAAAACATTTTATATTTGTATTGCTTTTATAGCATTCCATTATTAGCTATAAGCAAGATCATAGCTATTGATTAAGTCCCGGCGTTTCGTTCATGGTGATACATATAAAGATAGTGAATGTAGGTGTATATAGATATATATAGTGTCAAGTATAGAGTGTCAAGTATACTAGAAGACGTATAACTTTTGAAATTGTGTAAGTGATAATTTATAATATTTTTTTTTGTATAAATATATAAATGTTATAACATTCATATCTATTATTATTCGGTCCTCGTGATTCTCTTATATCACTTATAAGTTAAAAAGTAAATCTAGTACAGTTTTACTGAAAAATAATAAAACATACTTGCTTGTCTGTTAATAAAACATATAAATAAATTAAAGGGAACAACATCTATGGGGTTATAGAAATAGCATACAAATAGACAAATTAGTTCAAAAATTAAGCTTCTAAAGTATTATTTTTATTTTATGCTTATTGAATAATAAAAAATGTGTATACTAAAAAGTACATAACTTTTACTATTGAGTACGAATTATAAATATGATGTTGTACTACGTAGATAACATGTATTACCATGTGACGTAATCATAGAAACCGATATTTGTGTTATCGAAATATTGAAATTTACAAAATATTTCAAATATTTTATATTAGTGTTTTATAAGGTCATGTTTATAATCATATATAAGCTACTTATAGTTACTTTTGAATGCCATTATAAATCATTTAAAAGATTATTATTATTTATGCATATTTTAATAAAATAATGGTGTTGATAACAGATAAAAACGAACGAAATACCGAGCCTTATGATATTATAGATTATATAATTTATAAAATAAGATTATATAATTTAATATTATATATTATGAACGTATGTTACTTAACTTAAGTTCTACTTAAGATATAAACGTTCAACATAAGTAGAACATTAGTACTATTAGGTATTATTATAACTTATAGGTCCCCTATAGGGGAAAATAACTGAATACTGATACTCTCGGTATCTCATAAACCATAAATCATACAACAAAATGTTTGATGAATACAATTGTATTATAATTATTGTAATATTAATATTCATAATTATATATATAGTCTAAATAGGTATTTTTTATTTTTTAACAATTTAAAATAATGCTGATATATCCAATAAACTGATTTTTTTAATTACGTATTTAAATTTATGAAGACAAATTTCAAATTAAACCTTCTCAAGAATATATAGCAATATAATCCTAAATGTATCGATATAAAATATAACAAGACATTATTAAAAATTAATAATTCTAAAAATTATTTACATAATTGCTATATTTGTTATCAAATATTAATTAAGTTATAAGCATATGTCTAGAAGTCATATAAATCCCTAGTACGGACACCCTATAACCAATTAGCGCGCAGAGTGTGCAATATTCTGATATTCATAAAAATCGCGTGCTTTATAAATAAAGCTAAATCTAAAAAAATTAGTATTAAGATACTTAACTTGTATTATTAATTAATTAATAAAATAATAAAAATTAATAAATTAATTACCTATTAAATTATATTAAATTATTCATAAAATTAATTATAAATAATGTTATTGTAATTTATCTGATTGGTTCATCAATAATATATAGTTTATCTAGTTGTATATAGGGTATCCGTATTATAACACAAGGTGTCCGTATTCGGGCATGTACACCTAATAGTATTCTACGGAGATACGGACACCCCGTTTAATCAATCATCTATTGAATAAAAAGATTAAATAAAATTGTCATCAATAATATCCATCAACAATCACAATAATATATATCCTATGATATTAATATATTGTAATTATTGAATACAAATATTGAGTCATGAAATGTTAATACCATTTAATGTTAAAGTGCCCGTATTAGGTTACTTTTATGTACTAAAATGAATAATTTTAAAACAATTTTTAAATCATTTATGATATCGTCTTATTAATTTTATATTTTAGATTTTCCATTTTGTATTATTGTATAATGTGATATATTAATTAATGTATTGGCTACTTTATATTATCAATATTTATAAGTATTTATTTTATATATTTTATTTTATAGATTTTATTTATATAGTTTATATCTTTTTTATATTTTAATTTGTTATACACTTATTAATTTTAGAGTTTTTAATTGGTTTACATTTTTATAGTTTACATATTATAAAATTATTTATTTTAAATACACGATGAGAATGATTGTGGGGTTTTTTGCAATTTATTTTTGTATTTTGTTTTTAATTATACATATTTTATATACCTTTTTACTTACATATGACATTTTATTTAAATTGTATTTAACATTCTATCAGTATTATTTTCTATTCAGAAAGTCCAATTTTAATTTTTAATATTTAATAAAGATATCGTGTAGGGGAGAGAAGGGTATTGTGGCCGATAACGATATTTCAAGAACCATTATAGTTATCAAAAAATGATATATACGAAAAATGTAGATAATTGAATTCTAAGAATGATAGTGTACATCATTTTTTATTTATATTAATATTAATTATTGATTTTTGATTAGAGAAAAAAATCAAATAATCGTAATTTTTATCGAAAAAAAACGTTTGTAGCTGAATATAAGTAAAACTAAATGGGATAACGATTAATTATTTTTATATTTAATATAAAAGTGCGCGTGTATCTTGATATATGATACAATGTATTTTATTTTCTAATTATAAAAATAGTACGTATTTGAATACATGACGCGATCCTAGTGGATATTTCGGAACTATCGACCATAATACCCACACTAGTGTATTTTATCTCTATTTATACGGAGAGTTTGCTTTTTAATAAAAATCAAATTATTTGAATACAAATAATTAAATGAGTAAATGTTGATAGCCATTATTTAGAACAACATATTGTAATTGTAAATACAACTTATTGGATCATAATTTCCAATATTAGTATGATATATTTTGTTTCTTGTAAGGTAATAAAAACATCGGCCATAATACCCTTCCCTCTCCTACATTGTATTGGTTTTTATTGCCGTTAATGGTTCTTATCGGGGACGAGGATGCAATTGTTGTTAGGGGGCAATTGTTGCCATTACTATTACTATTGGCGAAAATAAGTTATTTAAGGCATTGGATATAGAAACCCCATTTCCTCATAATCCTCAGAGTTGATACACCTTTATCGACTTTAATTAGCAATCAGTATAAAGTATTGAAGGTATATTTTTTATGAATATTTTTTTACTGATATCCTGGATAGAACTTTTATAATAAATTATTTTATATACCTTACCTTACCGGATCGGGATAGTTTCCCGAGCACTTTCAACAATTTTCTTCCACGTCATCCTGTCTTTCATAGCTGTCTTCAGTTCTTCAGTCGTCAGTCCCGTATCATCACATAGCTGTTTTACATAGGTTTTTCTGGGTCGTCCAATCTTTGTTGTACCATGGTTCGGTGTCCACAACAAAACATCTTTTACGATTTCTTCCTCACTTCGATAACAGTGGCCTGCGAAACGTGTTCTTCTTATACGTTTATACTTGTTAGTGGTAGAATATTTCCGTAAAGGCGAATCTTTGTTGGATGCTCTTTCCATGATATATTTAATATGGCTCTCAACATTCTTGTGTAAGTTCCATCGAGTTTTTTCTCATGTTTTTTAGTTAGGGTCCAAGCTTCAGAGCCGTATAATAGAACAGATTCTACCATGGCTCTAAAGAAGTTCCTCTTTAAAGTTGTGCAGAGTGGTGATTTCCATATGGAACTTAACTTGTCTAGAGCTGCCCAGGATTTAGCTATTTTTATTTTTATTTCTTTATCGGTCGATTCTATTTCGCTTCCAAGATAAATGAAATTATCGACATTTTTCAAGACTTCCCCATCTATAGATTTTACCATTTTATTTGAGTTTATGTTCATGTGTTGCGTCTTTTTAATATTTACTTTGAGACCTACTGTTTTCCCACTTTCTTCTAAGACATTCAGTAGGTTTTCAGCATTTCTGCTAGAATCTGCAAATATTACAAGGTCGTCAACATAATCTGCATCTGTTATATTGATTGCTGGATATCTTCTACTTCGTTGTTTCGATAGTGTTAGGCCTAGATCTTTATTTTTATCAATAGATGTTCTTAATACGTAATCGAGTGTAATAATAAATAATAAAAGTGCCAGAGTATCTCCCTGTAGAACACCTGCATTTATATCAAAATATTCTGTGTCACCATCAGGTGACCGTACCATTGATTTAGTATATCTATATAGTATCATAATTGCGTTGATTATCTTCATTGGAATACCGTATGACTTAAGAATTTGTGCCATTTTTGCTCTATGTATTGAGTCGAAAGCTTTAGAGAAATCTACAAATATTAGGCTGGCCTCAAGATTCTTTTCTTTAACACCTTCGATTATCCTTCTTACAGTTAGAATTTGTCCGACGGTTGATCTGTTATTTCTGAAACCATTTTGATTTAGTCTGAGGATCATATCTAGGGTGGGTTGTATTCTTTCTCTTAGTAGCGTATTATATATTTTAGCCGCGATACATGTTAGTGTAATACCTCTATAATTGTCTGTACAGTGAGGTCACCTTTCTTTGGGAATGGGAGGATGCAACCTTTCGTCCAGTATTCAATTGGTTTCTGAGAGTACACATCGTTGCAGAATTCTAGTAATATGTGATTGAAGTGACCTGTCTTCCATACTTCGGCTGGTATTTCATCTAATCCGGCGGTTTTATTTTTCTTTGTTTTTCTGAGTACCATTTCAAGTTCTTTTATAGTAAATGGACCTTGCTCAATCTGAAGCTCTTTGTCCACTATGTTTACTATGTCTTGATTAGTTGTTATCGGATTTTTTCCTAGTAATAGAGAGAAATGTTGTTTCCATTTTTGTATACGCTCTTTGTCATCTTTTGCTTTAATTTTAGATCTATTTGTTGTCTTTCTACCAGTAATGTTGTTTACAATTTGCCATGCTATAGCGGATTTCTTATTATCTGCAGCTGTCTTGATATCATCTATTTGTTTTTGCAAATATTTAGTTTGCTCGTTTATATATGTATCTTGGAGATTTTTTCTAGCTTTATTAAACTCTATTTTTTGGTTAGTGTTAGCATTTTCTTTCATTTTCAATGATAATTGTTTCAGTGCGTTTCGTTTCTCTATTATATTTATATTTTCCCATGGTACTCTTTTCTTTTCTTTTATTTTAATCGGTATAAATTTCTTTGTTGCTTCTGCATGAGAATCAACAAATGCTAAGTATTTATCATTTGTACTTTTACATGATTTAATTGAGTCTTCGAAATGTTGTTTTAGATAGGTTGTATAATTCTTTTCAAAAAATTTGTCTTTTGTCAGAGTAATCCAGTCATATCGTTTTTTGTCAACTATTGACTTTTTATTAGATCTTAAACTTAATTTAAGTGTAGCGGTAACAATTCTATGATCAGAGTAAACACCTTCGAAAGTATTGTAGGCTTCACAGTTCCTAGCACTATTTATCCATTTATTATTGACAATTATATAATCCAGTTGGGATTTGAAGCCATTTGGATGTGTATGAGTCCATAGTTTACCACTTTTCTTTTGTAATTTAGTACTTAAAATTTCAAACCGTTTTCAATTATGAAGTGATCAAGTAGATAACCGTTTCTATTAGTTTCAGTATGATATGCAAATTTATTATCATGATCAATACCCAGATGTGCATTGAAATCACCTGCTATTATTAAAACATTATGTTTTGGTACATAGAGAGTAAATGAACTCATGTTATTATAAAATTCAGAAATATCATCTTCATCAGAAACATTTATTGGGCTATAACAGGAAACTACTGTCGTAATAGGGTTTCCATTGAAGTTTGCTGTAATTATTCTAGGACTTATTTTTTCCACATTTATTAAATATTTTATTGCACTGGGACTTATAAGTAGGCCTATTCCACCAATTGAGCTGTTCGATTTATTTTTCCATGAAGATGCTGTCACAAGAGTCCATCCATAGTTTAAAATATTATATTTAATATCGATATCCTTATGGTATAATCTATGTTCTTGTATGCATATTATGTCAATATCGTGTTCTATATATAGAGCATCTGCTATAGCAGATGCTACAAGTTCAGATGATTGGCAGTCACTTTTAAAAGTTCTGATGTTGAAAGTCGATATATGTATATTTTTTGAACTCTTTAAAAACTTAGGTTTCTGGTGTATTAATGAGTCAGTAGCTTGTTTTTCGTGATGCAGGGCCTGACATTGTACCCTGACACGCGCTCCTTTATTATCCGCGAGACGAGCGATGCGGCATGATTGTTTGGTTTTGTTGTTGTTCATGTGCTTTTCGTTAGCTAATTACGCAAATGTGCTCGCCACTACTACATTGCGGGCAGTTGTCTATTTGACTCATTAATATTAACCGTTGGCCTTGAGTTGGTTCTTCCGCTTAATATCAACACCATTACTGCTCCAATGGTTTGTACCGTAACCCTGGTGCGGGTGGCAACAGAGTAATAGATATTGCCAAGGTACCTCTCTGATTTTTGGTTCAGGACTGCTTATTGAATATATTATTCTTGTATTCGCAGCTAACACTCCATATCTGGAGGTCGATTCCCCTATCCACCACCTGGGGACCCGCTGGATGGGAGTTAATATCTCCACACCAGTAATAACACCGTTAATGGTTCGTATCGGGGACGAGGATGCAATTGTTGTTAGGGGGCAATTGTTGCCATTACTATTACTATTGGCGAAAATAAGTTATTTAAGGCATTGGATATAGAAACCCCATTTCCTCATAATCCTCAGAGTTGATACACCTTTATCGACTTTAAATAGCAATCAGTATAAAGTATTGAAGGTATATTTTTTATGAATATTTTTTTACTGATTCTGGATAGAACTTTTATAATAAATTATTTTATATAATATTATTTTAATTTTATATTTGATTACCCCCCCCCACAATCACATTGGGTGAACGACTTGGTAACGAGCTCTACTTTTTCTTTCATACAGGATAATGCATAAATCTGATTATCATTATATATATATATATTCAATGTTTAATATGCTAAATTACATTTATATATAGGGGAAAGTCCCCGATTACCGACCCCTAAATGATTATTTGTAATAACTTATTCAATATTAAATATATTTAATTGAAATATTATAATTAGGGTAATATTATGGCAATGAAAAATGTGGCTATTTTAAATTTTTAATATAAATATATTTACAAGAATAAACCGGGGGGTCGGTAATCGGATACATGTGCCTAATACCGACCCCCTTCTCCTATTACCGACCCCCTAAAATAATCGTGGTATAAATAATTGTAATATTATAATATCCAATAAAAATAGTATACTCTTTTATATCTATAGATATACATAAATATAATTAATTATAATTTACACGCAATTTATTTTGTATTTAATTTATGTTTTAATAGTAATATTAAATTTAAATTTAAACTTAATAGTAATTATATTAAAATAGTGTATATTATTATTTAATATTTATTTATCAATCAGTATGTATATAATCAACTAGAATCAAGCATCCTAAATCTATATCCATGATACACAAACAACTTACGACATATTTTAAATTAAAATACGAATCTATTTTGATTGGATATAATAAATCACATGGGGTCGGTATTAAGGTAATTTAGGGGGTCGGATATAGGAAAATCATATGGGTTGCTATTATTAAGATATATTAGTTAATAGTTATTTAAATTAAATTATTTTTATAAAAGTTATAAACATTTTATTGATCTACAATATTTTGTGCAGTATTAAGTTTTCTTTTAATTAATAAAGTATTTACAATGATTTAAAAAAAGTTATTATTCAAATATTTAAAAAGAAAAAACAGAATATATCATTTTATCAAATAACAATTAGGATTGAATATTTTTTAAAACAAAATACTTATTCATATTTATCATTAATTTACTAACATTTCGTGTATATATAATTTTTTGATATCTCTTATAGTTACTGAGATACGAGAGGGGGTCGGTATTAGGAGGGATTAATATAAATGATTATTTGTAATAACTTATTCAATATTAAATATATTTAATTGAAATGTTGTAATTAGAGTAATATTATGGCAATGAATAAAGTGGCTATTTTAAATTTTTGCTATAATTATATTTACAATAATAAACAGGGGGGTCGGTAATCGGATACATGTGCCTAATACCGACCCCCTTCCCCTATTACCGACCCCCTAAAATAATCGTAGTATAAATAATTGTAGTATTATAATATCCAATAAAAATAGTAGATATACATAAATATAATTAATTATAACTTGACGTAATTTATTTTTTATTGAATTTATTTTTTAATAGTAATATTAAATTTAAATTTAAACTTTATAGTAATTATATTAAAATAGTGTATATTATTATTTAATATTTATTTATTAATGAGGATGTATATAATCAACTGGAATTATGAATCTTAAATATATATCAATGATACATAAACAACTTACGACATATTTTAAAGTAAATACGAATCTATTTTGATTGCATATTATAATCACATGGGGTCGGTATAAGGGTAATTTAGGGGGTCTTAATTAAATAATTCAAGTAATTCATAATTATTTATTGTTAATCATTCAATTATAATTTATTAATTAATAATTATTTATCAATTATTATTATTAATTAATATAATTAATTAAATGTTATTTTAATAATTATTAATTATTTAATTATAATTTATTAATTAATAATTATTTATAAATTAATTATTATTATTATTAATTAATAATAATTATTTATTAATTATTTTAATTATTTATTAATTATTATAATTATTTATTAATTATTATAATTATTTATTAATTACTATAACTAATTATAATTTATTATTATTAATAGTAATTAATTAATTAATATCTTATTTTTTCTTCGTTAACTTATTTAAAAATATTATTAAAAGATTTGAAGTTCTCGAGAACATACCTAAATATAAGAGATTTGAAGTTCTCGAGAACTTGATATTTTTTTAAAGATTTGAAGTTCTCGAGAACACAAATTTTAAGATTTTAAATTCTCGAGAACAACCAAGTATTTGAAATTTTACAGCACTAGCTCGGTGCACTTAATCAGATCATCACCTCGTCCGTATACTGCTATAGGCTGCCTTCGCTATATCAGCACCGCTATGATGGAATGCCTTATAAGGTATATCACCTGTTATCAGAACTGTTGTATAACAGCAATATTTGTTCAAACGAAAATTATATAATTATTTTATTTCTATATATATATATATATACACGACATATAGCAACACATCAGTTCTGATATCAGGTGGTATAAATGTATACATTCATTATTTATATACTTTGATATGTTTTTCTCGTTCTTTTATTATAGAATATTTTATTATGTTATTAATATCTATATTATAACGCCGACAAACAGTTGTCAATAAAAAAATAAAATAATAATAATAATAATATATATTATAATTATTAATTTAAGAGAGATTCACGGAGTTTATTGTAAACAGATTTACGTTTTCTATTTGTTTTTATTTAAGAATATTTATGATATATCTTATTTATTACCATAGTAATAAATAATAAATATTTTGTTTATTTACAAATTTAGATTTTAAATTTAAGATATAAAGTTAAATAACGAATAATTATTCATAAACAATATTGTATAATATCGCGTTTAAGAATTCGCCATCTATAATAACACGTCTTCAAGCGAACATCTTCTAAAGGTAGTATATATATATATGTGTAAAATTTCAAATCTCAAATATCGAATCTCAAATATTTTTTTTTCGGTTCGGTTCAAAACTTTAATTTTCGGGTATTTGGAAAGATTTGATGGTCTCAAATCTTTATTTTAAATTTAGTTTCGGTTCGGGTATCATGTCGGGTAATTGTTCGGGTAACGATCGATTAACATAATTATGTAATAAGTTTCTTTCAACTATTTTAAAATATTCATTAAAATGTATAGATACTATTAATTCGATCATCAGTTATGCCACCTATATGATAATATATTTAAAATAGAATAATGTTATCAAGGACACCATTTCCTTGATTTATTATACATTAATAACAATATTTAAAAATTAATACGTATATTCTGCATATTCCTGAAGGAATATCATTAGATTAAGTTTAAATGAATTATACTCCGTATAATATATACAAATGTTAATTCATAAACCGTTTAAAACTTTATTTGTCAAAAATTACATTTTGAATAAATATTTGACACTATGGTATATATATATATATATATATATATATAATACTAGATATATCTACTAGATATATAGTCTAAATATAATATTTATATTTAGCCTTCTATTTATTTATTTATTTATTTATTTATTTATTTAAATCAGACATGAAATACAGAGGTCCATAGAATATAAACGAAAATTAAAAAGAATAAACTAAAAAAAAAAAACAATTAATCTAAGAAACGAAATTTAAAATACTATACAAACAATGTGTTATACCACATGGTAAACAGTGGCGATGGGAACACAATATTATATTCATATAATTGAACAATTAGTGAATTACACGATAATTGTATTCGTTTATATAGCGAATAATATGACTTGCGTAATTTAACAGTTAAATTATTAACATAATCGTTAAAAAACATTAAAGAGGCACTATTTCTACGTCTGTAGTTCATAACAATACGATAAGCATTATTATAAGCTATATTAAGTTTAGCCATGCAATATCTATTTGGTATCCATATGCTACTAAGGTATATATTAGAAACAAATGTTTTAAATAGAATAATTGTTGTATCCTTAGAGCAATGATTAAAGTTATATGATATTGCATAGCTTTGTTTATATAACTTTTTAATATTACTATATATATCAATATCATCAGATAAGTCCTCTGAAATCCAATGTCCAAGATATCTATATGATTTGACAACTTTTAGTAGTTTATTATCTATATATAATTTCATAAGTTTATGATATGATTTATCAAAATAAATTGGTAAAATAACCGATTTATCAATATTAAACGTTATATGGTTATGGCTAGCAAACTCTTCACAACAACTTATCAACAACTGCAAACCCCCTAGTGATGGTGAAAATAATGCTATATCATCTGCATAACATAGATTATTTATGATATTTCCATTTAAGCAATAACCTGAATGTATTTCATTTAATTTCTTAATCATAGGATTAGTATATAAATTAAATAACAATGGTGAGAGAATTCCACCTTGACGAACACTCCTTGTAACAGGAAAGCTATCCGAAGAATTATTACACCATTTAATATATATTCGTTGGTTTCTATACCAGTAATTTAAAAAATTAATTATGTATAAAGGAATATTATTATCTATTAATCTTTGAAATAAAATGTTATGATTAATTTTATCAAAAGCTTTGGAAGCATCTAAAAATGCTACGAACATATTAGTGTTATTATTATTATAATCTGTTAAAATTGCTTAAGGGCAAACACACACATTTCAGTACCAAGATTTTTTTTAAAGCCAAATTGATTATCCATAGTAATTAATAATGAAGATATTCTATTATGTATGACCTTTTCAATTATCTTACAGATAATATTAGATATACATATAGGCCGATAATTAGTGGAATCATTCGACCTTTTATTTTTATTTTTAACTATAGGTAAAATATAAGATAACATTAGCTTCTTCGGGAAATACGAATGCCGCAACATATTATTAATTAGTAGCATTATTAATTCAATTACAAAACTATTCGCGTGAGAAATATGTTCTATAGATATTCCATCAGGGCCTATAGCTTTACCCCCTTTAATTGATTTAATTATAGATGAAATTTCAGCATAGTTAGTATATTCAATGTCATTAACATTAATAGTATTGTAAGGATAAGGTATATCAGTAGTACTGTTAAATAAATTATTAAAATAATTATACCAGAATTTAGTAATATTAACTATACCATATTCATTTTCAATGTTATTTGGTGCGGAAGAGTTTTTTTTCTTCAGATTGTTTGAAATCACCTTCCAAAAATTATTACGATTTTTAATTAATTTTAAGGCAATCTTATCAGATTCTGATTGATTAGATATCAATTTACTACGTCGCAATTCGTATTTGAAATTTTTTCTCTAATTGACCATATTATCATAGCATATTCCAGCCAAGGGTTTGTTATTACATTTCCAAGTTAAATAGTAAGATCTGGCAATCGCATGTTTCTCATGTACATTATTATTCCACTCCATACGTGCATATTTACATTTATTAGCTACTGAATATATATCGTTAGAACAATATACAAGAATACTCAATAAAGAATTATATAAGTAATCCGAATAATTAATATTACTATCAAAAGAATATATATCATTAATTAATTTTCCTAAGTTAAACTTAGTATCAATATTATATTTCAAAATTTGTTTCTTATCAAGTCTATTCCATTGAATTTTTTTATGAATAATACTATTATTATAGCTAGTTGAGCTAGGAATAGTATTCTGATTTATGATAAAAACTAATGGATGATGATCTGATAATATAAAGGAGTAATCAATTGTAATATCTAAAATGGATGAATGCATATCAAAAGTGGATAATAAGTGATCTAACCATGAACATGTTTTCCACGCCGAACTAACACAAGTATAACTATCAGAATCTAGTAATGATTTATCTGACATAATATTATTGTTATCCGCACAATATTTAATTAAAGTATTACTAAAGTATGAATCAGGATTAGAAATATTAGCATTAAAATCTCCTACTATACAATAATTAGATGAATTTAAGAATTCACAATATAATAACAGTTGAACGAGATGACCTTCAAATAAACTAATATTATTAGGACTCTCATACGGTAGATATATATTAATAATATAGAAATCGAATACTTTAATACATATAAGCCAATCATATTCAGATTTCATAATACTTATATATCTATCTATTCCCTTTTTCCACATAAAACCAACACCACCAAAAGGTCTGCCGGTTCTCAATTTTGTGTTATCAAAAGAAGCATTACCATAACCACTATAACTATCATTATTGGTATTGAAAATAGAACATTCCTCAGAGGAAAGCCAGTGTTCCTGAAAACAAAATAAATCAATATTAGGATAAGTATCTAAAATAATATTAGCCTTGTTCTTGAAACCATTGCAGTTTAAGGACAATAAATTTAATTTATTGTGTAAATCCATTATTATAGATTACTGTTAACATTAACATTATTGTCATGATTAGCTTTATTAAAAAAACGTTTAATTAAAATACCACTGGGCCATCTTTCACAGTTATATACATCTTGGACATTGTTAATCATCAGACTTACCTTAAATGAAGAGACAAAGTGGTGAGAAGTAATGATTTTCTCCACTGAACATTCTTTAGATGTAACATCAAATTCTTTACATATATACGATGTAATATCGTCAGCGGTAACATCATTATTTAACCTAGATAGGAATAAATGATATCGTCTTGGAGGAGTTTTCCCGAATGCCTCAGAAGAATTCTTTCCGATTATGACACCTTTACGCCGTACGTTCACAGTTTCTTTATTAGGAATCAGCGATTCTTTAACTTGACTTTTCTTCACTTTCTTGGTTGAGGTTATTAGTGTAAACCCATCATCCAGTGTAGTATTTCTTACGATTGATGCATAAGAGATAGGATGGTTATTCTTGCTGTTTCCACTTTTCAGTTGATTATCTATAGGAATATCAGCAGATATATGTTCACATATATTTGGTGAAATATCTTTATTAGTGGTATCTATAATATTATTAGTATTGTCAATTAATGGAATTATTGCTTCATTAATTAAATTGATGTTCTTTCTTAGTAATATTATAGCAGAATGAATTGATGCCATATTAGTATTTTGATCTCCAATAGGGGGTATACGTCTAATATTGGATGCAACAAATAAGGGAATCGATTCTGAATTTACATTATCAATCAAATCAAAGATACCAACGATATCTTTGGAGATTTTTTCAGATAAATTAGGGGATTTACGTTTAACGCTATATCTGCATTCAGAATCATCTATGATTTTTTTAATACATATATCACTAGTGAGAATTTCTTTAGCAACAGATAACTCATCAATCTCAAAATATCCCGATATTACCATAACCATGGAATCACGGTTCATAGTCTCTCTGGCATTAACACAAAAGCATAGTACTTCATTGATAATTATTTGTCTAACAATCATTATAATGACTAATAGCGTGTATGTATATAAATATATATGTATACATATAGACTATAGAATATGTGTAATATAAATTGCGTGTGTCTCAAACACTGATTTCAATACATATATCCGAATACAAATCAGTGACTTGCACAACTAAATTTGATTGGTCGTGATTTGGTCACAGATTAATGATTTCAAGGAATTAATAATTTTAATAAAATAGTGTTTAATAAATATCAATTATATAAGATTACTATTTAGTTAAGACTAAACTTATAAGAGGGATGAGTAGTCAGTCGACTACTCTATCAGCTGTCTTCAAAGGGAGGTCCTCTGAAGTCGATTAGTCGGCCAATAATCGAAATTACATAAAATATTATAAACACGTCTGATCAAAGATGTAAACAAAAATCTAACATAGCTAATATATATATATATATATATATATATATATATGCTATAGCATATATGTTATATATGGTGTATATATAGTATATAGGATTCCTCTTACACCTTTACTAAATACTATATACTGATATATGTGATTATTAGAATAGTAACGTATTCAATAATTCAAGTAAGGGAAAGTCCCCGATTACCGACCCCCTCCTAATACCGACCCCCTCTCGTATCTCAGTAACTATAAGAGATATCAAAAAATAATATATACATGAACTGTTAGTAATTTAATGATAAATATGAAAACGTATTTTGTTTAAAAAAATATTTAATCCTACAATTGTTATTTGATAAAATGTAATATTCTGTTTTATTTTTTTTAATATTTGAATAATAACTTTTTTTAAATCATTGTAACTACTTTATTAATTAAAAGAAAACTTGATTTATACATAATATTGTAGAACAATAAAATGTTTATAACTATTATAAAAATAATTGAATTTGAATAACTATTAACCAATATATCTTAATTATAGCAACCCATATTATTTTCCTATTACCGACCCCCTAAATTACCCTAATACCGACCCCATGTGATTTATAATATCCAATTAAAATAGATTCGTATTTACTTTAAAATATGTCGTAAGTTGTTTATGTATAATTGATATATATATTTAGGATTCATAATTCCATTTGATTATATACATCTCATTAATAAATAAATATTAAATAATAATATACACTATTTTAATATAATTACTATAAAGTTTAAATTTAAATTTAATATTACTATTAAAAAATAAATTCAATAAAAAATAAATTACGTCAAGTTATAATTAATTATATTTATGTATATCTACTATTTTTATTGGATATTATAATACTACAATTATTTATACTACGATTATTTTAGAAGGTCGGTAATAGGGGAAGGGGGTCGGTATTAGGCACATGTATCCGATTACCGACCCCCCTGTTTATTCTTGTAAATATAATTATATCAAAAATTTAAAATAGCCACTTTATTCATTGCCATAATATTACCCTAATTACAAAATTTCAATTAAATATATTTAATATTGAATAAGTTATTACAAATAATCATTTAGGGGTCGGTAATCGGGGACTTTCACCTAATTAATAATTATTTATTGGTAATCATTCAATTATAATTTACTAATAATTATTTATCAATTATTATTATTAATTAATATAATTAATTATATGTTATTTTAATAATTATTAATATTTTAATAATTATTAATTATTTAATTATAATTTATTAATTAATAATTATTTATAAATTAATTATTATTATTATTAATTAATAATAATTATTTATTAATTATTTTAATTATTTATTAATTATTATAATTATTTATTAATTATTATAATTATTTATTAATTATTATAATTATTTATTAATTATTATAATTATTTATTAATTATTATAATTATTTATTAATTATTATAATTATGTATTAATTATTATAATTATTTATTAATTATTATAATTATTTATTAATTATTATAATTATTTATTATAATTATTTATTAATTATTATAATTATTTATTAATTATTATAATTAATAATTAATTTAATTAATAATAATTATTTATTAATTAATTTATTATTATTAATAATAATTAATTAATTAATATCTCATTTTTTTCTTCGTTAACTTATTTTAAAATATTTAAATATTTAAAATATACATGCCGACAGTTGTCAATAAAAAAATAATAATAATAATATATATTATAATTATTAATTTAAGAGAGATTCACGGAGTTTATTGTAAACAGATTTACGTTTTCTATTTGTTTTTATTTAAGAATATTTATGATATATCTTATTTATTACCATAGTAATAAATAATAAATATTTTGTTTATTTACAAATTTTTAAATTTAAGATATAAAGTTAGATAACGAATAATTATTCATAAACAAAGTTGTATAATTTCGCGTTTTAAGAATTCGCCATCGATAATAACACGTATTCAACCATATTATAAAGGTAGTATATATATATATAATATCCGGTACTGCGAATTGTCCACTATCACTATGTATATATTAGTAGTATACCTATTAATCTATAGCAGTATACCGGTGATAGTGGACAATTCGTAGTACCGGCTCTACGCATACTATAACCACCCACGTGTCTACACTATAGTGTCTACACTATATATAGTCTACCTTATAAGGTTAATAGGCTACTTCTGCATAATAGCACATATAAATACACGTCTAGGGTTGTCATACTTATACGACACCATTACACTTTAGGAATGCTAAACCTAACGATGCGCGTTTACACAAGTACAATTTGTGACTCGAGATACCCAGCTAACAGTAATAACATCATAATAGCAGCATAATAGCATACATAATAGCCTCAAATATTTACATTGTGCTATTATACTGCTATTATGTTACCATTAAAAGTATATTATGCTGCTATTAATTTGTAATGCTATTATGCTGCTATTATGTTTCTATTAAAAGTTTATTATGCTCGTATTATAATTTATAATGTTATTATGCCACTATTATGTTGCTATTATAATAGCAACATATAGGCATAATAGCATACTAGTCTATCAGCATAATAGCATTACAAATTAATAGAAGCTTAATAGACTTTTAATGGCAACATAATAGCACAATGTAAACATGTGAGGCTATTACGCTGCTATTATGAGGCTATTAATGTTAGCTGGATAGTATGCACGAGAGTCTAGCCTCCCTCTATGTCATGTCCTACTTAACAGGGGAAAGTCTCCAATTACCGACCCCTAAATGAGTATTTGTAATAACTTATTCAATATTAAATATATTTAATTGAAATTTTGTAATTAGGGTAATATTATGGCAATGAATAATGTTGCTATTAATTTTTTGTATATAATTATATTTACAAGAATAAACCGGGGGTCGGTAATCTGATACATGTGCCTAATACCGACCCCCTAAAATAATCGTGGTATAAATAATAATATTGTAGTATTCTAATATATAATAAAAATAGTATTAATAAATAGATATACATAAATATAATTAATTATTTGTTATCGCAATTTATTTAATATTGAATTTATGTTTTAATAGTATTATTAAATTTAAATTTAAACTTTATAGTAATTATATTAAAATAGTTTATATTGTTATTTAATATTTATTTATTAATCAGTGTATATTTATTCAACTGGAATCATTAATCCTAAATCTATATAAATGATACACAAACGACATATTTAAAGTAAAATACGGATCTATTTTGATTGGATATTATAAATCACATGGGGTCGGTATTATGATAATGTTATACATTATAGGGGGTCGGTAATAGGAAAAACATATGGGTTGCTATAATTAAGATATATTGGTTAATAGTTATTAAAATTAAATTATTTTTATAATTATTATAAACATTTTATTGTTCTACAATATTATACGCAGAATTAAGATTTCTTTTAATTAATAAAGTATTTACAATAATTTAAAAAAATGTATTATTCAAATATTTAAAAAGTAAAAACAGAATATTACATTTTATCAAATAACATTTGTAGGATTAAATATTTTTTAAAACAAAATACTTATTCATATTTATCATTAAATTACTAACAGTTCATGTATATAATTTTTTAATATCTCTTATAGTTACTGAGATACGATAGGGAGTCGGCGTTAGGAGGGGGTCGGTAATCGGAGAATTTCCCCTACCATATAACCTTTAACCCTAATGGTCATAACGTTCATGTGTAATTATTCGACAACAATGAATATATTAATAAATCACAACGAATAGATATATACAAATTAAATAAATAATATCGAATTGAAATGTATTGATAGATAATTCTAAATTTATATTGTCGAATTTAATGTTAATAATTAAAATGTATCACCGTTATATAATATATCTCGCTTAAATAATATATTACTTTTAATAAGGTAATATTGACATACTGCATTACTATGAGTAACGAAAATGAAGAAAAGAAAGTCACTCCGGTAAGTTATATATATATATATATATATATATATATATATATATATGTGTGTGTATGTGTGTGTGTACAAGTAGACGATCATTATAACAAACCATTATAGTAAAAGATTTATAAGTTTTTCATGGAGATAATTTTTTTAATTTCCATTAAATATATAATGGGATATTCGAGATGCTATTCACATGGGCCGGTAACGTATTTCATACCGTAATAATACCTATAACAATTGAATGTATGTTCCGTGTTACATGTATTCAATATATTGCATATGTAGATGAGCTATATCCATAGATATACCTATATGTATAGGGCATATATCTGAGCTATTTACATCGGGAAGTTAACGAATATTGCAACGTGTATTACTCATCGATGTAAATAAAAGTAAAAAATACTTGTATTTACATCGATGGTATTACTATTGAATATCACATGACTATACTATTGTAATCAGTAGTAGTTGTTGACGTAGGTCGTACTGGTGTCGATGTACGCGTAGCCTATAGGCTTACTATAGTCTTACTATAGACTCACTATAGTCACGTGTTTATACACACTATAGTCACGTGTTTATACACACTATAGTCACGTGTGTAGTATCGTATAGTTAGTGTTAGTGTTCGGTTTGTGCTGCATTCTGGTCATTAGTATTGAAGTAAGTTATTAGTAAGGCATCAAGTGGTGTTAGTTATATAGTCAGATTTAGCTGTGTTTGCTCATTATATTATCAAATATATAACTTATAATATATATATAATGTTATATACTATATAATTTGTTTATATCATTTATTATACATTTAGAAGACTGGAAAAATATCCATAATGTGTTAGTTTAATAGATACATTCTTAAATATTTTTTATATATATATATATATATATATATATATACCTATAGGTATGTATGATAATGTGTATATGTGTGTATTTGTAATGAATGTAATAGCGAATGTGATACGTATATCGCCACGCGCTCGGACCGCTACCCCCGCACACCCGTTGTACAGTAGCACTATAGTGTACCACGTGACCGACACACGTTACCATGGTAACCACGAGAGTAGAGCGCGTGACGAGTTATGACCTCGAGGACATGGCCTCGACGAGATTCTAAAACTCGCTTTTAAATTCGTTCGGATGTAGGTACAAGCGCGCGTATATATATACTTGTTTTACAGTGTGTATTACTATATATATATATATATATATATATATATATATATATATATATAAATATATATAAATGAAGGTTGAAGTACCGATTTCTACCGCACTCTGCATTACACTGTACACGCGTATCAAGTGACGTATAACACCCCCCACCCCCACCCCCACCCCCGTGACAGGTGCCCAGATGTCTAAAGAACATAAGACGGCATACCTCTCGTACACCAAAGACTTGAGGGATAAAATCAAACACGAAAACCTAGGCTTATCGTACTACGCCATCAACAAGAGGTTCCCCACGCAAACAGAGTATACTCTGATCTATAGTACTATAGTGCTATAGCACTTACTATAAACAATAGTATACTAGTAGAGTGTATACACTCTACGCAATACAACTATATCGATAGCATTGTTATATTATAATAACTGCCCCAGTGGCTCAGTGGCTAAGGCGTAAGACACACGAGCAGTAGGATACGGGTTCGACCCTCGTCCGGACCATTAATTAATTTTATAAAATGGGTCTTAAAATATTATTCAGAAGTGATCTTATATAATTGTGTATAAATAAATGATCGGCTCTCGTTAAAACCATGTATGCCTTAACATGAGAGCGTCTTCGAAGGGACATTAGAGCCATATATGGTTATAAGTGAAAACTGCATCTAGGTTCCTGGATGGGATGAAAGGACTCCACCAAATAACAATAACAATAACACTCTATATTCATTAATATCGACGACGACAATAGAAAATAAACTATTTTATTTCGAAGCACTTTACGATGAACACTCGTGTATTAATATTATAAACGAGACGATAAAACGGACATCATACATAACAACTCAAATTATAATTACGATATCGGTTATCTAATGTATCTCGTCATTTCTCGAAGAATAATGGAGGCGTGGTCAGAGCTTACTTCCGATGATAAAATGGAAATTTACCGCGAGAAGATGCGCTCCAAGAATCGATATATAGGGGGACCTCAGTATAAACGAACAACGGTAAATACATACATTTATACACATATATTCATATATCTATATTATATATATATTAAGTTATTAAGTTAGGTATTTATTATGTATACCTATGTTAGGAGTGTATAGAAATTACCGTGATGTAATAGGTATTCATATTTAATATGTGCATTGAATAGTCATATACATACAAATATAAACATATTATTTATATATATATATATATATATATATATATATATATATATATATATATATATATACATATATATATATATATATATGTGTGTGTGTGTGTGTTGGCGACGAAATTATATATTTGTATGGGGGGGGGCTATTTATTTCTATTTTATATTATATATCATATATTATATATAATTTATATATCCTTTTATTTATTAATATAATTACTTATATATACACACATATTTACTTATAATAACACCAGAAAGTGTGTGTGTGTTTTGTCATTCATCATTGCGTTGCGGTTAATATGTGTTACGTGATGCAGCCGGCTAAAAAGAAGTCAAAGGTCAAAACACCAGACGGAGCCAAGCCTAATTCGATAACAAGCATATTCGCGGTTAGTCTACGTAGGACACCTATAGGACATACATTACTGTCTACATTACTGTATACATTACTTTCTACATTACTGTCTACATTAATGTATAACTTACACTCCCACACTCTATTAGATTTAACATAAAATCCCATAAGATATTCAATAAATATATACAAACATTTATATCGGGTGGCGACCTGTAATGCAACCTATACTGTTTGTTGTCATTACTTTATCGATCTCTTTGCTTCCGGTTTATTTTATTTTAATTTATTATTTCAAATGAAATGATCGTATTGTGTATTGATATTATTGGGTATTGTGTGATCGTATCGAGTGTATAAATAAACATTCAATTCAATTTAATTACGTCATATATTATGTCATGATGCATCATGCAACATCGCATGCGCTGTGTTAATTATCGTCAACAATCACATGAGTTATATGTATATAATAGTAATAATATTCGTTCATATTTTTATATATAATAGTCATGCTTATAAAATCCAATTAAAGTTTTAAATGATAACTTTTTAGCAGATATATAAACAAAAGTACAGATATCAATATTAAATATTAATATTTGATAGAAATAACGTTATTGAACGAAATAAAATATTAGTATCGTATTGTTACATGTAATCTCTGCTTAGAAGTTTTAAAAATAACGTAAAAAAGAACGCCAAATAGTCAAAAATATAAAATATAAAACAAAAATGATTTGATAAATTAGACTCTAATTATTAGAGGATTGAAATGATCGTTCGCAACGTTATATAAACTGTTTAGTTGTTTCTGTAATCTATAATCTGTAATATGCAACACCATTACATATAACTGATGCCAACATTATAATTATTCTATATATTAATAAATTTTTTGATAATATATAGTATTTTATAGTATATATCCTATAGTATTTTTCATTAATATTCGAATTATTTGATAACATTCTATATTATAATATTTGTGTTTTATTTATTAAAACATACACAAATTGTAAATAATATGGGAAAGTAACCGAATACGGACACTCTCGGTATCTCAGAAACCATAAATCCTACAAAAAAATGTTTAATGAATAAAATATTCATAATTATATAAATAGTCTACAAACATATTTTTTATTTTTTAATTATTTAAAGTATTGCTGATATATCCAATAAACTGATTTTTTTATTACGTTTTTAAATTTATGAAAAAAAATGTCAACTTAAAACCTTCTCTAGAATATACAAATATATCGATATAAAATATAACACTATATTATTAAAAAATATATATATAATTTCTATATTTGTTATCAAATATTCATTAAGTTTGAAGCATATATCTAGAGGTCATATAAGTCCCTAATACGGACACTCTATGTGTATTAATACAGACACCATATAACCAATCAGCGTGCAGCGTATGAACTATTCTGATTTTCATAAAATTCGTATGCGTTATAATATTAATACCACAAATAAAGCTATATCAAATTTTTTTTTATTATTTAGGTACATAAATTGTATTATTAATTAAAAAAATAATAAAAATAGATAAATTTTAAATTAGAATAAATTATTCATAATATTAATTATAAATAATGTATTGTAATTTGTCTGATTGATTCATCAATAATATATAGTTTATCTAATGGTATATAGGGTGGCCGTATTATAACACAGGGTGTCCGTATTCGGACATGGGTATTAATTAAATCAAATTTTAAAATTACAATAATATGTATAATCATATAATATTAATATATTGTAATTTTTGCACAAATATAATGAGTCAAAAAATGTTAAGACCATTTATTGTTAAAGTGTCCGTATTAGGTTACTGCCCCCTATTATTAAAGTGGGCATTTTAAACTTAACACAATAGGATATAGCTTCCTGTATTCATATTTTATCTAAACATGTGTCATTTATTTAATTTTAATATATAACAAATTCTTATCCTAAAATATAAAGAGTATTGCTAACTACTTTCTTATATTGATTTTGTCTCGTATTATTATTATTTACATTAAAACTCGTACTTAAATACGCGAGATACTATCTTTTATTCCGATCATTTTTCGTTTATTTTTACAATATAATTTATTTCTATTTTCGATTATTTTTTATTTATTATTACGGTAACTGTAACTATTTTAATTTCTTTAATTTTTTAATTAAGTATTACTCCATGTTTATTTCTATAACGTATGTTATCGTTAGAAAATATTTATACTTTATACTTTCGATTATAAATTTCGACTATGTATCTGCTTAAATAAATTATTAATCAACTGATAAATAATTCTATAATATAATATGTTATGTAATATGCACACCTATTCAACACGTATCCATGATACCTATTCAACACGTATCCATTATAGGTATTATAGGCATTATAGGCATTATATACCCACCTATCCAACACGTATGCATGATACCTATTCAATACGTATCTATGCTAAGTATCGAATACCTATATATATAGGTATAGGCTATAGCCGCAAGATCTGCATATATTCTATATGCTATATATGTCTATAGACGCGAATCACTTGCATCAATGATACGTGCTAAACACATATCATACACGTATAACTGATATCGCTACGTATTGGGGGCATACCTGTGACGTAACTATGATGCAACTTCTACGAGAATGATTACGTCATTTATATTTTATAAATAAATCTTCTTAAGTCTATCGTAGTTTAGCTTGTCTCGAATGTGAATTATAACAGTATCTGCTTAGTTATGCGACATAAGTAATGATTAATATTACATAATATCGTGGAGATAATAGTATGTGTTATATAATATCACCTATTATATACTTCGTATTTATTCTATAAATAAAAATAAAAATGCCGATAACGGCGTGCGATTATCCCCTCAACACTCACGCCTCGCTCGACCCCGTTAGACGGCCACCGATTGGTTTAAACAGAACCCGGGCAACTGCGAAGACGAGGACATGCAGGTGGCCTCCAGATGCGTGGAACAGATGAAGAACCACTTCGAGAGTAAGGAACGCGCAGTCAACGCACCAGAGCAACACAGCCGAGTAACATCCGCTTCTAAAACCTCGGTCACGTGTTCGGTTAGCGATTCGTGCGATACGAGAGAACGCGTGTATGCGTATGTTAGCGTGTACACATACGTGTATGAGTATGTGTGGGTGTGTGTGTGTATGTGTGTGTGAATGTGTGCGAATGTGTGTATATTTTATATATATATATATATATATATATATATATATATATATGTATGTATATTCTATATATATAGAATATGTATACATCATAATGTGTATATATATATATATAGTACTATAGTATACTAATACTAATTATAAGTATACTAATAATATATATATATATATATATATATATATATATATTATTTACTGAATTTCCTTAATTATGATTAGTTCATCGATTTGAGATATGTTTTCACATACTTAGTATACATCTATTTCATAGTCTGTAAATAAACAAACATCTGTTGAAGAGTATACATATAATTATCTAGTAATTATAATACGTTTAGATTCAAATGTAATAACGTATTACTAATAAGTGATAATAACTCGGTGGTGTAAATTGTGTTATATTAATACGCGTAAAACATAGAACTAATGAGTGATAGCGAGTGATTTAGGAGAGAGATAATATGTTCACGGTATCCACGCCATAATATGCTATTATACATATAACATACATACAATATACAGTATACAGTATTATACGTGTAACGTGTGCCATACGTACAGGATACTGCCAGCGGGTCACTGATCACAGACTGGAGCCTGCCGGTATTCCCTAGTACACTTGTGGAGAATAAAGCTCGCAATAACATCGGTTTTTATTTATAACAACATATATGTATGTATGTACATTAATGTCCTCTAGCTTAGACTTGTCACGAATGCTATTTCATTGTAAACCTATAGGTATATATATATATACATATATATATATATATATATATAAATACATGAAATAATAATTCGATGTAATAGAAACTAGATATATCAGACAACTTGTGTCGATCCCTCATATTCTTAGTTAGATGTAGTTAATTTTATAACATATAATAATTTATATAGTAGTTCTATTTTCGTATTACGATTAATATTCAAAAGTTCTCACATTATTATTTTTTCTATTTAAATCCGCGGATAAAACCTAATCCTAGCGAATTAGTCGTCTATAGTTTCTATTGTCTCCATTACTCATTCATGACATCAATACATGAATCATGACATCAATACATGAATCACCTAATTGCCTAAATTAACCTACGTCATCCGCAACTATAGTCCTGCCATCCAAGCCACCGACATCCGCCAATCAGTCAACGTCGTCAAACTACACCCCTTTCGAATATATCGCCCCCGTAGTTGACCAATCAGCGTCGAGTCACGTGCCGGTAACCTACATCGCCGGATATCCGGTCCGCTACCAACCGGTCAACAACACCGCGGGAATGGCTCAGCCACCAGTAGGTTATCCACAACAGATCGTGGCGCCACCTATACCCGGCAACGTGTGGAACACGCCCAACTTCGTCACGCCTCCCGGCCCAGCCTACAGTCAAGGGGGCGTGTATACGACACCCGCATCGTCTGTGGGGGCGTCTCCTATTTACCGAGGCTACACCCCCGTCGAGACCCTGTTGTCCGGTAACTCTCAGACCAGCAGTCAATGGTCTAACGCCGTCAATAATGTGTACACCTCCGGTAATCGGATGACTCATACTAGTGCAGACAATTCGATGCGTCACCGTAAGTATATACGTATACCCATATATGGCATTTATATCATAATGTAGAGTATTGCATTATATACGCACGCGTATTGTATACAATGTAATAGAATTTCTAAATTAAATTCAATATTTTGTAATCCTATATTTCCTCCATTATTTAAAATCTCGCTTATAAATAATCCCGATTTTGTTTTTCGAATATACTGACATATAAATTTAATCTACATGATAATGTGTATAGTTTAAAATATTATTTATAACGATATAATTATTCGAATATTTTGTTCAATAATATTATTATTTATTTAAATAAATCACACGATTATTATAATTAGTATACTATATGTCCGACGGGCATTGTCCGTATACTAGTAAACCATTTATAATAAATGAATTATACTTTATTATCGATATAGCTAACTCGTGGGGTTATCTCACTTGCCTCATGCCACACGTTAATGTGTGTGTACTTAGGAGTTATAGCTATATAATGCCTCGTATCTTACCGTAGTTTAGGCGTGAGTTGATGCATGTAGCTGTGTATGTATGTGTGGCGTGTGAAGCAGCTTTGACATGTGTGAATTAGAATATATATATATATATATTTGTTTGTGTATGTGTGCGACGCACACTGTGCGTGTGCGTGAAGTTCGTTGTGCGTTTGTATATATTATAGAGTATATAGTTATTAATATATAATAGCTATAAAATAACACAATGAGTATCCATAATAATAATAAAATTCGATACAACAATTATAATATATAAAACATATCGATGTATTAAAAGTGGATAATCAATTGACGCACGCAATACATGTAAAATATATATTTTTTCAATAGATACGCGAATTTCACTTTATCGCATAGATTTATAGTTTACATATAGTAAACTATATATCTATTCTTTATCGATACAATAACAAAATGGCGTCCGTGATTTTGAATGGATATTATTCATATTGTATATTTTGATATTAAAATAGTAGGATTTTCGTCGAAATAGATAGAAGTGTCTTAATATCTATGGAATTAGAAAATACATATCAATAAAATAGTATGATATCTTCAATTTAAATACAAATAATTGTGAGGAATATTCATATGTTGTATTTTAAATATATAATATTATTTATAGTTTATTTGTACAATATATATAATATAAAATACATTAAAATCTAGTTTAATTACATATATATGTATAAAGAAAATATAATAATTTAAAATGTAGTAGGTATTTAGTAGTATACTATAGCTAACACCTATAGGTGTCGCTGCAGAACCTAGATCGCTAAGTGTCATATATGCCATATATGTATACATATACACTACATTCAATTGATCATCCACTTTCTCATTACATTAATGTTATAACCTCATTGTGTATAATTGTATTATATATATATATATATATAGTATACTATATAATGATTTGTAATCATATGTAATACAATAGGTAATCAAAATGATATATACGATAAAACTAAAAAGGTTATAATATGACATAACATAATTATTATTTAGATTAATCTATATATATACGATATATATAAAAGGCTGGTAATCGGATATGACGACAATCTTGTATAACGCACCCATAGTTTCGTATAGGCGATAATAAATTCGATGTCATATTTTATATTTCATTCGTGTATAATAACTATAGTTAATATATTATTATGTTATTATAAAATGTAATAGTAGTATTACAATACTGTATATATATTATATACAATAATATAGTATATATATATATATATATATATATATCTTCCTGTGTGGCTAAGGCGTCAGACACACAAGCAGTAGGACACGAGTTCGAACCTCATCCGGACCATTAATTAATTTTATAAAATTGGTATTAAAAGTGATCTTATATAATGGTGTATAAATAAATTATCGGCTCTCGTTAAAACCATGGGTGCCCTAACATGAGAGCGGCTTCGAAGTGACATTAGAGCCATATATTGTTATAAGTAAATGAAAACGTCATCTAAGTTACTGGATGGGATGACTCAACCAAATATATATATCATCTAACCCACATTACGGAGTATATACTTTAAAGCAATTTATCTACAACACATTCGCTAATGTGCAAGATTGTGCTTGCAATAATGTAGCGCCTCTGTTTTCAGTTCTAGCGAGCATATCTAATCACTATTAAGTTAACTTATTTACATCCTAATTTCTCGTTGTTCATCTGTATAATGGAATCTCTAATTCCCAAATTCCAATCGCCGTTGTTCTATTAACTATTCTTTCTATTGTAATGCACTTACTCACCTCAACTTTATCTTCTATTTCCTACATATTTTGTTTCATATTTCTTATTCATTATATTTGTGCAAAATAAGATTTGTTTTCAATTCTACGTTATTACCTCTTTATATAATTATTAACAATAGTTTATATTTACATATGATCGATATACATTAGTATTATAATACCTTTAGCTATAGCTATTAATATCAACTAATATTACAGTCATTCATCTATTGTTTAACTTATCCACTCAACAATTTAAATATATGTAATACCATCTGCAATATAGGCGCCTACTAGCGCTGTATGGTACACACGTGTGTATGCAAGCTGATTGTGGTAATAATAATGTTTTTATTAAACCTTAAGTATATAATAAATGAAATATAGTTACCTAACTAAAATTCAAAAAAGTATATACACTTTTTACCAATAATAATAATGTATAAAAGTCGAGTTAATCAAAACGAATTCTCAGTACGTAAACATCGTATACTTATAAGCGGACATCGGTTACAGGTGACTCATGTGGCGAGGAAACTCGTGTATCCGGATGACACCGTCTCGAGCGTCAAACCGAAGGACGGCGATCGATTGCCCATGTCCTCCGGCCGGAGATATGGCCCCGCCCCGGTGACCCGAGCGCCGACACCATCACCACGCCTCCTTACTAGCGAGTTCGCTTCCCGTCGTCAACTGAAGCCTAGCGAGATGAGAGGTCAAGGTCACGTGACCGGTGCGAAGGTCGTCGTACGTGATGATGGAGAGGTGCCCAGTATAGGTAAGCATTACAGAGCGTACATTGTATACAATGTATATATGATGATGAAATATAGTTTATTAGGCACCGTTACAAAGTAACTATAGCTATAGTTATATACTATAACTATAGTTATAGTATACTATGTATATTGTCTATTAATAGTATATAGTATATATATATAGTCTATAGATGGTCTATATATGGTCTAGACCATAGTTTATATATATATATATATATATATATATATATATATGTATATATAATAATAATAATAATAATCATACGTATACGTATTATACTTATTATAACGCTTCGTATACGTTGTAGACAATAGCGACGAGTGCCAACCTGCCAGAATGCCAGCCGTCACCGGTGACACCGACACCATGTGCATCCCGTCCATCTATAACTTCTCGCACAATCTTCCCTCGAAGTCAGAGACCGACCTGATGACCGAGAACCATCGAGCCAAGGTTATGTCCTTCGTACGTCCGAAGGAGGTGGTATCCAACGCGAAACACGATTTCGCAGCGGAGGAGTGCACCGAAGAGTTGATAAATTTGAGAAATAAGCTAGCTAAAACTAAATCCGTCATTAACGAGAAGAGATCGGCAGTCGCGATGAAGAAAGCCAATAGCAGGTCGAAAGCGAATAAAGCGACGTCCGAAGTAGAGACGAGCAAGTCGAAATCTCGACACGAGCGAGACGTCATCCCTGATAAACTGGCTAAAAATCTTGACGACCTAGTTGCTAGGATACGAATCAACGAAGACGCGGCGCCGAAAGCCCACAAACGAAGGAGACTCCAGATTATCGACGCCGAGCCGTTGAAACGTGCCCGTCGAGAATCGGTGAAGCGTGACGTACCCCACGCGATAGGCGTACATAGGCGACCCGAACGTATACCTAGCAACACACATGACTATACAGGGGAGGAGTTAACCCCGAACAACTCGGGTGATATGTATCAGTACAGCTATTCGTACGACGATCAGGAGTGCCCGACTAAACCGCTATCTTTACCCGAACCCGTCACTGAAGAGGAACGCCTTGCGATAGCAGCCTATAGGGAGGCGTGCTATGAAATAGGTAAACGCGTGCACGCATACTTACTTCTATGTTGTTGATATCCAGTAATTATATGTATTCATAATATCTCGATATTAACTCTATATTATACATAATATATATATATATATATATATATATATATATTAAAACCGCCTGTGTGGCTCAGTTGGCTAAAGCTGAGTTCACACCAAGAATCCGAACGGATTTAAAATCCGAGTATATTAGCTTAATTTAGGTGTGAAGTCAATTTTAAATGTTCGGATAAATCCGTACGGATTTATTTACGACATGTTCTATAAAATCCGAGCATTGAACGGATTTTATGAAGGAATCTGAGTAATTTGAACGCACGAAACACGGCGTGCGTTACATGTCGTGCGTTATACTCAGATTTTCTGTCCGGATTTATGAATGCTTTAAATATATTTTATTATTAAATATATATCCGTGCGGAATATCCGTACGGATTCTTGGTGTGAACTCAGCTTAAGGCGTCAGACACATAAGCAGTATAACGCGGGTTCGAGCCTTGTCCGGACCATTAAAATAGGTCTTAACAAATATTTAGTGATATTATATAATTGTGTGTAAATAAATGATAATAAATAAATGATCGGCTCTCGTTAACACAATGCATGACTTAAAATGAGATAGGCTTCGAAGGGACATTAGAGACATACATGGTTATAATTGAAAACTTTATCTAAGTTTATGGATAGGATGAAAGGACTCCACCAACAACAAATAACAATAACAATAACAATATAGCTAGATAGTCATTGTTTCATTGGTATATATATATATATATATATATATTCCATATATTGTATAGGGGTAATTCCTTATAAGTAATTAACATATTAACTAGAAATAAAAAATGTTATAAAATATTCCTATATACGTCTGTATCCGACTTTCAAAATATATATATATATATATATATATATATATATATGTGTGTAAACAAATATATTTATATATATAAATAATATTATATAATAAATGTGGTATTAATTAATACCATAACCAACAGAGGACTGTGTGTTAACAAACAACTATTAAATGCGAGCAGTGATAGAACAAGACGAGAATCATGTATCATATATCATTACCGCTGTATCGGATGATCTGAAACGAATACATACAAAATATAGATATCTATATATATATATATATATTAATAAATAAAATTAGAATAAATTGCATAATTACCTATTATTTAATTAATGTATGGTTAAATGTATGTATACACTTCTAAGTATACTAGTATATATTACTATACTATAAGTATACTAGTATATATTACTATACTACTACTATACACCACGTCATAAGCATACGGTGTTGTTATAAATAACTAGTATATCAATGTTGTATTTCAATGTAGGTTTATTGCATAGTGTACCTTAGTTAGGGGAAAGTAACCTAATACGGACACTTTAACAATAAATGGTCTTAACATTTTATGATTCATTATTTGTATTAAAAAATTACATTATATTAATATTATATAATTATAAATATTATTATGATTTTATAATTTTATTTAATCTTTTAATTACATAGATAACGGGGGTGTCCGTATTCCGTACACATGTCCTGTGATAACATTTATTATAATTATAATACGGACACCCTATATAACACTAGATAAACTATATATATATATTATTGATGAATCAATCAGACAGATACAATTACATTATTTTTAATTTATTGTATGAACAATGTATTATAATTAAATTAGTTAATAATTTATTTATTTGTATTATTTTTTTAATTAATAATTCAATTTAAGTATCTAAATAATAAAAATTTTAGATTTAGCTTTATTGGTGGTATTAATATTATAACGCACGTGATTTTTATGAAAATCAGAATAGTTCATACGCTGATTGGCTATATGGTGTGCGTATTAAGACATCTAGAGTATACGTATTATGGACTTATATGCCCTCTAGATATATTCTTATAACTTAATGAATATTTAATAACAAATATAGAAATTATATATATAATTTTAAAATGCTTTATTTTTTAATAATATTGTGTTATATTTTATATCGATACATTTGTATATTGTTGAGAAGGTTTTAAGTTGAAATTGTTTTTCATAAATTTAAAAACGTAATAAAAATTCAGTTTATTGGATATATCAGCTTATTTTGAATAATTAAAAAATAAAAAATATCTTTTTAGACTATTTACATAATTATGAATATTTTATTCATTACACATTTTTTTGTAGGATTTATGGTTTCTGAGATACAGAGTGCCCGTATTCAGTTATTTTCCCCTACATGGTATAAATTCCTATCCAGAATTAACTCTATTAATATTGTTATCCAGGCAATATATATGCAAATAATCAAATGTATAATTCACCTTCAGTATTATCGAAAATGTATGATATATATTAATGTATTAGATATATTAGAAATTAGATAATGATACGTTCCTAGACGCCATGCAATGTTCAGGTAATGAATTGTCTGGATATCACAAAACTAATGATAGATAATTGATTATAGTTATCACTTTAAAACCTTCTATAAATCATTAATTGTATACAATATTGTATTAATTGTGTATATAGTATAGTAAATTTGAAAAAAAAATATATATAAAAACATAAATTCTATAAAAAAAACGGATGTATATTGCAATAATAAATTTAAAAAATGAAAAAACAATTATCAAATCATTATAAATTTCTATTGAAAATAGTTTTTTGTCAAAACAGATTTTGTTAATTTTATTTTTAAATGATGAAACAGGTACAGATTTATATAATTTTCTAATGAATTTCATATATTAACTGATATATTATGTATTATATTTATAATTGTATTATCATAATAATGTATTACATTTATTTTTTTTATAATTACTTCTAGTTCAACAATAATTATAAATTCGATATTAGAAATAAATATATCTGTATACATATTTGAAATTTTAAAAATGTTAGTTAAATCTATTTTCAATCTTCTTAGTTCAAGTGATTATAATTTAAAATACTCCAATTTCTCTTTATATGATTTTATAATTGAGAGTTGTTGAATTTGTATATTATACAAATATTGTAATTAATTTTATAGTTAATAGTATGCACTCTTTCAATTTGGTATATAAAACTGCGAAAT
Source organism: Osedax fenrisi (assembly GCA_964019155.1). NCBI lineage: Eukaryota > Metazoa > Annelida > Polychaeta > Sabellida > Siboglinidae > Osedax > Osedax fenrisi. The sequence continues at coordinate 84,090,310 of OZ025243.1, forward strand.
TACTATATTATTATTAATATTATTTAAAAACCATCACTAATAATACTTCCAATAATATAAGTTGCATTAAACGGAAGTAATGCAATCTAGCTATAGCTATGTATACACAACAATTTACAACCTGATGTTACTAAACATAATTAGAACAGAAATTGATCCCATACTAAGGAAAAATCAAAATGGATTTCGAAAAAACCGATCTACAACTGGACAAATTCTAACAATTCGCCGTATACTCGAAGGTGTAAAAGATAAAAATCTACCTCTCACACTACTATTCGTAGACTTCTCTAAGGCTTTCGATACCATAAACCGCGAAATGATGAAAATAGTTCTAATTAAATATGGTCTTCCTTCAGAAACAGTAAATGCAATAATGATTCTATACAAAAACACTCGGTCCATGGTTAGATCACCAGACGGTGACACACCTTTCTTTGAAATTACAACCGGTGTACTACAAGGTGATACACTTGCTCCTTTCTTATTCATAATATGCCTTGACTATATTCTAAAGAATTCCCTGGATTGCAATAAATAACTAGGTTTCACCATTTCGAAAAGGAAGAGCAGTAGATGTCCAGTAGTAAGTATCACAGATGCAGATTACGCGGACGATATTGCTCTAACAACAAACGACCTATCAGAAGCAAATACTCTATTACTTTTAATAGAAGAGAAAGCAAACAATATTGGTCTAAAAATAAATTCAGGAAAGACGGAATACATGAGTTTTAACCAAAATGAGAAAACAACGTCGATTATTAAGAGTTTAAACGGAGAAAATATTAAAAAAGTAGATGATTTCAAATACCTTGGAAGTTATATATGATCTACAGAACATGATATAAATATTAGAATTGCGAAGGCATGGGCTGCACTAAACAACCTAAATATAATATGGAAATCAAATCTTAGAGAAAACCTAAAAATAAACTTCTTCAGAGCTGCTGTAGAAACTGTACTAGTCTACGGATCCGTAACCTGGACAATGACAGTAGCTATGGAGAGAAAAATTGATGGAATATATACGAGGATGCTAAGAGCTATTAAAAACAAGCATTGGAATCTACACCTGACTAACGAAGAACTATATAAGAACATCCCGAAAATATCTGACACTATTAGAAAACAACGACTAAGTTTCGCAGATCATTGTTGGAGAGGTAAGGATGACTGGCTAGTGATCTACTACTATGGAACCCAAAATATGGTAAGAGATCCCGTGGCAGACCCAGAAAATCATATATAGATCAGTTAAAAGAAGACACAATGCTTAAGATAGAAGAACTTCCGACTGCAATGAATGATAGAAATGAATGGAAATTACGTGTTATGAAATGCCGATCAAGCTCGACCTGCTATGCTAAATACATTCTAGAAATGCATGCACCCATGCAATAAGTATATAATAATACACCATCGTCATTATCCAATTGTTATAACAAATTATTATAACACATTATTAAAATATTATGAATATAATAGTTTTAAAATCTAAATTAAAAATAAACAATACATTATTTTAAATATTAATAGAGAAGTAAACAAGTAAATTAATTTAAAATAGTAAGAGAATACTTAATCTAATTTATAGGAAGAACAACTGTTAGTATAGTATATATATATATATATATATATATATATATATATATATATATATATATATATATATATATATATATATGTATATATATATACATATATTTATATTATTTAAATTATGTTTATAGACCTATTATAATTATATACTTAAAATATTTGAAAAATAATTAAATATTATATATAACATTATTAAAAGGTCTCATACATATATGATATGTATGATATGTATAATATACAATAAATATATGACCCTATACCAATATATTGTTGCCATGCAGGAACACGTATCCTATAAATATGGTAGAAGATTGCTTTAACTCAACATACGACAGCAATACTAAGTTATTGGTGTATTAGTTTAACTAGTATACAAATCATTACACTATTTGTAGTATGTATGTAGAGTTATAGAGTAGCCTACTATTATTAGGAATAGTGTAATATAAATATCTTAAAGGTAAGAACTTGTATAATTTTAAGTCTATAATCAATATATATATATATATATCCTTATAAGGATATAGTCACTATAGTATAGTGCCATGTAACCAATTCAATAGTATATATATATATATATATATATATATATATATATATATATATATCTTTAATATTATTAAACTAATAATTTTACCCGGATAAAGTGTGTGGTGTAAACAATGTGAAATATATTTCTCTGAAAATAAGATATATATGTTACCTACGTATAAGTATCTATAGATTGCATTAACATAAACCATAGTATAAGTGAATATAATTGAATATTTTGATATAATTGAAATGCACTTTATAAGCGTATATAGATATAAAAAAATCAAATGTATTTTTTAGTTTTTATTGAATACATGTGTAATGTGATGGTCGGCCATCTTAAGTTACCTAAATCGAGGAACCGTGTCTGTTGAAGAATGTCACATTAGCGAGAGACGCTCGGCGAGCGTTACGATCTCGAGATATAGCAATAGGTATATATAGAACCTATCTAAGTCAAATATAAATCTATGCTTAGCTCCCATATGTTTTATTCGCTATTTACATATACCCAAACATAGTATACATACTCCGCGGAGTATGTCCGCGGACTACATACATGTAGTTTCCGTATTAGGGATTTATATAATCTCTAGATATATGCATATAACTTAATTTCATAAAAATATAGCAACTATGTATATAATGTTTAGAATGCTTTATGTATTAATAATATATTGTTATATTTTATATAAATACATTTATTTATGCTTGAGAAGGTTATTAGTTGACCTTTTTATCCTATATTTAAAAACGTAATAAAAAATTAAGTTTATTGGATATATCAGATTTATATTAAATTATACAAAAATAAAAAAATACCTATTTAGACTATTTATATAATTATGAATATTTTATTCATTACATTTATTTGTATGATTTATATTTCCTGATATACCGAGAGTGTCCGTATTCGGGTACTGTCCGTATTAGGATACTTTCCACTAATTAAAACAACACAAAAACAATAAATTGTAAAATAAAATAGTAAATTAGAAATTCGAAGTGCTTAACCATAATAATCCTTTATGCATATAAATAACTTATAGAGTAATACATTCTGTAAATTAAATAATCCATTCGTAAAACTGAGTAGGAAATTATATTACTAATTTAGAAAATTAAAAAATAAGACTTTCGGAATTGAACAGATCACAAAAGGGTTTATCAAACCCTGGAGGATATATCCTCTATAGAAAACTCGTCAAATTTAACATGTCAAACAATAATATATATATATATATATATATATATATATATTATTTATAGGCCTACATATACCTATTTCCATTGTAATCCAGGCAAAAAAATAAAATACAACTAAATAAATCTAACTTAGTATTCTTATATAATTATAGTTATAAATGTATAGTAATTGTAGTATTATTGAGATTTATAGTGTAGTTATTATAGCATACTATGCATATATATGTGACTAACCCAGTCCGGAGGTTCCTCGTCTGAAGTAGTAAGTATAACGGTATTATATATATATATATATATATATATATATATATATGTTTATATAAGGTGCATTATTAAGTATGTGATATATATCTGTATCGGATATTAGGGACGTGGCTTAGTCACGCTATATGATTATAGTAGGCGGATACAATAATATTACAATAATATAATTATGTTTTAAGGATTTATATATAATAGTAATCCTATAATTACAATTAATATGTTGTTTTAGTGATATTCCTTTTACATATCTTGTACAATTAGGCAATAAACCAATATAGACATATGTATATTAATAAGTAATATTTCAATATTTACATATTACTTATTTATCTATTTAAAATTTTAAAATAAGCATTAATGTTCATCTAAGTTTCACTAGTAATTATAAAAATCAAAATATTAAATCATGCAAAACGAAACCAATTACAATCGGTTTTGATGTGAGAGCCCTATTATATTATAATCGTGATAACATATCAGCTATTAATTAGTATCATTGTAATCTATTTTCAGACGAGATCGCAGAGTTAACATGAACTGCAAAACACCGTCCCCTACTGCCAGTCAGACAGGTGAATACACTAGCGAGGGTAGCTACAGTACTAGCGGTACGGACTCTACCGTGATGACGACCGATGGAAACGGGGAGGAGTATCGTATCTCGTGTCGAGACGACGTCCGTGAATCCGCGAGAGAAGAACGGGAATACGAATCCGAAGAATGCGAAGAACTAGCCTCGAAGATCGCTGTTCAACGGGATCATTCCTATGCTAAGGAGAACACTAACGAACGGAAAGTAGAACGAACTACTCGAAAAGTAACCGGTAGCCGAGATGAACCGTCTCGTAGTCGTAAAGTAAGCGTTACCGAAGAAGGAGATTCGAATCGTAAAGCGAACGCCGCCAAAAAATCCTCCAATCAGAAGATAGTACCGCCTAAGATCGGTGGTTCCCGCAATCGACCGGAAGTAGATGAAGACGACGTATTTAAGGACTGCATAGACGGGGTTACTGCCGGTTACAATGACTTCATTAAAGGCTTCAACGACATGTACGAGGACTGTCTGAAGGGAGGTCCTGATGCCACCGATGCCGACCGCAAATCACCGGGTATTAAATAGTACATATGTTATATAATATATACGTTTATATATATATATATATATTATTTATATTACCTATATATTTTAAATATATTAAACTGTATATATATCAATAATTTGTACAATTATATTAATTAATTAATAACATTGTATTTAAGAATATATTTATATATGTTTACTCTATATACTAAGTATATATATTATTTATAGTATATGTTTTATTATTATTATTATTATTATCAGATTTAGGTTTACACGTTATTGTAGAAGCTAAAGTATATTTAATTAAATATATTATTTATTATTTATATATGTATATATTTGTACTCTATATTATATATATACTAGCCGTACCCGACCCGGCGTTGCTCGGTTTTTGAATATTTGCCTATTATCTATTATTTATTAATTATAGATATATTATATACCTATTCCTGATTATGCATTGCTATATATACAATAAAATAAATGTTAGCTAAAATACAAACAAAATATAGAAAATATTTAAAAAATTAATGGAAATATATTAAAAAATGAAACAAATATTACAAATATTACAAAATATGTTTTAAAAAATGTCTAAAACCCAAACTTAAACCCAAACCGTACCCAAACCGGCGTTGCTCGGATATTGATTGTTTGCCTATCTATTATTTATTAATTATAGCTGTTCCTGATTCTTCATTGTTATATATATACAATTAAATAAATGTTAGCTGAAATACAAACAAATGTAGAAAAATATTTTAATAATTAAAAAATTAGTAGAAAAACATTTCAAAAAATATATTAAAAAATACAATAAATATTTTGAATATTACAAAATATGTTTTAAAAAGATGTCGAAAACCCAAACCTAAACCCAAACCGTACCCGACCTGGCGTTGCTCGGTTTTTGATTTTTTGCCAATTATTATTTATTAATTATAGCTATTACTAATTCTGCATTGCTAAATATTTATATTTAATTTGTTCCTAACTATTATTTATATACAATAAAATAAATTTTAGATGCAAACATACAAACAAATGTAGAAAAATATTTTAATATTTAAAAAATTAGTGGAAAAATATTTTAAAAAATATATTAAAAAATACAACTAATATTACAATTATTATAAAATATGTTTTAAAAAAATGTCTAAAACCAAAACCCACGCCGTCCTGACACGGCGTTGCTAGGTTTTTGATTGTTTTCCTATCTATTATTTATTAATTATAACAATTCCTGATTTTAAATTTCTTGCCTTACCCAACACGACGTTTCTCGGTTTTTAATTATTTGCCTATAAATTATTAATTATAGCTATTCCTAATTATGCATAGCTAATCTTTAATTTGTAGTCTTCTAACTAATATTTAATAAATCTAACTGTATCCGATGTATATCTAGCGTTGTTCTTTTTTAGATTTATTCGTAAAATATTTTGTAAAAATACAAAAAATAATTTAAAATATTATAAAATATATTTTTAAAAAGTGTCTAAAAATATTTTTTAAATATACAAAATATTTCAACATATTAGTAGCCATACCCTACCCGGCGTTGCTAGGTTTTTGATTATTTTCCTATATATTATATATTAATTATAGCTATTCCTGATTCTTAATTGATATATATAATAAAATAAATGTTAGCTGACATACAAAACAAAGTAGAAAATTTTTTCAAATAATATGTTAAAAAATACAACAAATATTTCAAATATTACAAAATATGTTTTAAAAAAATGTCTAAAACCCAAACCTAAACCCAAACACAAACCGTACACTACCCTGCGTTGCTAGGTTTTTGATTATGTGCCTATTAATTGTAGCTATTCCTGATTATACTTAGCTAATATTTAATTTTTTTCTTCTAACTAATATTTACTAATTCTAACTGTATCCGATGTAGACCCAGCGTTGTTCGTTGTTAAGATTATTTGTAAAATAATTGGTAAGATTAAAAATAACAATTTAAAATATTACAAAATATATTTTTAAAAAGTGTCTAAAAATATTTTAAGAAATATAAAAAATATTTCACCATATTAGTAGCCATACCTGATTTTGAATGCCTATTTATTTTTTTATTAATTATAGCTATTCCTGATTATTCTAAAATATATAATTGCTAAAAATTGCAATAAAATATATAAAATATTACAAAATATGTTTTAAAACCAAACCATACCCGACCCGGCATTTCTTGGTTTTTGTTTGTTTGCCTATCTATTATTTATTATTTATTAATTAGGGCAATTTCTGATTCTATATTTCTAGTATATACAATTAAATACAGTTTATTTAAAATACAAACAAATATAGAAAAATATTGTTTATAATATTTAAAAAATTAGTGAACAAATATTTCAAAAAATATTTTAAAAAATACAACAAATATTTTAAATATTACAAAATATGTTGAAAACCCAAACCCAAACCGTCCCAACACGGCGTTGATCGGTTTTTAAATATATGCCTATCTATACTTTATTAATTATAACTATTCCTGATTTAGAATTGTTTGCCGAACCCAACTCGACGTTGCTCGGTTTTTTATTATTTGCCTATCAATTATTAATTATAGTTATTCCTAATTATGCATAGCTAATCTTTAATTATTGTCTTCTAACTAATATTTAATAAATCTAACTGTATCCGATGTAGATCTAGCGTTGTTCTTTTTAAGATTTATTCGTAAAATATTTTGTAAAAATACAAAAATACAAAAATACAAAAATAATTTAAAATATTATAAAATATATTTTTAAAAAGTGTCTAAAAATATTTTTTAAATATAAAAAATATTTCAACATATTAGTAGTCATACCCTACCCGGCGTTGCTAGGTTTTTGATTGTTTGACTATTTATTTGTATTAATTATAGCTATTCCTGATTATTCTAAAATATATGATTGCTAAAAAATACAAAAATTATTTAAAATATTACAAAATATGTTTTAAAAAAATGTCGAAATCTCAAACCTAAACCCAAATCCAAACAGTACTCGACTCGACATTTATCGGTTTTTGATTGTTTGCCTATTTATTATTTATTAATTAGAGCTATTCCTGATCCTACATTTCTAGTATATACAATTAAATAAAATTAAACATATCTAGAAACATATTTTTTTTAATATTTAAAAAATTAGATAAAAAATATTTCAAAAAATTCAACAGATATTTCAAATATTCCAAAATATGTTGAAAACCTAAACCCAAACAGTTCCAAATCGGCGTTGCTCGGTTTTTTATTATTTGCCTATCTATCATTTATTAATTATAACTATTCCTGATTTGGAATTTCTTGCCGTACCCAACTTTGCTTTACTCGTTGTTTGATAGCTTACCTATCTATTATTTATTATTTATGGCTATTCATGATTCTGCTTTTCATATACAATAACATAAATTGTTGCTAAAATTCAAACAAATTTATATAAATATTAATATCTCAAAAATTTGTGGAAAAATATTTCACAAATATTTCAAATAATATTTTAAAAAATACAACACATATTTCCAATATTACAAAATATTACTAAATAAATATCGAAAACCCAAACCGCACCCTGCGTTGATCGATTTTTGATTGTTTGCCTATCTATTATTTATTAATTATAGCTATTCCTGATTCTGTATTCCTAGTATACAACAAATATTTCCAAATATTACAAAATATATTTTTTATAAATGTTCTACAAATATTTTAAAAAGTATAATATTTATATCTTATAATATTTATATATTTATTATATAATTATAATATTTTAATTATATCTTAAAATAATAATATTTCAACGAATAGTTGAAAAATATAAAAAAATATTTCAAATAATATTTTTTAAAATACAAAAAATATAAATAATATTACAAAATATATTTTAAAAAAATTTCAAAAAAATGTTTAAAAATATTTCAAAAAATTTCAAAAATATTTCAAAAAATGTCAAAAATATTTCAAAAAATTTCCAAAATTTCCAAAAATTTCAAAAAAAAATCAAAAAAAATAGTTCGAAAAAATGTAAAAAAAATATTTCAAAAATGCGACGCCGAAGATTTTGGACGACAAAAAATCATTTTAATGGCAAAAAGTCAATTTTTCAGGTTTTTCTGGGGTACGCGGTATAAAATTCAAAAAATTTTCCGGACCAAGACCATACTGTTGCAAATTTATTAAGATCGGGTATAAAATATTTTCGCGACGTACCCCGGTTCTCGAGTTACCTCACCAGATACACACACACATATATATATATATATATATATATAATTAAATAGACTTTCTTTTATATAATAGATTACCTGTATTATTTAAATACTTTAACTCTCTATTATCGTGAAGGTACTACCGCCCTTAACGTATCCACATGTAACGCGGACGGTTCTTGGGAGATCACCACTTACTGTAGGGACGTTGTTAACCATATCGGCAACGAGTTACAAAGGGATGAAGATGGTTATATAATACGTGTATATATGTGTAGTGTATGCGTGTATATATATATATATATATATATATATATATATATATATATATATTACATACTCAAAATAAATACAGCACCGATTCAACGGAATTAAATATGCGACTAATTAAATTAATTAAAAATGAATTATCGCGATAATATAGACCTATATATACTGACCATTATTTTCAACAGATGTTTAAATAATGGAATATTCCTAATGCTTTTCAAATGGCAAAATAAATACCTCTTTATAAAAGAGGGGATAAATATAGTGCGGAAAATTATAGACCACTTTCACTATTGCCACATTATCTAAAATTCTAGATAAATTTATTAAAATAAGATTTACTAGCTATCTATATAAATATAATAGTATAAGTGATTTACAATATGGTTTCAGGACTAATATGTCAACGTCTGGTGCTTTAATTGATAAAATTGTATGTTCTATAGCAGTCAGTCAGTATACTGACGCTTTAGAAAAATGTGATAAATGTTCTATTGTTTCAATTGACCTCAAGGCATTTGATACAATATATAATTCGATACTTATTAAGAAATTACACTTAGGATGTTTGATTGTTAGAAAATTACACATATATGGAAATATGGATACTGCATTAAATTTAATAATCAGTTTCCTAAATAATCGTAAACAATATGTAAATATTCATGATGTAAATTATACATTTCTAGATATTAATTGTGGTATTCCACAAGGATCGGTATTGGGACCACTATTATTTTTAATTTATATTAATGACATGACAAATATGTCTAATAAGGTTAAAATAATATTGTTTGCTGACGATACAAATCTTATTTTTAGTGACAATACTATATATCTTGAACATATTATGCAGGAATATCTAGATATATTATATGAATGGCTATGTTTAAATAAATTGTCTATAAATATACAAAAATCTAGGATACCTACAGCAATTCTATTTAATATTAGAAATTCACTTTCATCTATTAGATTCAATATTACTATTAATAATATGCCTATATAATTAAATAGTAACATCAAATTTTTAATTTTATTTATCGATGATAAATTAAATTGAAAAATACATATTTCCCATATATTAAGAAAATTATCAAATTCTATTGGCATATTAAATAAAATCAAGTATATATATATATATATATATAGGTTATAGAAGAATTAATAAAAATATGTTAATTTTTTTTATTTCTAGAAATTATTTTTCTCAGTGTATTTATTATATGTTATAGGGGAAGTAAGGGTAATTTGGCCGACTCTACTATATCAGAAACTATTAATGATACCAAAAAAATCTATAAAACATTTATAGTATTTCATAATATCTTTAAGAATAGTTACAATTTATTTTAATAAATAATCAATAATTATTAGTATTTATTGATTTTATAAAAATGCGAAATTTCTACAAAATTGGTGTTTGTTAATCTTCTTGTCTTTTCATTAATACATGGTGGATTGTGATATTTTTTGAACCCAAATAAAAAATAAAATGTTCAAGATTCTATATATTTATACCTACATTATATATCTTTATGATACAAACATATTGTTAAAAAAACAACGTACGTCAAAATGAGTAATTTTGCCGATGCAAGTCGGGTTATTTGGCCGATCATTGATTAAACAAATCAGATATAATATAATAAAATCATAGAACTAATATACAAATGTATGACTAAACATATTTATGGCTTTCACCATGCTTTCACCTATGCACTATCCCATTTCTTGAATATCATATTATCATACATATTGTATGTTATAGTATAACATTATTAATAAAATGCGTAATACAAAGTTCAATTAAGAAGTAATTACTTCTTATATTAATATAATTTCGTAATAATTTTGAAAATATAATCTAATATAGCGGTGATATTAAGTGCGTTAAGTAATTTAATTTATATTTTGAGAACATAGATTTCACCTATCGAGTAAAGGTGTAGAGGAAGTCCCCGATTACCGACCCCTAAATGATTATTTGTAATAACTTATTCAATATTAAATATATTTATATGAAATTTTGTAATTAGGGTAATATTATGACAATGAATAATGTGGCTATTTTAAATTTTTGATATAATTATATTTACAAGAATAAACAGGGTAATCGGATACATGTGCCTAATACGACCCCCTTCTCATATTACCGACTACCTAAAATAATAGTAGTATACATAATTATATTATTATAATATCCAATAAAATAGTAGATATACATAAATATAATTAATTATAACATGCACGCAATTTATTTTTTATTGAATTTATGTTTTAATAGTAATATTAAATTTAAATTTAAACTTTATAGTAATTATATTAAAATAGTGTATATTATTATTTAATATTTATTTATTAATCAGTATGTATATAATCAACTGGAATCATGCATCCTAAATATATATCAATGATACATAAACAATTTACGACAAATTTTAAAGTAAAATACGGATCTATTTTGATTGGATATCATAAATCACATGGTGTCGGTATTAGGGTAATTTAGGTGGTCTGTAATAGGAAAATCATATGTGTTGCTATAATTAAGATATATTGGTTAATATTTATTCAAATTAAATTATTTTTCTAATAGTTATAAACATTGTATTGATCTACAATATTATGCATACAATTAAGTTTCTTTTATGTATTTAAAATGATTTAAAAAAAGTTATTATTCAAATATTTAAAAAGTAAAAACAGAATATTACATTTGATCAAATAACAATTGTAGGATTAAATATTTTTTAAATAAAATACTTATTTATATTTATCATTAAATTACTAACAGTTCATGTAAATATAATTTTTTGATATCTATTATAGTTACTGAGATACGAGAGGGGTCGATATTATGAGAGGGGTCGGTAATCGGAGACTTTCCCCTACTATCTGCCAAATTACCCACCTTTGCTATTTTTATGCATATTTATATAGCTTATTAAAATCCATTTTATTCGTAAAATATACAAAAATATAAATAATTAAAATAAACATATCGTAAATTAATATAATATTAGCTACATATGATGATTATTTAAAAATATGTATATTATGATTTATAGCACTTCTAGTAACACACATACAAAATCGGACAAATTACCCTTCCTTCTCCTACCTGCAGTTAATATATTATATATAAATATAATTATATATTATAACTATTTATCGGCTTAATAATTAATACTTAATTTAAAAATAGATGAATCAACTGTACATAAAGGTCCATATGGTTCTCTTATTAAAGGAATTGTCAATAAAATAAAACCTAGAATAAGCGATATAGAGAAGGATGACCAATTCGTAGATAATAATAGATCTACCTCAAAGAATGAATCAATTCAATTAAATTCAGATAAAGGTATGTCGTAATTATAATTATTAATTATAATTAATAGAAAGTAAATTAAATATAAATATAAATTCCTATTAATAAACACAGATAACAAAATATTGCAGAAATATATTGGTGAAAATAAAAATTGTAAGAAAGTGACCTTTTCAGATGATATACCTATTGTTAATCATTCAATTTCATCCATATCATTGCCCGATAGAACAAATAAATTTGCAAAGGTTGTAGATAGTATGCAATTTAATATTAATAAAGGAAATAATAATAAATTGACTAAAGCTCAGCTATGCAATAAATCTAAAATAAGAAAATCAAGTAGACTGACCAAAATAAATGAATGTAATGCGCAAAGTAAAGTTGCTAAAAAGAAAATAACGGATCCAGTTAATAAAAGATTAAATACGAATTGCTTAAAAAAAGGAAAAGCATGTAAGAAGGATGATTATAGATTGGATAATTCAATTCGTACTTGTCAAAATTTATCACGTTTCACCGGCTCCTCGATAACAATAGAACCTTGCAATGATTATAGAATGAATAATAATGACCCCAACTGTTTTAATAAACTTAAATCAGAAGATTGTTTCGAGGATGACTTTCCATACATTGAAAAGTCGGCAGAGAATAGGTATAAAAGTGTAAATTTTAATTTAAACTCTCGCAATCAAAGTAATACTATAAAACGTAAAAGAAGTTCAGACACTTTTGATTACGACTCGGATAGTTCGTCGATAATCAACATTCAGCAGGAGATTAGAAAGCTAAACGATAAACTCGATCGAAAAGTGAGGAATAAGAAAACGCACAGAGATTATCCATATCGTGATCACATTGACGAAGAGCAATTCTTAGAAGATTGCAGAAATAACTATTCAAATGGTTGTAATGATAAACAAATATCAGAAGATTGTAGGAATAACCATACAAATGATAACATTGATGAAGAGCGATTCTCAGCCGATTTCCAAAATAACTTTTCAAATGGTTGCGATAATAAACAATTCCCAGATGATTATAGGAATAAACTAGTGCCAGATGATTTCCAGAATACATTTTCGAAGGGTTGCGAAGATAAAAAATTCTCAGATGAATGTAGGAAGAATTATGCAACTGTTTGCGATGTAAAACAATTAGAAGATGATTATAGGAATAACTTTTGGAAAGGTTGCGAAAACAAACAATTCTCAGGCGATTATAGGAATAACTTGTCGAAAGGCTACGAAGATAAGCAATTCTCAGACGATTATAGAAAGAACTATTCAACTGGTTGCGATGTAAAACAAGTGTCAAACAGTTTCCAGAATAATTTTTCGAATGGTAGCAATGATAAACATTTGTCAGATAATTTCCAGAATAACTATTCAACAGGGTGCCATGATCAAAAAGTATCAGATAATTGCCGTAATAGCTTTTCAAATGATCATAATGAAAAACGAGAAGATGTAAACATGTACAATGGGTCCAGGTCACAAAACTATAGAAATAACGCGCAATGTAACGGCGAATTCGGCAATAATATATTTACGAATACATATGAAAGTAATGAGAGATCGCATTTGTCTACTACCGATAATAAATACGGATACCCTAGCATCAAGGTACCATCATATAATGCTTGTTCTGTGATAATGGACGAATGTAATAGCGATATTAATCGGAAAAGGAACGACGAAAAGAAGAAAACGTGTGCCACTTTTTCGAATTTTTTTAATAACATTGATAAATCGCATTTCAATTCAATGAATAACGGTAATATAATCTCTAAACATTATGCCAACGAACAATTTCCCGCTTCATTTAAAGATACGTCACAATATCAAGAAAGTTTTAAAGATGAATCTCAACGTTCTGCAAGATTACAATTCAACCTAAATTGCCCAGAAATATATAACGATTCGTCGAAATATTCGACAAAAGATAAAGATATTTCACAGTGTTCAGAAAGATATACCTCACAAAATTCGACTAGATTTAAAGATTTCACACAATGTCCGGAAAGATTTAAAGATGAGTCCGACAATTCTAACAGATTTCAATTCAATTTGCATTGTCCGGAAATGTGTAAAGATACTTCTACTAGATTCCAAGATAAAACAAAAGAATCAGAAAAATGTAAAGATGAGTCAAAATGTTCAACCAAATTTCAATTTAGTCTTCAATGTCCAGAAATATGTAAAGATACCTCACAATATTCGACAAGTTTTAAAGATAAAGCGCAATATCCGGAAAGAACAAAAGATAAATCTCACAATTCTGCCAAATTTCTTTTCAACCTGCAATGTCCGGAAACGTATAAAGCTGATTCACATCGACAAACGAATCGTCGAGAAGATTCGCAGCCGCGTGACAAATGTATCGCAGACCACTCGCCGAACGAAAACGTACACAAATACACGTCGGAAAGTTATCCGTTTCCGCGTACTGCCGACATCGCTATTCATCCCGAGAACGTAGGCAAGCGACGAGCGACGTTTAACACCGGCGCTACGGAAAGATTGCGTTGCGCTGAGAGCGCCGTGTTCTACCCGGCCCTCGAGAACCGCTCGCAGCGCAGAATGGAGCGACAGTTTCTGAAGTCGGGATCTTCTCGCCGTAGCCCGGAGAAAGAGATGTATCGACGTGATCCATGCTCGGAGCAGATAGACTATAAACGGCAACGTACGTCAGATAATCACGCCTGCCCGAGTACGGCTTGCGGTCAGAGTTCACAGAACACGGAGGCTAGTCGATGGAAAGATAAATACGACAGGGATCGAGAGTACGGATGTTCCCCTACCGATAGGAATCACTTCGCAAACGACGCGTACGAATGTAATAGTCCACCGAATAAAGAACCCCATCCTAGTGTAGGGAGTAACGCATACAGTAAGTATGTGCCAACTGCATGCTATAACGCGGCGAAACAGCGAGAAAAGAATGCTTCCGGTAGTAAGATATTCGCGCAGGATTTCGGGTTCCGCGAATACGTCGACCAATGCAATATACGTGATAACATCAGCGAGCTGTTGAAGCTGAAGAAAGACGATAGGACTAGGTGCCACAATTGGAGCTCAAACAATAAGGAGGAGTCGGAAACTGCTAAGAATGAATGAATTGTTTCAAAATCGTATTAATTATTATTAAAGCGTAAATTATATAGTTTTATATAAAAAGTTAAAATGTGTATTCGTTTATTTTTATATTTCAATATTATATTTAATACAATAATACTAATACAGAGTAGATTATATAATTATGATTAATAATGCACAGGCTTAATAATGTTCTATGTATACATAACGAAATATTTAATAATTTAAATATGAGTTTTATAATTTAAAATATATACACAATAAATATAAATATTAATATTAATTTACGAAATATATATATATATATATATATATATTAATATACGTATTTTATTTGCACCCTATAGGGTGTACATTAAATATCACATATAACAACAATAAATGCAAATAGTTATTCATTGGACTAGAAACGTTTTGGATGTTTTCTATTGACAACATTTAACGTGATGTTTTCTTTAGTTTCGATGGGATTCAATTCTTCGTTTGCTATTGGTTTAAGTGTGAACGATAATTCGAAATCGGATGCTTTCGATTTGCTAATTGTGGCGAGTGCTTCTGTTTTCTGCGTAATATAGAGCAGCGTCTTTTCTGCTAACTATTAAATATATATATATATATAGAATTTGTTAATTTTAATAAAATATTAATAATGATATTTATATCTTATAATTAAATATATATTTATTTTAGTTATTTATTTATTTAAATCAGACATGAAATACAGAGGTCCATAGAATATAAACGAAAATTAAAAATAATAAACTAAAAAAAAAACAATTAATCTAAGAAACATATATATATATATATATATATATATATATATATATATATATATAATACATATTAAGTTAAATAAAGCTTACATACTATTTATTGTTATATTAACCTCGGGTTTTTCTGATCGTTTACGTTTAATGGAAATCTTAACCGGGTTCCCTTTTCCCAGCCATTCGAGTAGATTACGTGACTTTATGTTTAAATCGTTCACTGCGATATTACTGGCTAACCTAAGCACCTTCACTTCCTACGTATACATACAATTCATTATATCTATTCGTTAATAATTAATCATATATCATAATTATTTATAATATATAATAATAATATTTATAATAATCATTATACGAGCGCGATATATTGTTGTTAATCTGATTGGTTAACTATATTGGTTAATCGCAGTTACTATAATGTATATACACTTATAATTAAACAAATAATGTAACTTTATCGTATAAGCAATGCATGGATAAAAATCATGTGAAATAAGTATAATTCTACTGGATGTATAATATAACCTATAGACTTATAGATGTAAACTTATTTAATAGGTATAAAACATATTATATATTATATATATATATTAAAACATATGAGATACTTATATAAATCTTGATCTGAAGAGTATTTTATTTTTTAATTGTTTAATCTCATTTAAAACATGTATAAAATGCATATAACACTGGACAGCAATTACCGGCGGATACATTGACTACATGACCTTGGGTTTATTGCTCTTCTTTATAGAGCGGATAGCTTTCTGTTCTAGCATCAGCTGTTTACCGTTCATAAGCTTGTATTCAGTCTATTGTGAAATAGGCTTATCAATTAAACTCATTGATACGTTATTTAAGTATATTTATAGTCTAGAGTATAAAAAGTATAAAAAGTATAAAAAATAATCTAAAATTACGGAATATTCGCTAACAATAACATGCGTTATTGAAATAAATAAGGTAAAACAAGGAATTTAACAAATAATTTGATGTTAGCACTTAATATTATCATATTCATATGAATCATAATTTAGTAGACAATTCTATATATTATAATTATCTATTTAATTCCATTTACTGATACCAATTGTATAATACTATTTGTTGTACAAAATATCTATATTTTATACTATAATTAAATTTCACAATCATATTTATTAATATTATGATTAATTATACCTATAATATAAATTTCATTTTACATAATTTCGAAAAAATAATCAAAGTTATAAAAACAATTTATAAAATATAACATATATGATTGTTAAGATATACTTAAAACAGCGTTGCCCGCAAACCTTAGCACCGTTAGATATGATTTCTACAAGTTTTAGGTGTCTTTCTTCTGCGATTCTCCTGGCCGATGATCGAGAGATGAATCCCAAACTTTCGTCGTTGATGTCTATCACCTGAGAAATAAAGTGTGACCTTATGACCTTGGTAATAATGTTAAATTTATAACCTTAGTAAAGTAACCAAATGACCTTAATAATAAAGTAATCAAATGAATTTAGTATTGATGATTTAATGATATGTATAATTGGAGTTAATTGAATGATAATATAGGGGTACAAATATTATAATAAAATATTGAGACTCAATCGAGGGCTTTATTTATTAATTATAATTAATTAATAAATAATTATTTATTATTTAGTCATAGACTTTGAGATATAAATGTTAGCTGTTAAAGTATTCGTATGAGAAATATTATACCCTAATACCAAAGGGCTCTGCTACTACTATACATAAATATTAAATATTATAATTAAATAGTAAATTAAACAAGTTAAATAATAGATTAAATAAATGCATATCATTTTATAGTCCACTAATTAAGAATATATTGCATGGCAATAACATGATTTCTATTTATTTTTAAACCTACCATTATAGCATCTATACAAATTGATAAATATAAAATAATGGCATGAAAAACAGATTTTATAGTTTACTGTATTAGTTTGTTTTATGTCTTAACAATTCAGATACATAAACAATTTTAATTACTTCTATTATTTCTAAGAAAATATAAACACTAATAATAATTTATAAATAAGATATGGAAATAAAAAAAATTAAATTAAATGAATTGATAAGTAGAATTAATAAATAATGCAAAGAATAATAAAGATGATCTATATAATAATAATAATAATAATATATAGTTTATAAGGTATAAAAGAAAATAAACAAAAATATGATAGAAAAAATAGATATGAATTGATGCCCAAATCGACATGGTACACAAATTAATATTGGGTTTACATTTAATAACAAAACTCCTTGGTTTATGCATGCCGAACATTATATAAATATTATTCAATTATATATTAAATCATTAATTCTAGTTGATTTAGGTGTTGCACTCATCGATGATAGAAAGATATTATGAAAAGCAATATTTTTTGAGATATCCATCAAGTGATACGTGAACATTAAAATCAATACATATTATCATTACTTAGGAAATGTACGTATATTTAGTAATACATTACATATAGCCTAGTCATTACATTCATATTTAATAAACATGCATAATGTAATGATGTAACACGTCATGTATCATATTTTAAATAAATATTCGTGTTTTTACTTATATCATGGTAATCTAGAGCAATATCATGGTATGCGAACTAAAGTTTAAGCGTAAAACGTAAGCACGGGTTTGTTTCTCAACTTAGTGTGGCTAATATGTATGTGCGGTCATGCATGACAAGCGTTAAACTTGTTTCTATATATACTGGGAGTACCATATATTATACAACTACTTTATGATTTATATATATATATAAATTCAACTCTCATTATCTCAGAAACTTCGCTAACTCAGACATTTTACAAATTCTAATTTAGTATTGTACTTATATAAATACTTGTAAGAATAATTTGATATCTCAGACACATTTCTTCAATCCCTTGAATTCTGAGATAGCGTGAGTATATTTAACTAACAGTTTACATCGATACCAACCTCGATTTTTTCGGAGTTGCGTTGTACAGAAGTTCTAGGGGGCAGCACAGTAGAAGATGCTCTGTATACCTGTACACGTAACAGTGTTCAATTAGTATTGTTTTTATTATTTAGACGTAGAAATAGTTAGTATATTTCTATATCGTTTAAAGAATATCGAAATAGAATAACGAAGTAAATTAATAGAATACTAGATTAGGTGAACATTATAAATAAAAAACATTTATTGTTATGAATTGAAAAATATAAATTATATTTAAAACATAATATAGTAAATTAATCGGCGTTGACGAAAGCAACGTATGCCGTAGACTTCTGAAGCCACACTGAATGAACTTGCCACCATATCTTGATATACATATTATTATAAATATACATATATAGTTATAATTTAATATATAAATGTGTATTTTAAATTATTTATATTTAATTGTTGAACTATAGCACCTCGGATGAATCACATTATTGTAAACATCTAATACGGATAATCTATCTTACAAAAGTTATAGGTGTTATAACATATTATTCAAATGGAAAATTTATAATAATATACATTATATATATATATATATATATGTATATATATATAATGAATTTTATTCAATTCGATAATTTTAGTATAAAAAGCATTATTTTATAAAATATATAGCATAGACTCCACTGGTATTCGAACAAACAGCGTCATATTCAAAGGACTAGATCTCTATAGACCTACCGAATCATTGCAAACATAGATACTATTATACAGGAGGTGATTACTAACATTGAATGCGGCATTACATACGGTAGGAAGGACATATCTACAATACGAAACTCTGAATGTGTTCAATAGTACTGATGCCAAGGACATCGCGATCTGTATGTAATACACATATGTTATAACATCTATCGTGTATATATATGCAACAACTATTTTACACATGTTATGATTGGCATACGATATTCATTCTACACATATATATATATATATATATGTTATAAAGTGAAGTATGCAGATATATTGATTAATGTATAAATGTATACATATATATCAAATTTAATTTAATTCAATTCGGTTATTATATAATATTGATATATCTGCATGCATAAATTTTTTAAGGCTTCACGCTCGGTTGTTTGCATAGCAATGTGTATATTTCTATTTTGTAATTACATGTGTTATCATTAGTATACATTTTTATTTGTTTTGTATTATATATTTGTTATCGTTTATGTATATTTCGTGTCATTCGTTTCCTATAAAGGAACGCCGCTTGGTGAGATTGATACACTTTTGGTTCTGTGTCTCACTGAGTTGGTACTTTATTGTCTATGCTATATTTTCATTATTATTATTATTATTACCTTATTTATGTTGTAAATAATAAAATCTTCATTTTTAATCGTAATCCCTCATCATAGAAGTCATATATGAATATTATACATCCACACACATTTGATTAATTACGTTATTGTTAACGCCTCCTTCAACATGCGATGGTGGTTACTGAATAACAAATGTAAAATGTGCCGTATTTAATAAATAGTCATTTAGAATACTACAATTGAATCTATGATAATCATAATCATAATCATAATCATAATCATAATGATTATCTTAAATATAACTAAAAATCGAAGAAAGCCGTCGATAATTATTATTATAATTTCAGAGTTCAATTTGTATTCAGTAGTGGATATATAAATACCGCCACATTGAACTATGACATTCTTATAATAATATTCGGCGGCCTTATTTCAGTTAATTTTTGAAATTAATTTAAGATTAATATTACGGTTAATGTACATATACGATTCCTAGTAATGTATTTAATAATATAAGCTAATTAAATACACTCCGTATTAATTAAACTAACTACATTTACTAAATATTATATATTTATTAAATATAATAGTTATATTATATAGTTGAATAAGTATTTTTTAAATAAATTTAAATTTATCCTTACTTTTATTTATTTACTATTTAAAGGAACCTGCAATGATAATTAAAACACTGACGTAGGTCATTTTTAAATTTCTGACCCCAGAATTTTTTATTAAAAAAAATTAAGAAAAACTTCTTAAATATTTCATTAAATATATCATTAAATATGTATTCATTTATTATATGAATTTTATCACATTTATATTAATACACACAACACTTAAATATTGAAAATGGAGAATGTTATTTTGATTATAAACACGATCAACTAATATATAATATATATTTTTAAATATTATTAAAAAACATCTTTAAGATGATTATCTTAGTTACTAAATTACTAATTAAGTTTGTAGCTTATGTTCAATATAATATAATAGTATAATACAATATTATTATATAGTATAATACTTATTATTTTATATTAAATATAGTATAATATTATAAAGTATATTAATACACTAAAACTATTATAATATTTTATTTTTAAATTAAAGTTTAATATCACCTACACGTTGGTAATACCTCCAATATATATGCATATAAGATTTATTAATCTACTAATCTATTAATAAAAATGAGAGTATTATTCATGAGAGTAAATTGTAATGTTTTATAAATCTCCATAACTCAACAATACATATTTTGTATAGATTTATATACTATATAATATAGCCATATTATATTTATCCATGTTTAACATGATGTTATATATATATATTATATAATATAATATTATATATATATATGTTAGTCAATATATTAAAAATAACACTTAGGTAATAATGATGGCATCAAAGAATATGATCAAGTTTACATCCATAAATCTTGTTAAACTTGCAATACCATCGCTGATGTCAAAGGTTTGTTAAAATGTAATCATTTCTTATATAAATATATATATGTGTGTGTGTACATATACATATTAAAATATATCTTTAGTACCATTTGTATATTCTAAAATATAAATAAATATGAGGAATTATGAATTATATCAAATATATTTATTTATTCTTAAATTCCATTTAATTAGATTATCTAATTTCGATATAACTTAAATAATTATAAAACAGCAATATTTTCCAAATAAATTAATTTATTAAATTTACATGTATATGTTTATTGGTGATGATAAATAAATATTAACTAGTATGTAATATTTGTCTTATACGTTATTATACTAATTAGTTAGTACCAAGGACAGGTCATAATTTTTTCACACAATATATATTAGAATATATATAGACATCCCCTTCTGTCTGCCATAAATAACAGTTTTATCAGATATTTTTCTAAAAGCAAAGATATAAAACTCCCTATCCTCGCAACATGATTAATATGTATACATCCCGCTGCTAGCAGTAGTAACGAAATCACATAACTATATTTAGGTTTAATGCGATTTCTATACAGCAAATATCTATTAAACGACATGTAATATAAATTAACTTTTACTTGCCACATAGATAATAATATAATTTAAAACCAACATATTCTATAGCTTTGTTATTAATAATGAACACTTAATTTTATCACATAAATAATAATATAAAACATATTATTTTACATTTTAAAAGTGTATAATTTGAATTTATGAATGGTTGTTATGAAAACAACACATATTTACTAAAATTAACCCTATGTAGGTGGAGATTTGTTATAATCAAAATCGAATTATATAATTTCGCTTGTGTTATATCTTTCTTTAGAAAAATCTGTGGTTATATTATAATCACAACTCACTAATTTAACATTGAAACTATAACAAATGTTTAATATGTTCTAATTTTATTTTCAACTTTAAATTCAAATATATTTAATATATAGGTTTTATTTTATTATATCATATTTAATATTTTGTATACATACATTTAAATATACATAATATATATACTTATATATTTCTCATAATAAATTATTATTAACAGTATATTTTCATTACATTTCGACTCTATTATACGTAAACTATCATTTTATACATCGTCTTACTATCACAAATCATACTAATACATGTATATTACACCAGGCGTTGAGTCAGAAAGCAAAGTGTTTCTCGTGCGCGGCCATCACCACCGATAGTAACAGGAGATCTCCGACCCGGTTCATGGGAAGGCGGATACTAATCCCTATCGCGGCTCCCGGCCAATCGCATCCGTTCGCTCGCTACACCAGCACTAACTTCAAATCACCGAATAACATTATCGTCTACGAGTTAGCTAACTTATTTAAGTTGAACATGAACTATCGATATACGGCCGTAATACCAGTGATCTTGAGCTGTGATCTCGTGAGGATTGGTGATCTCGTCGAGTGCAATAGTTAATACATGTTAAAGTTAATCATCATTTATAAATAGTAGACTTTACGTTACGCATGACATCACGAATCTGCACGAGATCTCTAGTTACCTATACGGTTACCACGAGATCATTGCTTATTATCATTGATTATTATCATTGCTTATTATCATTGTTAATATTCTTAATAACTGAGTTCTATGTTAATAATAATAGTAATGTCATAATGGCAGTGCCATTGTAATTAATATATATATATATATATAAGTATATTACTAATATAATACTTTAATATCATTACAATCAACCACATTTTATAATTATTCAATAATATTATTACACCTATTCATTAGCATATGAAATATATGTGCAATCGTTTCAATAATATCCAATATTTTAATGAATATATAATAATATACGTTCATCGTAATACAAAATAGATCCATCTGTCAGTACAATACAATAGTGATAATAATATCATAACAAAGAATAAGAATGTTGGATAATATTGAATGTGATTTATAACGAGTATCACGTTAATATGATAATATAATAAGGAGAATGCGGAATAAGGAGAATGCGTAATATGGAACGCGGGTTGATTGAGTATTGTTAATTGTGAGTAATCCTCCATTTTGGGAAGTGAAGCGGGTATCCGTAAGAATAAGATCTAAACGTTTGAAGTAAGATTGTAGATTATTATTGTACATATCAGAGGAGGAGGATGAGGAGGAGGAGGAGGAGGAGGATGAGGTAAGAGGGTAAAGGCAACTGATGCAAGTGAATTGTATATAGGATGGGGGGAGAGGCATTAGTGGCATATCGATGGAGAGATACCGGATAGTATGTCTACGGGATACATATTTATTAAACCTTGATCAACTAGGGTCAGATTTTTGACTGAAGGATGAGGTGATATAATAGTCCCTTATTTAACAGATAGTATATAGTGCATATTCAGTGTTGTGTTTCAAAGGGAAGTGTAGGACTATTGAATATTACTGAGGAGGGATGTATTCATCAAATAGTAATCTATGAGAGGTAATTGAAGGTAGTTAACTTTATTGTTTCTGAAGGACATGATTGTTGTCATTCTTATTTATATAATTCTGAATAAGTACTCTTTATATTATATCTCCCCTGTCTCTCTTTTCTCTCTATTTTTCTCTTTATTTTTCTAACTCTCTTCTAAATCTTTCACTTTTCTTATTGATAATTAATAGTTTATAAAAGTAATATATATATATAGAGATATTTGAAAGTGAATTTCTGTTATTAAATCTAAATTTTAAGTAGAAATTATTAATATATTTCAATATAATATTATTTAGCTAATATATAATGTGTAAATTATATAACATTTTCAATATTAAGTAATTTATACAAAATAATATATATATATATATAAAATTTAATGTATTGTTATATTAAATAATATATTTTATTGAGAACCTTTAACAAAATTTAATTTAAATTGACATTTTACATTTATTCTAATTTTCAATTAATCCACTTTACAGATGCAATTTTCGTAAGTTTTTATTCTACACGTATATGTTCAGTGCCGGAACTTTGGTCCCGATATTATCTTCCGCCGCCTATCGAATGAATGAATTAATGAAACATATGGACTTTGGTCCAGAATGTTTCACAAACCTCGACTCACCTATATTACACGTTAGCGCAAAAAATCCTGGAAAATGTTTACAACAATCAACATCTATAAATAGATTTATATTTTTCCAACATATTATAATTGATATTTTATGTACTAAGGAATAGAAATGTACTTGTTTGAAATATTATAGATATATTATATATATATATATATATATACCTAATAGGTATTACCTATATTTTATATATATATCAATGTTATATTTGTAATTATAGTTTTTGGATATAATATCTATTAAAAATTATATTAAAATGAAATTTTTTTATACTCGTGATTTAAAAAAAAAATACTGGACTTTTCAATATTTATATAAATAAATATCATTATCAATAGAGTATTTAGTCAGGAATTAAATTGAATTGATATAAATTATATGAATATTTATTAATGGTTTTATCTACAAAATTACGTTTAGTATTCGCGTTGTCAGCATGATTTCACTATATACCTATCACTATACTGTACTTTATGATATAGTTATATACAATGTATTCGTAATAATTTACGCGATATTTTATAATGAATTTACGATTAACTTAAGCTAAATATTTAGCTTAGTATTTCATTAAACTTGCCGATTACTAACAATAATAACACGATTATTACGTAATTCACATATCCATACCAACAATGTGATATATTCTCGTTCAATCCCATTTACATTACAATAATGATTGGGGGTTTTATATATAAATTAGATGAAACACATTTCATCGTACCCTTCTCAGTTTGCAAATACGTATTTAGTATTAAACTAATACTATCTAATATCTCTAAGAATACCCGTATTTGTTAACAATGAGGCAGATATTCTCACTTCTTGCTATGTTATTCTCTCTAGACATTATATCTAATTATCTACGTACATCGAGTAGGCGTAGTCATAAAATTACTTCGTTCGTAGTTATATTTAGATTTATTTATAGTCCATCTATTTATATATACATTGCGTAATTATAAACCTAGATTTTTTTAAATCGCAATACTATAAATTTATAATTAGCAATGGAACTTATCCGCTAGTTGTTATTAAGATTGTTGAATAATTATCAATTTTAAGTTTAGATTTATATTTTCTGGAAACAAAATCAAATTAATCTCCTATATATATATATATGTGTGTTATAATAAATAATGATTTAGTAAGAATTTTGAATAATATGCACTTTATTTGAATATAAATAGTAGTGATTTACTAATCCATTTGTATAAATAATTGTTATACTATTGATCTCTATAGAGTGTATTGCACTGAATCTACTGAATCTACCTAAGCATCCAGTATTGCATATTTCTAATTTCTAATTATTATATAATATATTTTGTTTATAAATTAATTTTTTGCTTTTTAAATATTTAACACGCGTCGATTTAGACAATTTGAATATTTTTCGATACATTTAAATTAAGTTTTAATCGCTGACAAATATGTATACAGCATGTCATTACATTATCATAAGTATGTGATGTAATAGAGATGTTAGTGTTGACATTTACAAGGTACGGTTGAAATTACCCTGTCTATATTAGGGTATCCGTAGCTATGGTAAATAGTAAATATAGCGCCTCCCCCCATTCACTCTCAATTAACTCAATATCAGTTTCATTGGTAAACATGAGATTATAGTCATGAAGTACGTTTATGTAACGCTTCTAAATATCAATATGACATATCACTGTTATATGACTAATCACCTGGGTTTCTATTTCGATATCCATCGCATAACTGTTTACAATGGCACAACATAGTAGATTATACAATATTTACTTGATATATATATATAGTAAATTTACATAATATATAAATATAAATATATATATATATATATGTGTATATATATATATATATATATAAATATATATATATATTATCTTATTAATAGACTACATTGTACTAATATTAAGGACACTAATACAAAAGCGCACACCACTCGCTGTTTATACTCGCACACCAAGTGTTAGCACACATAAACATATCGTTTTGAAATCAATTACTATAAACTATTACAAAGTATATATATATAATATATATGATATATAGGATAGGATAACTTTTAGGATCTTAATTAGAATGCATATATATATATATATATATATATATATATATATATATTAATAGTATTAATTTAATACCAACAAGATCATCGGGCTTATCGAGTACGCAGTGCCCCACCCCCTCTAACTGCGCCCATCCCCCACTAACTACCCCCACCCCCTCTAACTACTCCCCACCCCCAGATGACAATGGTATCGGTGCTAAGCATAGCCCTACTAACGGGGGTACACTCGCTACTGAATCGCGTGCTCGTGTCCATCTTCTACGACAACGAGACGGGTCTGTACTCGGCGTTCCGGTACGACGCCCTTCTGCGACTGAAGCGCGTCAGCTTCGGCGCCGACAACTGCGACAACATCGGTCACATGACCCAGCGGGGCGGGGGCGGTAACCACAATGAACCCGAGATAGTCGCGCTGGTCGGTACTAAATACTCGTTGTAACGCCGTTACACGGTCTTGAATATAATATTGCAAGTGTAATTAAGGGTAATTATTTCGATAAACTCTGTTTCTATGATTACCCTGGTGTAAAAACCTACAATATCATGTAATATGATAATAAATAAATAAATAAAAGTGATTAAATTAAATGGTTAATTTTATTTAAAGTAATATATGTAAATTTTTATATTATATTACAAGAGTGATTACATTCCTTTAGATTTAATAATGCCGCGTGCCATGATTAGAAAATGTATATTTAAATTGTTCCACATACATAGTATATAACTGATAGGTTTATTAAAATATCATAAATAATATGTATCCGATTGCACTTGTGTATATTTAACATATTTTTCATAGTTAAGTATATATACAAATATGAGTAAATACAATTTGTATATGTTGAATTATTGTTACCATAAAAATAGTCAAATATTATTGATATGTTATTTAATGTTAACAAATATTTAGTAATAGTAAAATTTCCAAAGTATTATATAATGATTATTTATTTTATATTAAATAATTTATTGTAAAATATTACATTATTTAATTGTTGTTAAATAACTTCAAATACACAGTTAATTAAAACACTTGTTACCTTAGATATAGGTTTTAACTGTATAATAACAAAATAAAAATTGTGTTCCCATAATTTTATAAAATATACTCGGATCTGTGTAAATAACACTATTATTTCTAAGAACAATTGTTAGATATATCTAATATGAATATAATAAAATGTATTAGTTCTATTTTAATAAAATAGTATTATGAATTTTAGTAGATGTCAGTTAACATAGAGGAGATAGGACAACTCACGCTGCCCCCTTTACACATTTATAACTATAATGCGATGATATCTAATATGAATCATTCACTTTTAGATGAAAGGTAACCTCCAGATTCACGATAAGAAGTACTGCGTGTTTCGTAAAGATTTCTCGTCTCCTCAACATTACAATATCCTATTCGGATACGCCCCTTCCAACCAACCTAAGGAATAGACATCGCTCGTCTATTTCTCTATTATAATTGTATTATATTGAATAATATTTAAAATTGTTAATTCGTATCTTAATATTTAGATACAGTTTTATTTTGATTTTTATTAATTTGTATATATTTGTATATATATTATTTTTTATTATTATTAAATTGTCTGTAGTTTATTGATATATATTCTACATCAAATTTACATACTTACCAACAATAACACATATTATAGGTAATAAAATCTAACGAATTCAATAACAACTTATAATTATAATACATAGTATATATATATATATATATATATATATATATATACAATATGAGGCAATAGAACTTGGTTCAAACCCCACCCAGAACATTATAATATGTCTTAAAATAATATTTATAAGTGATCTTATATAATTGTGTGTAAATAAATGATCGGCTCTCGTTAAAACCATGGAGGCCTTAACATGAGAGCGAATTCGAAGGTAAATTAAAGCCATAAGTGAAAAATTCATCTAAGTTCCTGGATGGGATGAAAGGACTCTACCAAATAACAATATAAAGATATATATACAAGAGATTAGTTCAATATAAACAAATATCGTAATCATAAATTTTATAATTAAAATATAATAATTAATTTTTCAATAATATTAATATTGATTTTTATAAGCATATATTTAATATATATATAATTATATATATTTAATCGAGAGTAAAGTTATAATATTTACTAACGATAACATACCTTATTGTAACAAATAAAGAATAATTAGAAATCAAAAAGTAAAGAATGTAAAACGATTTATATTTACAATACAATTATGGTTATAAAATATAATTACCATTAGAATTCTATTATATATAAATAAATAATTTGTACACTATACACTAGTAAATATGTTAATTATTGTCATGGTACATGGAGAATTATAGGATGTATGTAAAACTACAAACATATATATATATCATATTACAGTATTCAAAGGGTTGAAATTATCTAATTCTTGGGGTATCTCGTTGAATTTGTCAAGTAAGTTAATTCAAAAATAGATATATTTGTATAATAATAACAGTAAAGATGATTTATTGGATGTTATCAAAATGCTTTGGAAAGAACTATAGGATGGTGTATGTCATTTATCCACCCTGATCTGATTAGCTAAGCAGGCTAAAGTGTCAGAACCAGGCGGTATGATGTGGCTTCAAACACATTCAGAAACCATTCAAATAGCTCTGATATTTTCTCATATTTAGAATATTTATATAATTGTTTATAACAAAATTATCGGTTAACCAATACTTTTTTTTATAAACACAAATGCCTTAATATGATAGCGGTTTGAATGTAAAAAGTAATAATACTCGCATAAGCTCGTTGTTGTGAGTATTATAATACTTTTATTTAGTAATTATTAAATAAAAATAACATAAATAGTAAATCTATGAAGAGAAACAGATTACCTCAGCAGATAACCTAACTAAAGCACATGATATGGGCGGGTATACCCGTTAAACACAAGTATCGTGCTACTCGGCTATCTGTAGTGGCATTCATCTCTATTCGACCTTTCTAATTAGTTGTGATGTAGGTAGGCATACAGTCATGGATGTATTTTCCTTTACCCTTACCTACATACATTCTATAGTAATAGTACACATATATATATAGTAGAATTTATATATATATATAAACAGGTATATATATTAATGAAGATATTGTGATATGTATCAAATTAATATAAGCTTATTGTAGTTTGAACATACAGAGAAACTCAATCATTTACCGTTGCAATTTTATACTCGTAAAAAGTCTAGAGTCGAAGTTAAAAAGCTTGTTCGTGTTTTAAACACATCACTTTCTACGCAGTTCATACAATCAAATTAATCTGTGCATATAATGCACATTTAGTGAAAGTATATTACCAAGTAGATATTAATATGAAGCTTCTAGTATCATAAGTATTCACTATTTATATATTACACATGTCTACCTCATTTGTTATTGTTAATTACATATATAATTATTCACTAACATTATATGCGTCCATATAAAATATATACACCACAATTTTTAAATTTATTATTATTTGTGTAACTATTTATTTGTTTTATTATTTCAACTTGACGCATATAAACGTCCATCATTTCTGAGTCGATAAACCTTTTATTATTATTAATTATATAAATAGTATAATATAAATAATTTGTATATATCGTACATTAAATTGTTGTTTTATTATTATTAATTATATAAATAGTATAATATAAATAATTTGTATATATCGTACATTAAATTGTTGTTTTATTAATATAAATATCAAATTGATAAATCTAAAAGCTTCTTTATAAAATAATAATATAAACAGCGTAGAATAAGTAGAATTTATTTTTAATATTATACTTTATATTTTCATAAAATTTAAATTATAAAAATATATAACTTATACAAAATTTATTGTAAAAAGTCTAATTAAAATATATTACTTAAATTATAAAATATTTAACACCGATTATTAACATTGATATATATTTTAGGCAATATATATCAATGAAAAATTAAATTCTAAATACAACTTGTTTACTAAAATATTTTATTTTCATAAATATATAGTTAATTTATGATTAATTTTTTATCACAAATGTGCCTATACTTAATAAATATTATACATATATTACATATACTTAATAAGTATTATACATTATATGTATTACTTATTATTTAGGCTGCCATTCTACAAAAGTAGAATCAGTTAGAGAGGTACTGTGCGTCTCATTCTATACTATAAATGTTAACTGCGTATTATCTTTTTAATGTAAAAGCTAGAAGACGCACACCTCTCAAACTGATTCTACTTTTGTTAAACCACAAGCCTTATATATATTTTTGTGAACATTCTAATTTTAATAAAAAGCATATTAAATAAAATATTGAATTCGATATAAAATTGAAATATATTATTTATAGAAATATAATTTATAATATATATTACAAAATAATTCAAGTCTATTATAATATATATTTATATATGAATTTATTTAACTGTATAAATAGTAAATATGAATTTATTTTGTATAAAATATTCAAATAAAAAGCAAATATATGATTGTAAAAAGTGTGAAAAGTAAATGATGCATTTAATTATGTTTTAAATGAAAATATATTTAATATCGAAATATAACAAATATTTAAATACAAATAATTAATAATTTAAATTAATAAACATTTAAAGTATGGCTTTAATTAAGATGTAAATCATCTTTCAATGAATTATGATAAAAGTTGAATATATACATAACTATATATAGGTATATATACTAATATATCAATTAATAAACTTCATTGTTGATAACAAAAACTACTAATACAAATATAAAAATGGAAAATTGCATACAAAATAAAAATACAATTTTCTAATATCAAATCGTTAAAATTATATTATTAAATAAAAATAATAAAATTTAATAATACATAAACATATATATATATAAATATAAAAATATTATACAAAGAAATAAGTATAACATTTAAAGATTATAATATCAAAAGTAGAATGATATGGGTGAAATAACGTGTCCTAAGTAATAATGTATAGTAGTAGTAGTAGTAGTAGTAGTAGTAGTAGTAGTAGTAGTAGTAGTAGTAGTAGTAGTAGTAGTAGTAGTAGTAGTAGTAGTAGTAGTAGTAGTAGTAGTAGTAGTAGTAGTAGTAGTAGTAGTAGTAGTAGTAGTAGTAGTAGTAGTAGTAGTAGTAGTAGTAGTAGAAATAGTACTAGTATATATAGTAGTTGTAGTAGTAGTAGTAGTACTAGTATTGGTGTTGATGACGATGATGATGATGATGATATGATAATGGGCCGCCACATTTGTTGGCATTGGTCGTTGTGGTTACGTGTAATACTAGGGCGGCGGGGTCAGGGGTCAAGTGAAGGTCACATGGAGGTCACACTCCGAACAGCTGATAGTTCTCATCCTGGTTACCGTGGTAGACGCCTATCTCATAGCCTATGATGGTGGCATGGTCGAGTTTGCCCGGCGACGCTCGCAGGTCTGACTTTATCTTCGCGTCTCTTTGCTGGGGGATCGCAGTAGTGGTGGTATTAGTAGTAGTAGTGGTGGTATTAGTGGTAGTAGTGGTGGTATTAGTAGTAGTAGTGGTGGTATTAGTGGTAGTAGTGGTGGTATTAGTAGTAGTAGTGGTGGTATTAGTGGTAATAGTGGTGGTATTAGTAGTAATAGTGGTGGTATTAGTAGTAGTAGTGGTGATATTAGTGGTAATAGTGGTGGTATTAGTAGTAGTAGTGGTGGTATTAGTGGTAATAGTTGTAACGAAATGATTATAGTAGTATTATATTATTATAATGAGTATTTATGATGATATACTGTAATAATAGTATGTTTACCGTTACAAGATGTGTAGCAATTCGAAATGAATAAGAAAATAAAATAAATAAGCAAATTTATATGTTATTAGGGCCGGCGTAACCTTGCCGGCGTTTACATGTACAAGATAGGGAAAAATAGCTATTGTTAAAAAGGTAATGACTTTTTTATTTATGATTATTTTTTTCTAATTTTTTTAAAATTATCTAGATAATATTCATTTCTTGTTATATAGGTACATCATAAAATAATAAATGTATTATTAAATAAAGAAAATTAATTATAATACTAACATTATTATAAAATAAATTTATTATAAATTTTTTTATTATTTTTCAAACAATTATATTTAGATTATATTTACACTAGCTTACATACCTATATAATAGTAACCATATATTAAGTATATACTCAGAAAATGTTATAAAGATTCATATAAGAGTTCAAAAGTTATTAAAATTAAAAAAAAAATAGCAGGGATATAGGCATCTAAAATTTTACTTTCATTTTTATGGTAATAAATAATCCCACCATTTTGAATAGGTGTATGATTAAACTTCGTATTTGAGGCACTTATGTTTAATTGTATATGATATATTATACATCATTTTAAAGATAATGAACTACATTTTAATATTTTACTATAAAAAATGTTCCCTAAAATATAATATCGAAGGTTACGCCGGCCCTTAACGGAAGATAACGATAATAGATAATATAAAGTTTTAAATATTTTTTTGCATTAATTCAGTTTTCCACGAATACCAAGCTTTTCGGAATAATATTCCATGTGATTTTAGTAAAGAATATGTATAAATGTAAATATATGTGTGTGTAATACACACTGTGTATATATATATATATATATACTTATTAAATTTGTATATTTTATTTATTTCGTATTTCTCAATAATCTAATTTTAGTAGTTCAATAAGCTTGCTTCTTCCCCTACATTGGAATTCTCAAAAAAAATTGGCAGTTTAAACTCTGATACTATATATATATATATATATATATATATATGTGCATATTATTTAACAAATTTGTAATTATTTGAGAAGTTAGAACATAACGTAAGTTATATGTTACATATATTGCTATTAATACAATACAAATGACATCATATGATAAAGAGGAATATCAACGATTATATTCATAAATATTAGAAGCATTATGGGATCTACATTATGTAATAGTGTAATTATCTATTAATTACATTGCACATTTATTAAATAATTGTAATATATGCTTAATATAGGCTAATTTCTCTAATAGTAGTTACTTTCTTGGCATATAGTTCTATATATTATGTAATATCTATG
Organism: Osedax fenrisi; assembly: GCA_964019155.1. Lineage (NCBI taxonomy): Eukaryota > Metazoa > Annelida > Polychaeta > Sabellida > Siboglinidae > Osedax > Osedax fenrisi. The sequence goes on from OZ025243.1 coordinate 84,124,755, forward strand.
GACATATACATTTATTAGTTTCATAGAAAAATACACTTTTAGAGCAATATTTATATAAGAATATAAATATATATTATATTTATAGATATTAATAGTTTTTTCACGGAAACATTTCTTTATAATGATAGAATTGTTAATCATTATTTATTTATATTTAGCAAATAGAGTATATATACAATTATAATTGTAATAAATTATCGTTAATTAATCAATATATTTTATAAATAATTAATTATTTTTAATTATAAATTCGAAAATAAGTAATTAATATAAATTAATGAAGTACTACCTACTATTATTACAGATTTTGGTAAGTATTGCATTATTTGTTTGTTTCATTCTAGTATTTGTTTTATTCTAGTATTGGTTTATTTGTTTGTGTCATTCTAGTATTTGTTTTATTCTAGTATTGGTTTATTTGATTTTTAACATGTACTGTTTATAATATATTTAAAATTTAACATTTAAATATTAAACTATATAACTAATAATGTATTACTAAAACAGGGTACAAAGATAAGAAGAATTCTATAAAGTTAAATTAGACATTGAATATTTCGATGCCACTTACAAAATAATGTATTTTATTTATATTTTTGATTATTTTTACGCTATCTTTTATTTCTATTTTGATCATTTTTCGTTTATTTTACTATATGATTTATTTCTACTTTCGATTGTTTTTCGTTTATTTTTACGGTAACTGTAAAACGTTTTAATTTCTTTAATTTTTTAATTTCGTATTATTCTTTGTTTATTTCAATAACGTATGTTATCGTTAGCAAATATTTATACTTTATACGTTCGATTATATTTTCGGCTATGTATTTGCTTAAATAAATTATCAATCAATGATAATCATTTATTAAATATAAATAATGTTGCCATTATTTCATATAAATAAGATATAAAAATATTTGAAGTTAATTAATAATAACTAATCAATAATATATTACATTTGTATGTATTATTGCTAATTTAGCACCATACCTCTCTTTCTTTGGTCTTCATTTTCTTGTAGAGTTTTGGATTCTCGAGTACGGCTCTCTTCTGATTGGTCAACACGAGTACGTGCTGCAGAATCTCTCGGCAAAGCTCCTGCGCGGAATAGTCTCCCTCGGTTGTCAACTCGAATTCATGGATCACCTGGCAATCATCAGTGTTATATAATTATTATGTAATACTTATATAATACTTATATAATTCTTATCTAATACTTATATAATACTTATATAATACTTATATAATTATTATCTAATACTTATATAATTATTATCTAATACTTATCTAATACTTATATAATTCTTATATAATTCTTATATAGTTCTTATCTAATACTTATATAATACTTATATAATACTAATTTATTCGAATTTTTTTAATTTTTGTTGTTAATAATAAAATAAATTTGAATATAAATATTATAGTTATTGCTTCTAAATGGCTTATAAAATAATTATTTCATCTTTCCTGCCCTATCATATAACACTTATATACTACTAAAGCATAACGTTATAGAATAGGTTCAACTATTAATATTATAAAATTGGAATGCTATTTTCAAAAACTATTCGAGAAAATATAAGGTTTTTATAGGGTATTGAATTTTAATAATTTTTGGAAAATATTTTCTATTCAATAATTTTTAATAACTAATGCAATCATTAATAGTAATCATTATTTAATAATATGATAAAAATACCTGTTCCATTGTTTTCAATGCATACTTGTGTCTTTCTTCTGGGGTCAATTTAGGTTTATCCGTGCCATTCTGCGTGTATAAAGTTGTACTATATATATATTATAAAAAGAAAAGAACAAATAATAATTCAATACAAATTTAATAAAATAAAAAATTCATTTTTAAATAACATTATATTAAAATTATTTAAAAAATTATATTAAAGATTATATATTAATTATAATACATTTGTATTGAAGTTAATGTAGATTAATATACAATGATATCAACTGCCACAAGTACCGTTACCGTTACCCTACCTCAGTGATATCATCGGGAGAGAAGAGTTTCGTGACAACGGGGTCAAAGTTATCAGAGATGCCATCAGAGGTCAGAAAGATGATGTCACCGGCGTCGACGAAGGTCAGTGAACAGGTCAAGTTGTTCAGTTCAGGATCGTTGCCTATAGTGAGGGGTAAAACAAGTTGAGGGGTGGAATAACTAGACAAATAGGGGTGACGCTGCTGATTCATTATTAATAGTAAGTATTGTATATTAATAGTAAAATATTGATTATTAAAAAAAAATTTATATTATCAATTTAGTTTAAAATAAATTAAATCAATCTAAAGTTATCCTCCAATGAAATACAATATGTTGATAAGTACAGATTTAGTTAGATAAAGTATAGATATATATTTATGGGCGACCAAAAAATAGAAAATATTGCATCTTATTTCGAGGCTCAAATTTAGGAGAATCAAAAGAAATAAAATACAAACTAGAAAGAAATTAGCAAAAAAATCCTAATAAATAATAATAATTATTATACATATTACGTGATCGCTAGCTAGGACGATGGCGTCAAGGTCGTGCGTCTAACCTCTACAGGGACCGAGAGCCCCGCCGGCGTCGCGTACGTCTCGACAGGAAGTGATGTCATGAGAGCCCGTGGTGATCTCCCGTATACCGTAGCGCTTACTCAGCACAAACGCCAGACTGTCACCCACGTTCACTGTGATAGCCACGAATCTGTGCGGGTAGTGGTGGGAGTGTTAGGAGTAGGGTCACTGCAACAGGGGGGGAGACGGGGGGATATGTCCCCCCACTTTAAAATCTAGGGGGACCTCCTGTGTATCGGTCCCCCCCCCCCAATTTTACCACAACATTTATTTTAATTGGTTGGTCCCCCCTACATACACATCATGGTTCTAGCGCCCCTACCTGTAAGGGGTGTGTCCGTACATTAGTAGGATGATGTCTGAGCATACATAGTTAACGCGCGCCCTGAGAGGATGATAATAATATTACTATTTATAATTATAGTGATAATATCGAATATGTTAAAGAGAAAAATAATAATAATAATACTATTTATACTAATAATATTTTCTTTATTTAATAGCGTTCATTATTATTTTAATATCGTCTATTATCGTTGGTAAAAATATCAACTTTATATAATTCTTAAATCAAAAATAATAATATCCGAATCCCACTAAATACTCGCTACATGCGTACATATAATATATCAATTGTATGATATGTAGTCTTCTACATTCGTAGAAGTATAGATAGGTATTTCAGATTGTTTACTTATAATCATAATATAGATTATTTCAATAATATATATTTATAGATTTATACTCTATTATATACTAATATAATATATATTCAAAACATATATTTATATATATGTAGATAAATATACAAATAAAAATAATATTAATATTAATTAATATGTTATCTAATTAATACATTTATAGTTAATATGTTATATTTTCTATAGATTAGTATATGTATTTTACTGAATTTAATAATACTAAGAGAATACTTGATGGTAACAAATTTAATAATTGGAAGTTTAGAAATAAACATTATATAGATATTCATGATATAAAGTATATTTAGTGATATATAAATATATATAATCAATAGCATTTCGATACAATTACTTTTTGAAAATTACTTGCCAATTTTATATATATAATACAAATATGTTCAAATATAATGAAAAACACAACAATTATGTCATGAAATCATTCCGATAATCTAATGCATACACTGTGTGAGAATACTGAGGGTGCTGGTACTAACATACCTACACCCTATATAGCTAGGTGATAGAGTGTATCAGTGTAATAATAGGTAGTTAGGTAAGTGTAATTAATTCTTAAATCTTTAATGTCTATATATATATATATTAAATGTAGAATGTATATACACACATATATAGTAATATAAAGAGTAATATACGTATATATACTAGGCGAATATACAAGGTGAATATACAGTTATAACAGACTACAATTAGCACCGAGGCACCTAGTACACATGTCTACAATAACCATTAATCACCACCCACACTAGATGTTAGTGTACCACCCCACCTCCCCCTAATATCACTCACCCACCCCACTGCTGCTGTATTGATTTCCAATAGTTCACGTGGTAACCAAGGTAAACAATCACGCCCAGTGTTTAGATAAGATATGGCCAATCAAGCAAAGGTATACATAGACTGTGGTTCCCAGGGGTATTACGTCCACTCATGTGGCACATATTGTTTCATTATTATTTCTACATTAATATAAATACTGTACTAGTAGGTATGTAGTATATACTATGTACTAAATATATATATATATATATATTTACTATCTATTATGTACTAACATTAATGATTTAAATACATTTTTATATATTTATTATAAATAGGTATTATTTTTATCTTAATTTGATTATTATAAAATATTAGTGGTGTAATTCAAAATATAAAACGAAAAAAATACAAACAAATAATGATATAGTATATTATATACATACTGTGTATACCCTTTACGTATATATACGCAAATTAAATGATTACTAGTATATGTAAACAACATTAAAAACTATTATATACATTTATATTAATGTTATAATTTTAGATTCGCATAAATTCATAATTAATTAAAATTCATAAATAATTGTATGCGAATGCGTGTTTATGAAAGCCATATGTTACTAATTGTACCTACATTACACAGTGGAAATCCATTGTTTGAATCATTATTACATAATGCCTGGTACACTATGGTGTCATAAACAATATTGCATCACCATAGCTAGCCATCACCATTGTTATCTCTACATATAACATTGTAACATAACACATTGTGTATTATGATGTGATAAACAATAGATTGCCATGGTGCTTACATGATAAACAGCTCATCAATGTAATGTATGTACTGCAACTGCTGCTGTGATCTCCACTGACCATTAATTCTATCATCATGATTTAGCGATGGTATACTATATATATATATATAGTGTAATGTTATTTACATAGTGTGATCTCATAGAGATAGTTATACCATGATATTCTCTCACTGTTGGAAGTAGTTTAGATGCTTGTCTGTTATCACTCTGTGTGAATTATATTTTGTGTGCGCATGTGTGTGTGTGTGTATGTGTGTGTGTGTGTGATGTTATGCAAGCACACTATTATGTAATCATTAGACTGCGTTCCAAGTGGGTAGTACTTATTAATATCGCTATTGCCTAGTGGAAGATTATGATAAGTGTAGGTGAACAGTTGTACAGTCACTAAATCATTATTACAAGTACTACGTGCTGTTTCATTATTATTAATATTAATAATATTCTATATACAATCCTAGTAAGTTATAATGTACAACATTCAATTTAGTATATATTCACGTTCCGAAATGTATTCGTGTGTTAAAATAGGCGTGATAATCCAATACTAATGGGAATAACTCGATAATTAGAATGGTATCGAAGAGAGAATTAAATAATTATGCTGAGATAGCATATTTTAGTCATTAGTTGCGGGTAAGAAAATCGGAGGAGGAGGAGGCGTAATAATAGAATAGATTATAGAAAATAACTGCTTATAATGATGGATACAATGTAATGGTAGTGATCGTAGACTGTGTATGACTGTGTAATAATGCCTCTGATATGGAAGATACGTACTTTGGAATGATCGGGGGGGGGGTGTTGGATACATATAAAAGTGTGTGAACTATAATTACATATCTCTCTAGAGTGTACACACATACATACAATACATATGATTGCTATGATGCCATCTGATACATATACAAATCACTACATATAATAAATAATGCAATAATATGCCTATGATATAAGGATAGCAATCTCTACGAGATCGTGAAATTACACAAACTTAGACGCATGGAAAGCATGCTGGAAACCAAGACTTTGATACTGGCTATACCATATTTATTTATATATATATATATATAAGGGTATGATTTTTAAATCATGGAAAGTATGACAGATGGATCATATAGTAAAGACTATCATTGTAACAATGCAATGTACACCCGGCTGACTGTACACCTGTCCATCTGACCAACTGTCCCGCTACAAAACACACCTAGTGTCGCCACCTATCCCTGTAGTAGGTGAGTCACTGTCTAACCTTCGCCGGCCGTAGAAATCCTCTCTCGTTGAACACACAGCCATAGGTACGATGAGAGAAGCGCACAGGGTAGTCAGACCCCCTCCGTACCGTAGTATGGTACGCTGGGCCGCGTCCAACGATTGTAGGAGAAGTCGCGTGATTTTCTGGAAATGAGCGTGGTAGTAGTGGTTATATTCATGATTTCCTAGTGGCTATATTTGTATGTATTGATTATATTCAATATTTTTTAGTAGTTATATCAGTTATATATTTATTTTATAAGTGCATTCAATTTGTGATTTATTTTTTATAATATGTTTATGTGATATTTGCTTTTAATTCATCAGAATTATTTATTGATTTAATGAATTAATTACATAATCAATTTCGTATTGAATGACTGGAATAATATAAAATGATGAAATTATATCATAATATTATCATGATAATATATTGAGTTTAATAGCATACAATAAATAAAAATATGTCTCTAGAAATTAGGTTTATTTTATTTGAATTATTTATTGATTTAATGAATTCATTTTGTAATCAATATCATATTGAATTATATTAGTATAATAAAATATTGTATTTATTAGTATAATATAAATAAAAACATGCCTATATAAATTAGATTGCATAATATTTAAATGATTTCAAAATAAATTCATTTATAAATAATAAAAGCTTGGTTTTTAAGAATAATTTATAAATTTATTTTTAAAAACTTAATTATTCTATATTACTATTAAAATAAATCAAATATATAATAATATTTATAAATATTGCATTAGTTTAAAATGAAATGTATCAGAGATAAATCATAAGGACATGAAAATAATTCAAGTAAACATTTAACAAATATTTATTTTAGAACTATACATATATTAACGTACTTTTATAGTTTTTTTTGGCATGTCATTTCTATAAATCTTGATGGAAAATGACATATACCACATGACATAACATAAATAAACATCACTAGTGGGAAAATGATGAATGCCGTAGACTCATTAACATTGAAATACAAGCATGATTCACGAGCTAATAAAAAGAAATGATTTATTACTAAACAGGGTGGAAATATATTCATTGTAATATAATTGTTCGTGTGAATTTGTACAGGGAAGTGTTATTATAGTGTTGAACATTACATAATCTTGATCAAGATTTATTTCCATCTTAAGGGTACGCGATACATCATACAATATTATATATTACATTATATATATATATATATATAGTATTTTTCAATTATTAATTGTTAATTATCAATTATTAATTTATTGTGCATATGTATTTATAAATATATTTATGCTGGAGTTCTAATTTAATAGATATCTAATAGACATCTAATTGTATACATCGTAGAAATACATTATATCGCATATGAAATAGCGGCTTGGAAACTATCACATTTTGAATACTATTAATAATCAAATGTAACACACTAATACATATATGTTATATACACTATTACAAATAATACATATATTGTCTACATCGTATCTTACAATATTATCCATTAACAAATCAACACACATCAAAGACAACGAGCCTAGGTGATATAAATACGAACGTGAGTGTCGACTACCGCCCCAGTGGCTCCCCCCGTCGAGGTGCGGAACAACTGTCTATTGATGAACTCGGTGACCCCGTAGATAGCGCACCGAGCGGCCATCTTGGACTTCTCGCCCCAGTTAACCCCGTCGGCCACCACCATTAGGGCGTTGTTCTTACGAGCGCAGATCACAAATGCGTCCGCTATTGGGTCACCTGGGGTGTGTGATGTCATAAACATATGTGATGTCATAGTAGTCTTAATAATCATTTATTATTATTTTAATTGTATACAAAAATAATTATATAAATATTTACAATGGAATACTATAACCTAATCTTATATTATGTAATATTATCCAAGTGTAGATATTAATGCAAATATTTCAAATATATATAGATATATATACAGATATATATATATATGTGTGTGTGTGTGTATAATTATATAATTATGTATATATTACATGAACATTTACACATCGATCAATACAGATTTACAGATGAATATTAATTAATCTAGAAATATAGGCGTCTATGACTGTGGTTATAACGATGCTCCGGTAACGTCACATGACCGGCTTGTCCAATCAGAATATTATATAATATTCTTTGCAACACGCGTATCACACGAAATGTATATCTTTATAACTATGTAATCAAGTACGTGTGACATCTCATGATCAGTTCATCCAATAAGGTAGTTATATAATTTAAATATATAGTTATAAAGGTTTACATTGCGTGTGCTACACGCGTTGTTGCTGTGGTGATAGTGCAGCTAACCTGAGATTTTCTTAGTGATCGGGTTCTGATCGTACAAAGACATCGAGATACCGAACGCCTTCCTGTTGTACAGGTTCCACGCTTGAACGCCCGCCGTCTTATTATCGTTGTCGCTGTCGTCGTTATCTGAATACGTTTCCTGGTGACGGCGGCGGTGCATTATTGTTAGTGTGATTATTGGCAATATATTTACGATTGCGGAAATATAATTTCTGAAACGGTAATACAATAATATCGAATTATTATTTTTAATATATTTTCGATTAATGATATGATATTTTGGAAATGAATAACATGATTACGATGACAGTCTTTAGATTACTCAGGTGATAGCTAATTATCCACTACTGGTATTTAAAATCATCTAATCATTAACCATAATCATCCTTATATTCTCCAACACCATACTACTAACACCCCCACCCCCACTAACACCCCACCACCACTAACACCCTCGCCACGCCCACCCCTACTAACATTATCGATATCATCACCGTCGATACTGGAGATGCCTCCCTGACATGGGTCAATGCACATCTCAGAACGGCCGGTAGCCTGTAGTATCCTGACCCCGTTCACTCGACTCGACACAATGGGCGTGTCTACGGAGCTGGGCGGGGCCGTAGCGGGGGTTCTAGTGGGGTCGGGGGTAATACGGGCGGAGGCGGCGCACTTTAGGGTGTGCACTTTACGCCCCGCCGGCGATACGAACAGGATGTTGTCGGAGCTGTTGTACTCGGTCTTTAACTCTCTGACGGTGGTGGGCATAGGGGTGTTACTTAGAAGTTGTGTTTCAATGTTTATTGACGTAAGGGCGATAATAATAGTATGAATAGTAACAGATATATACATTAATGTGAAGTCGTTTAGAAGTAACAAATACTGAATAATTTTATATATAAATATATATATATATATATATATATATTATATTATAAAAACAAAACACTTCTAATAAATTGTTATTATTTTATATGGAATAATTTTTCTATTTGTTAATATAACAGTAATATTTCATTAATTATATGTGTGAGTGTTAGGCGAATTTAACATTTGAATACAACAATTTAATTTAATTCTGTAGCTCAGTGAAACATACACTAGAGTAAAGTGTGATAGGTCGCGGGTTCGATGCCAGCTAGGTGAATTTATCGTGAACTTGGCAATTTATAAAGCGAAACACAAAGAAAATATTATCTAATGATTAGATTGTATTGTATTCACATATTTTAATTCAGACATTCACAGCTATACTATATCACACAGTGCTTAATTTTGTTTTACTTTTTTAGTTTAATTCACCGATTGTACCAGAGCAATCAGCAATCATCATATATTAATTATACGTAAACACTAACAGTTTCATGTGTTTAAGTTGCAGTTCTCGTAGTTTATCCGCCACGAGTTGCATGGACTGCCGGTGAGTGACACCCGACTTGGATGGCTTCGACGGCTTACGTTCGCTACGGTAGATCTGTATAACGTTCGTGTGTCCATCGGAATTAGCGCGTCTGATCTGCCCACCCGTAGTAGTAGTAGTGGTAGCGGTGGTGGTAGCGGAGGGGACTTCACTACGACACAGCTCCGTAAGGTGTACGTCCGCCTGTACGGGTTTAGTGTCTCGATGCCGACGGGAGCGGTTGTAGGCGCGTCTGATCGTGATGGTTCCGGCGTGTTCCGGGTCGCGGCGGTCGTCGTCGTATTGTTCTCTGATCTCGTAGCGGCGGTGGTGCCGGTGGTGGTGGCGGTGGCGAGGTAGGGAGCCGTACTTGTCGGCAACGCGAGGCGATGAGTCATAGGTAGCGAAACAAGACTGCGACTGAGGCGCCGCTGCGAAGAAGTCAGCCGAATAGAAGTTGTCGTCTTCCGAGTAGAGGCTGTCGTAGCTAGCGATGGGTGCCCGTCCCCTGCTGGCCCCGCTACTATCACCCCCGCCACCAGGGGATGACACTATCCCGTAGGCGGGTAGAGATTTACGCTTGTTCGCTCGACTCAGGTAGTCATTGTACTGTACGAAGTCTCCGCCCGTAGTAGCGCGGGAGCCATCGCGCGACGGCGGGGATATTGGGTGTCGGGCTCGATGAGGCATCGACGATGGTACTGCGATGGCGGTGCTAGCGTTGGTGGCTCCACCTGGTAGGGCCGGCGATGGAATGTTCACCGGTTGGGAGGTCGTCGATGTCGTCGATTGGGGTCTATTGTTTGTGATTTGTTAATGTATCGCGTGTATTTGTTACGTACTATTAATAGAATTTATAGATTTTTAGAATTTATAGAATACAGCTAGTTATCGAATTACGATTAATAAAGAAATCTATATTAATAATTAATTAATAATAATATTATAAATTGTAATGATATTTAAAACAATGATTATATATGAGTAAATTTGGCATAATACAACAGACAAGTTCGACAATAAATTAAAATCTTACTAGTTGAAGGCAAGTGAATTTATGGTCGGCCAATTAGTTATATTTGTTATGAATATTTCTGTTGTATGTACATTTTTTTCAGAATAATACCTTATTCGAAAAATATCGCAATAATCAGTGAATATATAAAAAATCCATAGGAAAAATATCAATATTATTATTTTTTAAATATGAATGAAATTTAAATTAATATAAAAAATGAATGCATCGAATGATATTTTTAATTTATTTATTTTAATAATAAATATAGATTACATTTTATACTCAAATATATAAATATTGTTAAGGTTTAAACTCTATTATTTAAATTTTTTATAATTCATAAAAAATATAAATATATATTTTAAAATTCATACAAATCAATCCAAAAAAATATATTCATAATTCTATTAAAATATTCATTTATTCAATATATTAGGAAATAAAATAATTGCTATATTTTATATTTAATAATATACAATATTATTTTGTGATAATTAGATGTATAATGTAAAAAATAATGTATTGTACAAAGTATATAATTTATAAGTATACAATTATATAATTTCTACAAATATATTAGCATACCTATATATGTATATCATAATATTGATAAATAAATGATACATACTATATGTCATATAATATTTCAAGTTAATTTTAGTTAATTTAATTGATTTTATTTGGATGTCATTCATTTTAGTTATTTTCAATTTATATAAATTGATTTAATTTTAATTTATAGTTTAAAATGTAAATATATAAAATAAAATAATTTCTATTGATAACAAATAAAAAATTGGCAGAAAAATCGTCTATGTTTAAGGAATGGAAGGGTTAAATGTTCAAATTCTATATAAATCAAATAATAAAAATAATTGTTATTACATAATACTAATTAATTTTATATATTTAGTGTCTGTCAAAATTATAATTGAATTGATTTAGAATTACCATAAACAAAATTATATGGCATATGTTTTAAAAAATAATATATTATACTTTATTTTATAAAAATTAAGTAAAAAAATGTAATAAAGATAGTAATTTCTGTTATATATAACTATAAAGATAAAAAAAATACAATTAATATTTATTTTATCACAAAATTGTTTACTCTGAATCACTATTTTATACTATGTATATAATATATATACAAGAGTTATTCTCTGATAAGTAGAGTATATATAATACTAATATTTCATTATATATATATATTAACATAATTAACATGATTAACACTATAACTTGATGTTTGCATAAATATAACTTAGTAAATATAAATAATAGTAAATTGTAATCTATAACAATTCTAAAATAAATAATTTCAGTCCATTATTATATATGAATTATATTATATAAAGCAGGGATTTAGAAATAACTATCCATGATGGTATAGCATTTTAACTAGTATTTATGACAACAAAAATCAGCTGAATTCAATGAAAAGTATTATGACACTCTATTGAATTGAAGTATAAATGTTCTTTCCCTATAAATATATAAATTAGATATTAAAATTAAACAAAACAAAATAATAGTTTATTTATACTATAGCATGGAATTTAAATATTGTTTAGTTTTTATCAGGGTTTTTATTATATACTACTCTTTGAATAGTAAATATAATACCTATGTATTTAATGAATATAAATTATATAATTAAACTATATCACTACATATATTATAAATATAATTATAAATTAATAGTAAAACAAATATATTAAATAGTAAAGAATAATTAATAGCATTTGTTAATCACCCCCCCCCCACCCTGTGATGACATAAGTGACATAATAGCAATAGATGATGTAATAGTAATATATAATGCAATACCTGATGATAGGACAAACACATGACAGTTTCTCACAGCAGGCACAGGGTATCTCATTCACAACGTTTTTATGGGATGTATTCTCTGTGTAGTGTGTATATAATTATGTGAATCATTCAAGTAAATATCAATAATTTAAACTACTATACTAATATTGATTATAATAGCACTAGATACAATGCTATAAGTCTGTTACAATTCATAGTGATGCATATTGTTCATGAAACACATTATATAGATTTATTATTTGTATAGAACCCCTTGTTATAGAGATGAATATGGTTAGTGGTAATGGGGTGTAGTTAGGGTAGAAGGGAAATAGGCTTGACATATAATCACAGCAAGTGCAATGTATTTCTCTTAGGTAGTAATATAGGAACCTAAGTTAATGTATTGTTAATGTAAGTAGGTCACAGCACACATAAAGCAGTGCGCAATGTTTATTTAATAGTTGTGCAATGTCATCAAGGTTATGTATACACACATATAATGTGTACTATATGATGTATACATACATGCATGTGAGCTATACTATTATTACTATGATATAATATTGTGGTTTAATTTTAGAATTACTGAATTACATGATTACAATACTCTATATTTTATAAAAATTGTAGGTTAGCAATATATATATATATATTTATTTATATACATTTTACTATTTATATATTTTTTTATATATTTTCCATATCATATAATATATAAAATCTAATTTATTGTATATATATTCATATAGAATTCAAATACTAAATCGATAACGAATATGACATAAATGAGTTCGAACCCAAAGAGTTGACGACCTTGTAATCCGGAACGATGGCCAATCCTTTATCGGGGCCGGAGTACGAAGCGAACACCTGTTGACAGAGGCGGCCTACTTTCTCATTGGGCAGGCCTTCGGTGGTGTTGCTAAACCAGACCTGAGCATCTTTCTCCCTGTATTCAGAGGTCATGTCCTATTGGTAAGGTCGCGTGGTTAATACATCGTCCCTCTATGTGGGTTTTATGATATTCTGAGTGTTATGGATGTAATTTTTTTATATATATATATTCACTGAATTAATATTATTATTAATAATTAATGGTTATTATATTTTACTTAAAAGTCTATGTAAATATTATATATTTTTATAGTTAAATATATATATATATATATATATATCATCTATTAATTATATATGCTGATCAAAAAAAATCATCATCATCACCAACATGTACATATTTCCTTGAATATTTAATGATTTAATGGAATTCTCTACTGTTAATGGCTTTTAATAAAATACTCAGTATATAAATTCATAATATAATATAAAATGATACATTATATAATTAATATGTAATATACCCACATACATACATACCCACCCACACACACATACACACATACACACACACACATACACATCAACAATGGTATTTCTTATTATTAATGTCACATGATAATGATATCTAGTCTACTGAAATGTGGTTTCACATAGCATAGTGTGACATATATCATAGATTATATATATAATCACTTGAATATATATATATATATATATATATATATGTGTGTGTGCATATATATACTGCATATTAAAATCTATTCATAGTTTATAATGAGCTAGGTTATTAGATGTGTAAGGATAAGTACACATGTATGGGCCTAGGAATAATGTTGGTGTTTGGGGGGGGTATGATATTTTACTATAGTTTATATAATTATAAATAACTCATCGACGCATTATTATACTCTAAATATTATATATTATTAAAAATATGTTAATAATATTTTGAGGAGGTAATACAACAAACCCCTAATAAAACATTAAATTTAGTGGCCCCTTCCAACCCACCCTGTAGGTGTGTGCCCTATATGTGTGTAACCCCATGCTCGCTCACATGGGATTACTTAACTAAATCTGATCTTGTTAACACTATAGATGAATTACAATGAAAGTAACTTCGAAGGGACATTAGAGCCATATATGGTTAGAAGTGAAAACTTCATCTAAGTTCCTGGATGGGATGAAAGGACACCACTAAAAAAAATAACAACAACATGATCAATTGCTCTCATACCACCCCATTATATGCTATTCTACTTAGGCTTATTAATATCTAACTTCCCATCATCTACCTACTTGCTACAGAATCAGTGTTACATACTATCAGCGTTTCTAGAGATATTATGTAATGCGTGGTGGATGAGTGAACACTATCACTACACACTTAGGGTGCGTTTTTTGTAACTTACCACAGTCCCACCTGTATGCTTATACATGTAAACTCAAGTGGGACTGTGGTACTGTGGTACGTTACGAAAAACGCTTGCTAACTTGGTACTGTGGTACTGTGGTTACAAAAAACGCACCCTTAACTGCCAACTAACTAGTAATGCTAAGTATGCTACTAGTATGCTAGTGTATACTACTTAGTGATACTACTAGTGACCTATAGGTCATGTTCTGCGAACACTAATGAAGTAACGTAAACAAGCCTAGAATATACTAGTTATGTTATATCACTTGTATAAACAATGGCAGGTGGATGGATTGATGGATGGATGACATTTACAGTGGTTGTTGGCTAATACCTCTGTAACTGAGTGTAGTGACATCACATTCTCTAGTATCATTATAGTACTATACACCACTATATATATACAGTGTATATTATACACATATATTATGTCAATTTTATAAATTTATAATAACATATATTTAATAAAAAAAGTAAGTGAAATAAAGTATACAAGATTATCTAATAATCTAATTAATAGAATTAGCTTAAAGCAACAAGATATCAAATCTAGCCATTCTACCCATATACTATTAAATCATTATTAAATAAGTATAATAATCATATGAATGAAGGTTACCGATGCTGGTGGTGGTGATGATGCAGAGACTACCACATAAGTGTTTTATACATCAGCGGCACTGTAATTATAATGAATATATTCACTTACATTAGCACACCCATTTGTGGTGTGTATAATGTATAGTGAGGGTGCATAATTAATAGGTCATGAAATTATACACACATATATATATATATACAGTGTGTATTACACACACACACAAACACACAAATATATATATATATATATATGCCAAAATGTACCATTGGATATAAAAGATAATATAATATAATATAATATAATCGGCAGGAGTTATGGATAGTTTTGTATGGAGGTGTGGCAATTAATTACACTTGAAAGTAACCATGTGTAATTAACTATATATTTATATATATATGTGGCTTACATCTAGATATAAAAAATGAAAGAAATGATGCTTTTACCATCTTTACCAGATTAGTAAGGCAAGAGTTATTACATATTTGTTGTGTATTTACAGCAGACTCTATATAAACAAGTTGTACAAATAACAACTTCATAACATGTGTGTACATAAGCAATTTCTCCTATATCAAAAATCATTAAAGGAAGTCTAGTCATAAGTGATAACATGTTGCAGCTATTGATTATTAAGAGGCTCTAGTTAAAATATGTTTAATATTTTTATTTTAACAATAATTTGTATTACATATTTTCAATGTTTTATATCTTATTTATAAATTTGTAAAATTTCTCAAATTATTTGTGTGTATTTATATTTAATTTATATTAATATTTAATTTATATATAATATAAAGTTTTTTATGAACGTAATTGATATAATAATTATTTGAAATTGATAGGAAATTGTTTGTATTATATTTACTTACATTTTATATATTAAAGTTTGAATGTAATTTTCTCAAGTTTCTACTTTTTCACTTAATAAACACATGTAAAAGCCTACTACTTTTTTGTTTTTTATTATTTGTATCTTCAATTGTTACTGTAAATATATACAAAATATATGTATTCTATATTATCTTTATTATTATATTTTATATTAATTAAATAAATGTTGATAAACTTGCATTTTAAAGAAGAAAAAAAAAAAAAATATTTAACTAATAACGAGTTTTGTTACACCATTTTAAATTAACTATATTTATATAAAGATAGAATGTTTATGATGGAGGAAATTATCTGTTGAATATCAAAATAAATAAGTAATTATCTCTATTAGTTATTTATATAAAGGATATCCTTAGCATTTTTAGATAAATTTAATAAATATCATTGTTTAGATGGAGCCTTCCCTTTAACTAGAATACATAATTTTAATATAACAAATATTAATAAATATATTTATTTATATATATAATTTTATATTTTACTTAACTATAAAATAAATATATAATCTTATATTTTATAATGGTTAAAACTTTAACTTAAAATTATTATATTATAATAATTAAAATATTAAAAATATATTTTTACTAGAAAATAATACTAGAATATGATATATATGATAATATTAAATTTGTAAATATATTACTAAATTAATAAATTGATATATTATTATGTAAATATATAACTATATAAATAATTTATAATATGATCACTAATAATAAATATATTATACTAGCATTTATTAGATTTTGTATGTTATGTATTAAATATTAAATTAATTATTTAAAACTATGTTTTTAATACATATTTAAATAATTAACATATTGAATTAACATGTTGATTAAATAATAGTAAAGTTTCAGAATCGCATATTAAATAATATTAAATAATATTTTGAATACTAAATATACTTTTGAAACATGCTTTTTATATGTGGTATGCGTTCATTATATTTACATTACAAAATATACAAGTTATCAAATAAAAAGATAGATAAGTTAATACATATCAATTATATTTGACCAGTAATAATATATATATATATATATATATATATATATAAATGTATATATGCTCAATATAACTTGTTAAAATGCTAATGATGCCAGGCATTGTATATACATTTATATACATTTATCATATGATAAATGACCATTTAACAGTTGTATAAACGTTGTAGCAGGTGCACATGTAGGGTGAATAGAGAGGTGTTACATTACGTAATGAGCGTCTGTTCGATACGATAATGGTCAACATACTTAGTGCCATTAATATATGATGTATCATATTGTGTATATATACTATATCATCAGTTAGTATATCATATATTATACAAGTTGATGTCTATATATATGGTATATATATTATATATATATATATATACAATATGATACATCATATATTAATGGCACTAAGTATGTTGACCATTATCTTATCGAACAGACGCTCATTACATAGTATAATACCTCTATTCTCATCCCTATAGGGATGAATACAGACGTTTAGTTCGATGCTTATTAATGAACATATATGTTAAAATATAGGATATATCTAGAGACAATGTACACAAGGTTTCATATATTCATTATATATATATATATATATATATATATATATCGTACATGGATATTTTCTACACTACACTAGTTACTATCTCTCTTCTAAACATCCACTCGAGTCCGTATCCATGGAAACGAGATAACCTTACAATGCTTACAAGTGTATACGCGTATCGTTGTGGCTACGTTGAGATAATAGAATAAGCCCCCCCCCCTCTCCCCTTCCCCTCCCCCCCCCCACCCCCTCGTGTAGTGGTACACAGATAAGTGTAATCGTGTCGAACTCGCTATGTATAAGTGGTCTATTACTCGCGAACTTCTCCTCCTCCTCGTGTAGTATTTATGACGTAACCACGTGGTTATGTAATCGTGTGGTTATGTAATCGCGCATGCAGCAGAGGCAGCAGCAGCAGCAACCGGATATAAACACGGCGGCCTATCTGTAGAGTATATAGCCTGGCCTATGCATTATTATGACTGTATACCAGGTTGTTTACCTACGTATACTGTGATGGGGATATGGGTATTCAGTTTAAGCCCATTCTGCTTATTGCATTACATTATCGATATATATGACCGTATACGGTAGAGGCGGGGGATACATGTACTGTAAAAAGTATGTCCGCGGAAGTGAATTATCTAATGATATCTAAAGTCGATAATATCTTATACATAATGTATACGGGATTCGATTGCGTACTATTTATTATCATATTTATCTACGCAACATTTATAGTGAAATGTTAATATCCAAGGGTAAATATATTAATATGTATATAGGCAAAGATTTTCCGAAGGATGCGCAGATTCTTCGCAAAATGTTTGATATATGTATATATATATATATATATATATATATATATATATATATATATATATATATATATACGTATATATACGTATATATACGTATATATATATATATATATATAAATTATTCACACTAATATAACTTCGTTTATATAATTGTAATCTATATTATTTAGATACAAAAATATATTTTAATATTTTAATAATAAGAAATATGTAATAATTAATTATTTTTTATAAATATATCTATATATATACTAATTTTAGTATATAGGAAATTATAAAAAATAAATTAGGTTAATTAGTAATCATGTTATTTAATTATAAAAATAAATTAGGTTAATTAGTAATCATGTTATTTAATTATAAAAAATAAATTAGGTTAATTAGTAATCATGTTATTTAATTATAAAAAATAAATTAGGTTAAATAGTAATCATGTTATTTAATTATTTTAATTGTGTAATTAAAATGTATACATTTATTAATAACATATTTCATTTAAAATAATAAAATAATTTATAGTGTATATTATTCAGATATATTAAGTATTATATATATTTTATAATACATTAATGTATACTAATTAGTATAGAATAAATAAATATAAATATGCCCACCAGAATTAGTAAAGCTGTTATATAATATATTCTATATTATATAATACAAATAATATGAACTGGATAAATCAAACTTTGAAAAACTATAAATTCCAAGTCATCAAATACAAGGCAAATATAAACATTATATAAACCCATATGTATTACAATAAAAATAAATAATAATATATAATATTTTGAATATACATATATATATATATAATATATTATATGGTATTTTATATATATATCACTATTTATTAGTCAATGTATATTATAAAAAGTCATATAATATATGTGAAAATGTGTTAATATAAATATATACTAATACTTTAATTATGTGTTATATAATAGACTTTTATAAATAAATTAATCATCTAAAATATAAATTATGAAATATATTCTTCTATTCATATATAACATTAACAATATAAAAGGAATAATTATAGTGTGTACCCCTAAACCACATTATTCTAGCATCTATAAGCACCATTTTCTCCATTTTCTCCATGAATAGCCTTGATCTGCCTCGACTACTAACTCACAATAAGTACTCTCAACTGGTTCTCTTAAAAAAAAACTTTCCCTGTCTATATCTAATTTCGATAAAAAACATTTGTTTATTCTATTCTCTCTCTTATATGACTACTCTACTAACACTGAGACATCCACTGACCTCCTTATATTCCAATAGCCCTCACTTATCTTCCCTTAACTATAGATTATGTGCTTTAGATATTGTTCCATCATTAATTACTTCCATCCCTTCATTACACTCATCAGGTTATTATCATTGCTTGATAACAAGGCAATTCTAAGCACACCTTTCCTTTATATAATATCAATAATATTCGCTTATTATAAATAATTAGCTGTGCATCTTTATAATTTATATAAATTATCAAATGTTATCATTTTACTTATGGTTCTAGTTTACTATGATTATAATCTATATTAATTGTTGCGTGAATCTACATGGCTGAACACACCTATGATAAGTGACAATAAACCAAATTATCAATTAATCAATCAGACAAGTGTGGTAACATTTCAGAATGTAGAATATGTCTAAAGAACTCTAGCATTATAAGGTAGCTTCAGATATTTAATATTTCAATTTCATGATACAAGTTGGATTTTTATATTAGTTTTAAATAACATAAATTAAATAATATGCAATATATACATTTTATTTAAATTATAAACATGTATAAAATAGTATGTTATGAGAAACTAAATAAGTTTAAAAATAGTTAGAAGTATTATGTAATATTACAATGAACAATGGATTGAATCTGAATTGTATATAATAGATAAAAACAGTGTATATAATACTATACCAATAATCAATAAACAAATATTACTTATATACTGATTGTAATAATTAGTATACTAGATTATAAATACCATTATGTATTGATAACAAATAATGTATTATATACATTATAATATAATGATTATATTGATATATATATATGATAATCATTAAATTATACATTAAATATAAAATAGATTAAACTACTTGTTATGGTATACAAAATATATTGTTATTAATTACAGTACAGGCAATATAATATGATATTTATTATTCATTGTGAAATATGTGTTATTGTTTATGACATATACATGTTGAAACAAGCATGGGTCTACACATAATAATGATAAAGAACATTTATATGTCACATATATATATTGATATAATAGATGAAATGGTATATGTTATTCTCGAATACCCTAGTGATTAATCACAGCACCATATTACAATAATATACATGGCATGTTTACCAATGTAATATACATGGCATATTTACTACTGTAATATACATGGCATGCTTACTATTGTAATATACATGGCATGCTTACTATTGTAATATACATGGCATGCTTACTACTGTAATATACATGGCATGCTTACTATTGTAATATACATGGCATGTTTACTATTGTAATATACATGGCATGTTTACTAATGTAATATACATGGCATGTTTACTATTGTAATATACATGGCATGTTTACTACTGTAATATACATGGCATGTTTACTAATGTAATATACATGGCATGTTTACTAATGTAATATACATGGCATGCTTACTAATGTAATATACATGGCATGTTTACTAATGTAATATACATGGCATGTTTACTATTGTAATATACATGGCATGCTTACTAATGTAATATACATGGCATGTTTACTATTGTAATATACATGGCATGTTTACTATTGTAATATACATGGCATGTTTACTAATGTAATATACATGGCATGCTTACTAATGTAATATACATGGCATATTTACTAATGTAATATACATGGCATATTTACTATTGTAATATACATGGCATGTTTACTACTGTAATATACATGGCATGTTTACTACTGTAATATACATGGCATGTTTACTACTGTAATATACATGGCATGTTTACTATTGTAATATACATGGCATGATTACTAATGTAATATACATTGCATGTTTACTAATGTAATATACATGGCATATTTACTAATGTAATATACATTGCATATTTACTACTGTAATATACATGGCATGTTTACTATTGTAATATACATGGCATGCTTACTACTGTAATATACATGGCATGTTTACTATTGTAATATACATGGCATGTTTACTATTGTAATATACATGGCATACTTACTATTGTAATATACATGGCATGTTTACTATTGTAATATACATGGCATGTTTACTATTGTAATATACATGGCATGTTTACTACTGTAATATACATGGCATGTTTACTATTGTAATATACATGGCATGTTTACTACTGTAATATACATGGCATGTTTACTATTGTAATATACATGGCATGTTTACTACTGTAATATACATGGCATGTTTACTATTGTAATATACATGGCATGTTTACTATTGTAATATACATGGCATTTTTACTATTGTAATATACATGGCATGCTTACTAATGTAATATACATGGCATGTTTACTATTGTAATATACATGGCATGTTTACTATTGTAATATACATGGCATGTTTACTAATGTAATATACATGGCATGCTTACTAATGTAATATACATGGCATGCTTACTAATGTAATATACATGGCATATTTACTAATGTAATATACATGGCATATTTACTACTGTAATATACATGGCATGTTTACTACTGTAATATACATGGCATGTTTACTAATGTAATATACATGGCATGTTTACTAATGTAATATACATGGCATGTTTACTAATGTAATATACATGGCATGTTTACTAATGTAATATACATGGCATGTTTACTACTGTAATATACATGGCATATTTACTATTGTAATATACATGGCATATTTACTATTGTAATATACATGGCATGTTTACTATTGTAATATACATGGCATGTTTACTAATGTAATATACATGGCATGTTTACTAATGTAATATACATGGCATGTTTACTAATGTAATATACATGGCATGTTTACTAATGTAATATACATGGCATGTTTACTATTGTAATATACATGGCATGTTTACTACTGTAATATACATGGCATGTTTACTAATGTAATATACATGGCATGCTTACTACTGTAATATACATGGCATGTTTACTAATGTAATATACATGGCATGTTTACTAATGTAATATACATGGCATGTTTACTAATGTAATATACATGGCATGTTTACTATTGTAATATACATGGCATGTTTACTATTGTAATATACATGGCATGTTTACTAATGTAATATACATTGCATGTTTACTAATGTAATATACATGGCATGTTTACTATTGTAATATACATGGCATGTTTACTAATGTAATATACATGGCATGTTTACTAATGTAATATACATGGCATGTTTACTATTGTAATATACATGGCAGGTGTAAAGTGAAATATACATGGCATGTTTACTAATGTAATATACATGGCATGTTTACTAATGTAATATACATTGCATGCTTACTAATGTAATATACATGGCATGTTTACTATTGTAATATACATGGCATGTTTACTACTGTAATATACATGGCATGTTTACTATTGTAATATACATGGCATGTTTACTAATGTAATATACATGGCATATTTACTACTGTAATATACATGGCATGTTTACTATTGTAATATACATGGCATGTTTACTATTGTAATATACATGGCATGTTTACTAATGTAATATACATTGCATGCTTACTAATGTAATATACATGGCATGTTTACTAATGTAATATACATGGCATGTTTACTAATGTAATATACATTGCATGCTTACTAATGTAATATACATGGCATGTTTACTATTGTAATATACATGGCAGGTGTAAAGTGAAATATACATGGCATGTTTACTAATGTAATATACATGGCATGTTTACTATTGTATTATACATGGCATGTTTACTATTGTAATATACATGGCATGTTTACTACTGTAATATACATGGCATGCTTACTACTGTAATATACATGGCATGCTTACTATTGTAATATACATGGCATGCTTACTATTGTAATATACATGGCATATTTACTAATGTAATATACATTGCATGTTTACTAATGTAATATACATTGCATGTTTACTATTGTAATATACATGGCATGTTTACTAATGTAATATACATGGCATGTTTACTAATGTAATATACATGGCATGTTTACTAATGTAATATACATGGCATGTTTACTAATGTAATATACATGGCATGTTTACTATTGTAATATACATGGCATGTTTACTAATGTAATATACATGGCATGTTTACTACTGTAATATACATGGCATATTTACTAATGTAATATACATGGCATATTTACTAATGTAATATACATGGCATATTTACTAATGTAATATACATTGCATGTTTACTAATGTAATATACATTGCATGTTTACTATTGTAATATACATGGCATGTTTACTAATGTAATATACATGGCATGTTTACTAATGTAATATACATGGCATGTTTACTACTGTAATATACATGGCATGCTTACTACTGTAATATACATGGCATGCTTACTATTGTAATATACATGGCATGCTTACTATTGTAATATACATGGCATATTTACTAATGTAATATACATTGCATGTTTACTAATGTAATATACATTGCATGTTTACTATTGTAATATACATGGCATGTTTACTAATGTAATATACATGGCATGTTTACTAATGTAATATACATGGCATGTTTACTACTGTAATATACATGGCATATTTACTAATGTAATATACATGGCATATTTACTAATGTAATATACATGGCATATTTACTAATGTAATATACATGGCATGTTTACTACTGTAATATACATGGCATGCTTACTATTGTAATATACATGGCATGTTTACTACTGTAATATACATGGCATGCTTACTATTGTAATATACATGGCATGTTTACTAATGTAATATACATGGCATATTTACTACTGTAATATACATGGCATGTTTACTATTGTAATATACATGGCATGTTTACTATTGTAATATACATGGCATGTTTACTACTGTAATATACATGGCATGTTTACTACTGTAATATACATGGCATGCTTACTATTGTAATATACATGGCATGTTTACTAATGTAATATACATGGCAGGTGTAAAGTGAAATATACATGGCATGTTTACTAATGTAATATACATGGCATGTTTACTAATGTAATATACATTGCATGCTTACTAATGTAATATACATGGCATGTTTACTATTGTAATATACATGGCATGTTTACTACTGTAATATACATGGCATGTTTACTATTGTAATATACATGGCATGTTTACTAATGTAATATACATGGCATATTTACTACTGTAATATACATGGCATGTTTACTATTGTAATATACATGGCATGTTTACTATTGTAATATACATGGCATGTTTACTACTGTAATATACATGGCATGTTTACTATTGTAATATACATGGCATGTTTACTACTGTAATATACATGGCATTTTTACTATTGTAATATACATGGCATGTTTACCAATGTAATATACATGGCATGTTTACTACTGTAATATACATGGCATGTTTACCAATGTAATATACATGGCATGCTTACTATTGTAATATACATGGCATGTTTACTAATGTAATATACATGGCATGTTTACTAATGTAATATACATGGCATGTTTACTACTGTAATATACATGGCATGCTTACTACTGTAATATACATGGCATGCTTACTATTGTAATATACATGGCATGCTTACTATTGTAATATACATGGCATATTTACTAATGTAATATACATTGCATGTTTACTAATGTAATATACATTGCATGTTTACTACTGTAATATACATGGCATATTTACTAATGTAATATACATGGCATATTTACTAATGTAATATACATGGCATATTTACTATTGTAATATACATGGCATGTTTACTATTGTAATATACATGGCATGTTTACTACTGTAATATACATGGCATGCTTACTATTGTAATATACATGGCATGTTTACTACTGTAATATACATGGCATGTTTACTAATGTAATATACATGGCATGTTTACTACTGTAATATACATGGCATGCTTACTATTGTAATATACATGGCATGTTTACTACTGTAATATACATGGCATGCTTACTATTGTAATATACATGGCATGTTTACTAATGTAATATACATGGCATATTTACTACTGTAATATACATGGCATGTTTACTATTGTAATATACATGGCATGTTTACTATTGTAATATACATGGCATGTTTACTACTGTAATATACATGGCATGTTTACTACTGTAATATACATGGCATGCTTACTATTGTAATATACATGGCATGTTTACTAATGTAATATACATGGCAGGTGTAAAGTGAAATATACATGGCATGTTTACTAATGTAATATACATGGCATGTTTACTAATGTAATATACATTGCATGCTTACTAATGTAATATACATTGCATGCTTACTAATGTAATATACATGGCATGTTTACTATTGTAATATACATGGCATGTTTACTACTGTAATATACATGGCATGTTTACTATTGTAATATACATGGCATGTTTACTAATGTAATATACATGGCATATTTACTACTGTAATATACATGGCATGTTTACTATTGTAATATACATGGCATGTTTACTACTGTAATATACATGGCATGTTTACTAATGTAATATACATGGCATGTTTACTAATGTAATATACATGGCATGTTTACTAATGTAATATACATGGCATACTTACTATTGTAATATACATGGCATGTTTACTAATGTAATATACATGGCATGTTTACTATTGTAATATACATGGCATGTTTACTACTGTAATATACATGGCATGTTTACTAATGTAATATACATGGCATGTTTACTACTGTAATATACATGGCATGTTTACCAATGTAATATACATGGCATGCTTACTAATGTAATATACATGGCATGTTTACTATTGTAATATACATGGCATGTTTACTAATGTAATATACATGGCATATTTACTATTGTAATATACATGGCATGTTTACTACTGTAATATACATGGCATGTTTACTACTGTAATATACATGGCATATTTACTAATGTAATATACATGGCATGTTTACTACTGTAATATACATGGCATGTTTACTAATGTAATATACATGGCATGCTTACTACTGTAATATACATGGCATGTTTACTACTGTAATATACATTGCATGCTTACTACTGTAATATACATGGCATATTTACTATTGTAATATACATGGCATGTTTACTAATGTAATATACATGGCATGTTTACTAATGTAATATACATGGCATGTTTACTATTGTAATATACATGGCATGCTTACTACTGTAATATACATGGCATGCTTACTACTGTAATATACATGGCATGTTTACTATTGTAATATACATGGCAGGTGTAAAGTTAAATATACATGGCATGTTTACTATTGTAATATACATGGCAGGTGTAAAGTGAAATATACATGGCATGCTTACTATTGTAATATACATGGCATGCTTACTACTGTAATATACATGGCATTTTTACTATTGTAATATACATGGCATGTTTACTACTGTAATATACATTGCATGCTTACTAATGTAATATACATGGCATGTTTACTAATGTAATATACATTGCATGCTTACTAATGTAATATACATGGCATGTTTACTAATGTAATATACATGGCATGTTTACTATTGTAATATACATGGCATGTTTACTAATGTAATATACATGGCATGTTTACTACTGTAATATACATGGCATGTTTACTAATGTAATATACATTGCATGCTTACTATTGTAATATACATGGCATGTTTACTATTGTAATATACATGGCAGGTGTAAAGTGAAATATACATGGCATGCTTACTATTGTAATATACATGGCATGCTTACTACTGTAATATACATGGCATGTTTACTAATGTAATATACATGGCATGTTTACTAATGTAATATACATTGCATGCTTACTATTGTAATATACATGGCATATTTACTATTGTAATATACATGGCATGTTTACTAATGTAATATACATGGCAGGTGTAAAGTGAAATATATGATATTGTGATTGTGGTATTAATTATTGAAATATTAATCAGGTAGTGTGTATCAGATAATATTAGAATGTATGACCAAGATAAATGAAGAAATATGATGCTTTTCGAATCATTTATCTGTTACATATGTAACTTATATATATATATATATATATATATATATATATATATATATTATATATATATATTATAAGATATATATATATATATATATTCTTTATATCAATTTTAATTATGTAATAATATATTGATGGTTTTATTTATTTTAAGATATTGAAATCTAATAGCTCAATTAAATGTGAACAATGCAATAGGGTGTATAGATAATATAAATAATCATATCATCTATTATAATAATGTGATATTCTTAATTATGTATAGATGCATTACTATTATATATATATATATATATGTGTAGTACATATTTTATTGTAGATAAATTGTTTATATATTATAGGATGTGTGCCACATATTGCAGGCATAATGATCTAAATGAAAATGACATTACAATAGTCTCAATGAGTGTATAATTGGGCGCGGTGACCCTTAGCTATTCCATCCAATCAGCATCTCTCTATACATAGATTATATAGTGAAACCTAATACTCATGAGTCATCAAATCAGCATCATCTACATATAGATTAAATATTGATTACAAATTGGTTTGTAGTATTGCATAACTGGTAACTGTGATTGATGTTTACAGCCATACGTTCACAGCTAAACGATGGTGTCAGCTTGAGATACTAGCATACTAGCACTCATGCAATAACTTGCGATGTATTATACATGTTGATATGTTATACTCGTGGATATGTTCACATTAAATAAATATATCTAAATTCATTTATCTCAGAGTACATCTTTTTAAAGTATTATTATTTTGAATACATTTATTTTCTTAACTGAATATTTAGGATTTGTTTTTGGTCAACGAATTGACAAAATAGTGGTCGAGTGTAGAAACCTGTATTCACTGCATGTGAACCTAACTGGTAGTACTATTTATTCATACCAGACCAATGTGTACAAGTGGTTGATACCAGACCACTTATGGTTTAGCTTTGTACGCGCCCATGAATTAAATCATAAAATATGTAACAATCATGCCGGTTTTGCTATTTTTAGGTATGTGCGCATTTATTTATTATTATCAACAATGAAATTGATGTTATTTATTTCGAGCATGTATGTATATATGTATGTATGTATTAGTGATGTAAATGAAGCTGAGATTTTTGATGCCGATCCGAGAATTTCGGTTATTGATGCCGAGCTGAGACTTTCATTTTCGGAGAAAAAAAACGAGCATGAGCTGAGTTGAGACTTTTACAAAACATAGCCGAACTTAAATGATGTTTTATTGAAGTTACATTTGAATACTAATTTTTATATATTTCACATTTAAATAAATTTTAAAAAAAATTATATGCGCCAACTTCGCTATTCAGAGAATAATAATGTAAATTTCATTTAGGGATATAAATAATACCGAGCTTTTTGATACCGAGCCGAGACTTTCAAAAAATGAGCCCGAGCCGAGATGAGACTAGCCAAACGAGCCCGAGCCGAGTTGAGACTTTAGGTAACTGAGACTGATACTACGACGATGCTTTAGATTTTAGCATTATTTACATCACTAGTATGTATTACAAATATATATATATATATATATGTATTACATATTATGAATATATATACATACATACTTGTACTATGGTTGAATCGCGGATGGTTGACCAAAATACATACCACTGGTGGTTGACCAAAATCACTTGGAAGTTGTTAGTAGAAACCACATTCCCCAAGTGGTTGACCAAAAACACTCCCTTACTTACTATGTAATAACATTCAATCATTAATCCGATATTCAACTTAATTTAGTGTCATTGTGATAATCATATTTACATACACTTTCCGAATAATAACATATATTCAATTACTAATAGACTAAATATGTTGCCGTCTCAATTATCGTATATCTCTCTAATATTTAACAAATATAAAACTCTATTAAAATTGTCATATATTACCGGAACATAAGTGGATAGAAGCACTAGTAACTTTATTAAAGATTTACTTAATAAATATAAAACTTTGGAATTGTGAAATTAAGTGATACTCTTTTAATTAATTAGATTTAATAACTACTAAAATAGGAAAAAACTATTAAATTAAATTTAGGAATTATAGTATATTCATAAATACATGGGTACATTACTTGCACTTTAATATATGAAATAAAGATATGATTAACGATAACTCAATATAATTAATCTACCTAAATGTATATTAATAGACTGATAAATTATATAATGCATGATGACTCTGTATTCCGTTTAGTGGGTTAGAAGGGTTCGTTTCATTGTTTTTCAAAATTATTTTACTTCACAAAATTAAAATATACTTCATTATCTTTTAAATGATGTACAATATATCATTCAATAGTAATTATAAGTGCCTTATCTATGCATTATAAATATACACCTGTACAACATATAAAGCACATCATTATGTAATATTTATTATACACAAATTGTGATGTTTGGATGGTTCCACAGTTTGTACCGTTCGATAAATATGTATAAGATTCTTAGAGTTTATAAATACTATATAGAAGATGTTATGTAGGTATTTTTGAAAATATTAATATATTGCTTCGATATACTTATAATCAATAACATAATTTATTGATCAAATGAGGTATGGTTTTTATGATATATTTTTATATTTGTTATTTCAAATTAATATATCTATATTATCAAAAGTAACTTTATAACATCTTCTATATATATATTATATATATATACAATATATAATATATAATATATAATATATAGTACCTAATAATAGTTATAATCGTCGTAAATTAAATCAATACTTTATAATAAATTTTATTTAATAATTAACGGAATATTATGCCGTGTATTGTACTGAAATCCTTATAGTATACGTAATAGTCTGATTGATTTATTAACTTGCTAAGTCAATCAGACTATTGCGTATACTATTGGTTATAGAAAGGATTGTATCACAATTTACTAAGTGACTCATATTTTATAGGAATAATAAGTTTGTATTGAATATGGCCTTGATTACAATATTTTGATTACAATTTATGGTATTTAGGTATTTTTTATTATTATTGTTATTTTATTTTGGTGGAGTCCTTTCATCCAGGAACTTAGATGAAGTTTTCACTTATGATCAAATAGACATTCCATGACCCAATAGACAATTTTATTTTTGTATTATTAAACTTTATTCATAAACGAATAATATAAACTATAATATATATATATATATAAATAAATATTTTTAGAAATTGGCTCATGACACAAACAAAAAACACAATGACCAAAATGTGGGTCATGAGTCATGACCCTAGGTTGGGAACCACTGCCATAGACCATATGAAGAGTGAAAATAATGTAATCGTAATCAAAACAAATGGGGCCATATTCGATATTCTTAAAATTGGATGAGGGATTATTATAACTGAGTATATAAATCACATTCATTAGGTATGTGTACTAAATTTAATAAATATTAATATTTTTCCTATAAAAATATGTTATCGATTATTACTTTTTTTAAAAAGTAGTGTTCATTAATTAACTTCGTTTTATAATAATTTTAAAATCATAACAAATTTGGTAGGGTTGGAAAACTAATATCGCCATCTATGTAATATAAATAAAATAAAATATTAAAATAGTATTACGATTCAACCATTATTAACCAAAAAAGGTGAACTTGTTCATATTCCTTTTATGTTTAAACAAATATATATTTGTTATACTTCAAAGAGGCATATTTTTGTTTATATTTTTCTAAAAATATGTTGTTATATACATTTTTATTATAATCTTTAAGACGAATCCAGTGATATATAACATTGTTAATAATTTATTAAATTATTTAATAATATTAAACAAGTAACTTTTAAATGTAGTATCCGTAAATGATATGCACTACATAGTATATTATTATGGGAATCATGCAGAGTGGCACTAATATTTAGGGGTTTTTTAATATATTTGGTTTGGTTTTATTATTCTGTTTTTTAGCTGCATTATATCCCGAAATGAGCCTATAACTTATAGGCTCACTTCGGGATATAATGCAGCTAAAAAACAGAATTATAAAACCAAACCAAATAAATCAGGCCATATAAGTTATTACATGAATATATTAGCATATGCAATATTAATAATCAGCTGCGAATTTCCTCCGATATACCCGTTTTACGAATGTTTACTAGATAATGTGTCCGATATCATATCGATATGTATAGCCATATTATTATATTAAATATAATAAAAAAATAAAAATAATATTCATTTATTATCTATTTATAAATAATAATAATAATAATAATCATACATTACCGTAATTCTGAATGATTAATGATTAATGATTACGTTGTATATTAGTTTGAGCTATATATCATTTACTTACCATCAATTATTAATTTAATTAGTTTAATAAATAATTCATAAAATGATACCTTACAATTATTTTAAAAATCATTTTAAAACTCAGTTTAAAAATGATTTTTAATCTCAGTTTAAAACTGTTAAATTTTAAACAAAATGTAATTTAACGTATATTAAAAATAACCTATTTTAATGCGTATTCCATTAGGGTATTTATAAAATAAAATACATCTTAATGAATAATATGAATGATATTATTCGACATTGTATATTGTATATATTCAAATATAATAAACATATTAAAAAACAAAAATAGATATTCAATTTTAACTACAAATTGTTTACCAAAGATAATGATATATTTGTTTAATATTAATCATAGACATTTGAGTGAAGATCAAATGACTATAAAATAATAATATATAATTATACTTACTTATTTTACTTTTTTTTGGTTTTAGGACTACGCTCTGCGTGAGCAATCGGCGTCCGTGGGAGAGATTATTGTGTTGGGGCGAAAGCATGGGAGAAATAGTAAGACTTTAGATGACATTTGAAGAAAGAGGTTGATGTCATTTTTCTAAGATTGTAGGGTAGGGAGTTCCAATGATAAGGGGCATATATGGTAAAGGAGCGTGTATGGGAAGAGTGGAGGTTGTGTAGGTGGAGTGTTGTAAGGAGAAAGGTGTTGGATGATCGGGTGTGGAT
Source organism: Osedax fenrisi (assembly GCA_964019155.1). Taxonomy (NCBI): domain Eukaryota; kingdom Metazoa; phylum Annelida; class Polychaeta; order Sabellida; family Siboglinidae; genus Osedax; species Osedax fenrisi. The sequence continues at coordinate 84,157,918 of OZ025243.1, forward strand.
TTATGTAGTGTGTGTATGTAGATGGAGAAGGGAGACAAGGTAGTCGGGAGAGTTGTGATGTATGGCTTTGTGGATTGTCAGAGAAAATATTTATTTAATACGGTAGGAGACTGGGAGCCAGTGTAGTTGTTTTAGGAGAGGTGTAGTGAAAGCAGAGTAACGACGGGGAAGTAGATGGAGGCAACGTACTACAGTATTTTGAAGACGTTGTAGTGGCTAATGTAAGAAGTTAACTATTGAGGGCGATGCCAGTAATGCCAATGGTTTAAAGTCGGGGTGATGCCTCGAGGCTTTGGCGGTAGAAATAGCTTTTCGGTGGAGATTTTTAAATTATTGTAGTAGGGAAGAGATGTTTGAGATAGGATTTTTCAGCTTTGCGAAGTTGTTTATTTAAACTTATAAAGTATTACATATGTTTTTGTTGGTTTATGGACATTACGCGGTATTAGATTACGCGGTATACCAATGCGCGGTATTAAAAATACGTTTCTTAATTACGCGGTATACACATCCGCGGTATTATAAATGCATTTTACCAATTCGCGGTATTTTTATAATATAAAATATGTGTATAATCTATAAATTATATTTATGCAAATTTACACAATATTATAATGTATATAATATATTTTAATTATTTAAATATAATACTATTACCAAACATATATAAATACGTACTTATATACCAATGATAACGTAAATAAACAGTAAAACGTATTAAAACGTTTTAAAATTTGCATTATTTGTATCTATATATTTAGATAATAAATGTAACATTGATATCATTATTGTAGCATTATTAAAGTATTGTAATACTATAGTATATCATACAGAAGCGTAGCATACTTATATATTAAGATTATCATTGATAATGTAAATAATTACGTTTTTAAATTAAAATGTGCATTATTTATATTCTATTTAGGGGAGTTCCTATATTAAATATATAAAATAAGTATAGCAATTTTTATTTTGTAGCTAGAATAATATTATTAATACCATTGGAAAGAGGATACAAAAGTAATATAAGGTTCATATTTTACTTTTTTGATATAATTAATAATAAAAAAGTTATGGTCAAAAGAATGGCCAGATTTGAGGGTATTAATTCATTCAGACAGCTATTACTGTAATTGCGGCGCAATTTTTATTTGTAGCTAGAATACAATTATTAATACCATTGGAAAGAGGATTCAAAAGTAATATAATATATAATATAAGGTTCATATTTTACTTTGTTGATATAATTAATAATAAAAAAGTTATGGCCAGATGTGAGGGTATTAATTCAGACAGCTATTACATTTAAAATATACAGATATTTTGGTAATTGAATTTTGATCAACTAATATTCAATATTTTTATATTTTTTTTTCAAATATTATTTTAAATATGATTTTCATTATATGAAATAAAATAACTATTTTTTTACGAAATATTTTTTTCAACTTTTTATATGAATTTTTTTTAATTTTTAAATTAATTTTTTTAAATAATCTTGAATAAATAAATAAATTTACTATACAAATAATAACAACATTTACATTTTAACTTCACAATTAATTTACAATACATTTATTATTACAGATTACAAAGCTAAGAAGTATCAATTTATGTTAAGCTGCTGAAGATTTTTAAAATATTTCACTGCTGTGTATATTTAAACTATATTACATATTTATTTTATTATTTTTTACAATATCTGTATATTTACATATAGTATGTTATACATTATTTATTCAAATTTGCATGTTAACATGTTAACATAACTATAATTATAGTTTGGCAAATATACTTTACATTATTTACTTTATTCAATTACATATTTTCTTAAATAAATAAGATATATATATATCATCTATATAATCATATTATTACTAATGGTGTGTTTCAATATTTAGTTTGGTGTATGTATAAACAGATATGTTTAGTTATAACTTATAACATATAAACACAACAATATAATGATATAACGAAATGACATGGCTTTGTAATATGTATTCACCAAATTTCCACGATTTCCTACGAATTTTAAATATAAAGGTATTTTGAACATCAGTATTCAGAACTAAGTCCAATTAGCAAGTATATAATGTTATGTTATCAAAATATATAATGTTAACAAATTAATATGGGTAAATATAAAATTTTAGATAATATAATAATAATGACCATATGAAAAAGTACCCAGGTTGAATTTAAAACAGTTATCTTTTTATGCCCAATCTCCAATAGCAGCATAGTTATATCCATGGATCTCTTTAGCCTCAAATGGAATACATCTACTATCTTTAATGAATATAATTTAAACTGTAAATTATAGGCATTTATTAGTATGATAATTCACTATGTAGACAGTTAATAAACAATTATATATACAACATTATTAGATTATTGATGGATCAGTGATAATTTTTTAAATTTAAAATTCGCTTCTTTAATTTTTCCATAGTTCTTTTCGAATTACAACATTATCTACATTAGAAACTCTACTTCTACCCCTACATAATTATTACCTTCTACCTCTACATAATTCTCTACTTCTACATCATTATCACCATCTACCTCTATATCGATATGAGAATGATCATTCTCACCTTTTACCTCTACATCATTATCTACTTCTACCTCTACATCATTCTCTACTTCTACCTCTACATAATTATCACCTTCTACATCTACATTATTCTCTACTTCTACCTCTACATCATTCTCTACTTCTACCCATACATAATTATCACCTTCTACATCTACATTATTCTTTACTTCTACCTCTACATTATTTTCTACTTCTACATCTACACATTTATCACCTTATACATCATGCTCTACTTCTATCTCATAAAAATATATACATCTCCAATCTATGTCTTCCCTCTTACATACATCCTCTATAAATAACTCTACTAACCCCTGTATTACATTTTCTATGCTGCCATCTATTGCAACCATCACAACTGTGTGCTTCCTGACTCAATTTCACATACAATTCACAATGTATACAAGTTTAGAAAAAAGTAATAAACTAATATACACATTATTGTCTTTATATACACTATCCCACTGTTGTAGAATGGCAAATATACCAATATGAATAAAGCATTTATACACCAACAATGACAGAAATGCATTTATTGTCTTTTTCATTTATTATTCAAGTTAAGCTAATTGCAATCAATAATAGGTTTATTTTTATCAAGTATTTAATATTAGACTAGTTTAGTTTGTAGTTATGTAATGTATTTCTATTGTAGATTGATTTGGTAATATTCTTTGTGTATTTCAAAAAATGCACTAATGCTTATAATTTATTCTTAGAATGCATTATATAATAACTAATAGTTGTTTTTAATTAACAAATATATATATATATATATATAATTATAAAATAACTATAGTGAAAATTTCATATACAGTTTTAAACTGTACACAATAAGTACTACCGTATAAACTGAGTTTGTAAATGAATATTAATTAGCAAATTATATTAAATAATCATACTAATTTAGTGTAAAATGGATTATTTCAGTAATTAATAGTAAATACAAAATATTATTATATTATTATTTAAAATTATAATTATTATTATATAATAATAATTAAAAAAGTATAACAAAATTGAATATTAGTTGATAAAAATTCAATTACCAAAATATCTGTATATTTTAAATGTAATAGTTGTCTGAATTAATACCCTCAAATCTGGCCATTCTTTTGTATATAACTTTTTTATTATTAATTATATCAAAAAAGTAAAATATGAACCTTATATTACTTTTGAATCCTCTTTCCAATGGTATTAATAATTGTATTCTAGCTACAAATAAAAATTGCGCCGCAATTACAGTAATAGCTGTCTGAATTAATACCCTCAAATCTGGCCATTCTTTTGACCATAACTTTTTTATTATTAATTATATCAAAAAAGTAAAATATGAACCTTATATTACTGTTTTATCCTCTTTCCAATGGTATTAATAATGTTATTCTAGCTACAAAATAAAAATTGCTATATCCTACTTATTTTTATATATTTAATATAAATAGAATATAAATAATACAAATTTTAATTTAAAAACGTAGTTATTTACATTATCAATGATAATCTTAATATATAAGTAGGCTACGCATCTGTATGATATACTATAGTATTACAATACTTTAATAATGCTACAATAATGATATCAATGTTACATTTATTATCTAAATATATAGATACAAATAATGCAAATTTTTAAAACGTTTTAATACGTTTTACTGTTTATTTACGTTATTATTGGTATATAAGTACGTATTTATATATGTTTGGTAATAGTATTATATTTAAATAATTAAAATATATTATATACATTATAATATTGTGTAAATTTGCATAAATATAATTTATAGATTATACACATATTTTATATTATAAAAATACCGCGAATTGGTAAAAATGCATTTATAATACCGCGGATGTGTATACCGCGTAATTAAGAAACGTATTTTTAATACCGCGCATTGGTATACCGCGTAATCTAATACCGCGTAATGTCCTGACACCGTTTTTGTTATAGTAGTTTAATAATGTTACCAATCACAACAATTTATAAATACTTAATTTTGGTCTATTTCGTTCATAATATAAAAATATAAACTATAAATTGACAGTAATAAGAATTGTAATACTTTAAAACTGTGTTATATCATATACTATACCTATTTATACTTATTATATATTATATATACCTATATCAAGACCTCCTGTAACCAGAGGTTATAGGAGATCTTGCCTATATTATATAGGCTATATACAAATACGTTATAGATTAATACATAAAGGGGCTTCGCCCTTTAGATGTCTATATATATCTAGGCTTATATGTATACATATTAATTAATATATAACGTATTTTCATATTCGATACAACGATTTTAATACGAAGTCATTTTAATCACATCCTTTATTTGATACTAAATAATACTTAATATTTGTTACTATAGTATATATATATGTATACATATATATTCTATCAATATCTTATTTGTATATACTTAGCATGGTTAATGAAAATATATCTCTTCTAAGTAATATTTAAGGATATCAAATTTGAAACCAAAACTAATCTATGAAAGTTAACCAAAGCTACATATACAGTACATGTACTGTATCTGTAACGTTGGTTAACTTTCATATATGCATGTATACACATCAATTTTATTATCCGACTTGCTTAAGTAGTTACCAGGTGTTACGAGGAGCTGACAATGAAAGCTGAAGTAAATAAATGTGCTAAACTATCTAACAATTATTGGTTAGAGAAGACAGCAGCTAGATATAAAATATATTTCCAATCATCCTTTTCCAAACCCCAATTTGTTATAATGTATACATTTAAATGTATATCTATTAATTATCATATATATATATATATACATGTATTTTTTATTTACTTTAATAATATTATAATATATATTATTTGCATATCTATTATGAATATATGTATATATATAATATTATATATATATATAATGTATATATAATATTATATATATATATATATATATATATATATATATGTATATATATAAATAATATTTACGTATGAATATAACTTATTTGTTCATTATCTAGCATAGAGCTAGAGATTTTTTATCTAGTTCTATGTTATCTAGTAATACAATGTCTTTGTTGACCGGATCCAATAACTGTCGTGTTATTCCTTGGATGTTATTGTTGATAAACATATTTTACTAAATTGATAAACATATAAAGTTTGAATTATTATTTATATCTAATATTCTATCTTTGTAGAATATAGTAATTATTAAAACTAAATATATATATTGATATACCAATATACATTTAATACAAAGTAACTTTATGTATGTACCATTTATAATAAAGTTTATATATTCACATTAGTAGAATAATTTAATTTAAATAAAAAAATATTTATAATTATATAATAGGAAGTTTAAAGTTTTGAATATTAAATATATAATAGATATATTTATGTTTTAGTTAACTCTTTAGATATGACTAAATATGATGGATATTTACGAACTGCCTGTGTAAAAGTTAGTTTACATTAAATATAATATTATTTTATAAAACAATAAATATAAATCTTCAAGTTTATCATGAAGATAATCATTATCATAATCATTATGATAATGAATCATTAAATGATTATGATAATGATTTATTATGTTATCTTTAAGATAATCTTATCACAATGATAACTTGATAATGAATATAATAATCTTATTAAAATATTAGATTATATTGAATATGTTATGATAACAGTTATCTTAATAATAATTATAATTACTAACATTATTATTTGTGATAATTCAATTTATTTAATTATCATTAAAAATCATTAGACTAATGATTAGTGACTAATTTAGTATACTGATATAGATAGAAAATTCAAATTGTATTTGATAATCAGAATAATTCTGAGAATCATTCTAAATAATAAAGACCAGACGTATTTTCGCTATATCTGAAAGGGTATCTTTTACCCTATCTTACCAGACCGAGCTTGTTCGGCATAACGATTTTTTAAACTCCGATATAGATAATTTCTGTTTCCTATTTAATTATATTTAAATGATTGTAAAGATAACATGCTAATTTATATTTAATATAGGTCATATATTACCAATTACTTTTATTAATATTAATAAACATGTTTATGTATATACAATATCTATAAGTTTAAGGGTATCTGGTCTAAATATACGCGATTTGAATTCCTGTGAAATTGTTCATTCGAATTAGTAATTTGATAATTAATTTAATAATATAGGCAGCGTATTTACACATATCTATTGGTGTCTTAATCATGATAATATCATATTCAATAATTGAATATGAGTCATAATTATGACTATTAAATAATGTGTAATTTTGTATAATAGGTTGATATATAATATTAGTGTAGATGCACAATTATTCTTATAATATATAATAACATCATGTTTGTTATCTTGTTAAGATGTTGTTATGTCAATGAATACGCTGGTTTAGATATTGTTCATGTTTATTATAGGAACACGGGCAGTGCGTGTTTTGCGAAGCTTAGGGACGACTTAAAGTAAAGCTCGAGTGCATTATATCGCGTGGCGAAGTAATGTTGTCATCCAATCAGGAACACGGGTTCCTGGGTGCACGAAGTACGCGACACACGTATTGCGTGCGTCGAACTACATATCGCGAGACAGTAAACATATTATATAATAGTTGTCCGATATATAGTTCGATATGTTCCATCATACATTATGGAATGGTCCATTATAAACATATAAATATATAGATAAATAAGGGTCGTCATATCAACTAATAACATACTATATATTTATACTATATATATACATTCACAAATTCGAAAAAAGATTGAAGCATCCGTTCAAAGTATAGCTTATTTTTAAAATTCCAATCTTTTGACTATAATCTAGTTTATATTTATATTTAGTTATCAATATTATGAACATTTTTAATATAATATTTTTAAGTTAATAATTATTTTTAATTAAATCAAATAATATGAAAATAATATTAAGTATTTTATTTATATAAGATGAATTTAAAAGAGATATCAAATGTAAACAAAATGTTGTTAACAAATATAATATATAACATGATATATACCTATTTTACATAGTATTATATATTATAATCATATATTTTCCTAATGAAAGGTATAACACTTACGCGAAATCATTTGATTGCATTTTGTGCACAAAACATGAAAAGCGCCATCTACATTAGTTGTTATTTATGATAAATGTGTTGTTTATAATGTAAATTAATTTAAAACTAGACTTTGAGTATGTGAAAAAGTGGGTTTTAAATTTGTATTTATATGATGAAAATTAAGATTCCCTACTAATTTATAACAAAACAATAGGATATTTTGATTTTAAATGATACACATATACGAGGTGTCTAAAATCTAACTTATATCAAGCATCAATTTTCACGTAATAGTTAACGTTTTATTTCATTAGGATTATCTGACCAATGAGATTTCACATTACTATTCCAATTACAATCGAACATGTAATCTATACGAACGAGTAACAATATACACGCACACACCACATAGTACTAACTTACTGTTACTGACTCATTACACTGCGCGACCTAGATGAACATTGGTACACTCATCAGTGACTCATCAATGACTCATCACACACACAGTATATGCACGCCGACATCGTCAAGCGCCATGTCAAGCACACGCTTAATACGTACAGAGAGATGCACATTAAAGACGAGAATTTCGGTTAGTCTACATTCTATGTTATCGTTAGGGAATATTTATACTAATTTATACTAATACTAATGTATATTAATATACTTTCGATTATTAATTTCGACTATATATTTGCTTAAATAAATTTCCAATCAATGATGGTATCGTATTGATCCCTAACTTATTAGTAATGTATGATATGGTACCGTGGTGCGAAGTAGTTTTCTTAAAACAGAAACATATTTAAATATTATTTATATTATATACCGTTATATTTATTAGAGCATTTATTGCGAGTATGATATACTGATGGTGCCGTTTTAAAATTAAATATACGAATCATATTATATCTAGGTAATTATAAATTTGAGATTATATAAACTGCAAATAATATCATATATATATATATATATATAAAATTAAATTAAATATATTATGTAGATAGATGCTTTCGATGCCCATAATATGATTTGTGTTTTTGATACATGTTTACCATATAGATTCTATTTTAAATTGAAATTATTATAAATATAAATTATCATATAATAACATAATTAAATGGTCTGGTAGTTTACATATATCGCTTGTTTCAGTGTTCAATAATGGAGAAAATAGAGTGCTCATATTTATATATGGAACTATTCCTGTCCCATATAAAGGTTATTAAATAATAATTTACACATATATTAGATATTAATTAAATATATTATATGTGTATATATATATAATAGAGTATATACAATATATTATATATTACATAAATGTGAGTATAACATTATTTGATTAAAATAATAATTAACATTTATATTCAATTATATATAACTTTATTTAGTGTTTATCAGACTAATAATTATACACTATATACGATTAATTTATATGAATATTACCATTACAAGAAGTCATTCGTATATACCATCCACCCCCCCTGTAAATACAGCCCCTCTACCGCAACACCCCCACCCCATCATACCTCACGGGCCCCTCTCCTCCACAGGAAAGTCCTACAACATACCTATCGGCATCTACCTAAACGAATCGCATCCCAACTTCCCGCCCATCACCTACGTGAAACCCACAAGTAGTATGGAGCTTAAAGTCAGTTCACACGTAGACCAGACGGGGCGAGTGTTCCTACCCTATCTGCACGACTGGAACAAGGTATACCCGCACCCCGCAACCCTACCCATTATCAATATAACTGTATTATTTACGTATGATATAGTGATGTGCTGATATTAATTCCATTTAGAATAATTTATATAGTAATAATATAATAACTGTATTGTTTATATATGCATCATAATAGTAGACAATGTATATATACTCAGAATTTCACAAAAAATAATTGGTTTCCATAAATGAGTGTGACACCTATTTATATATTATAAATATATGAAATAATAATGCACCATTGATAAAACTTCTATATTTATACGTTGATAAGTTGTTAATATCTATGCCATTTTGCAGAAGAAATCAGACATCAATGGTCTCATACTAAAAATGATACAGCAGTTTTCGGAAGTGTCTCCCGTTTTTGCTAAAACTCCGGTGAAAACATCTCCGGTAGCCCAGAATGTTCAAGGTTACTGTCTCTTCTGCCCAATGTCGTATATATATAATACATTGAAAGATAATGAAATTGTGTATCTCAAATAATTGCAGACATTGCACTATAATATCTATATAACTAAAAAATATAAATAAACTTTATATGATAAATATAAAGTATATTATACATACAAACAAAATCAATTTACTCATTACGAAATTATAATAATTTTTAATATAATATTCATATCTCATATCATTAAATTTGGAAGTATTTACTATATAAAATGTCAACTTATTAAATTAAATCATTGCATAACAAAATATTAATTTATATATATATATATAAATTTAATGTAATATAAAAATTAATATAAATCTATTAAACAATCTAAATAAAAATTAGATTTATTCAACTTCCTCTTATCACTATAGATATAACTTAATTCACTGTTATCGCAATAGGACCGATCTATCAGAACCTGCCGTACCCCCAAATGACCGGTCAATATCCACCCCCAGCAGGACCCGGCTACCCCATACAAACCACCACTACTACCCCGTATCAATCTAACACTAACTTCCAGGATGTCGGTTAGAACTACGGCCTAGTTAACCTAATATGGTAGTGATAATCATTAGTTTATGTCATCATTTCCAGTATTGCTATCTCACCATTGTGTACTACTATTATTAGCAAGCTACTAGAGTACGCTCTCAAGTATTTGAGAATCTTTATTTGTATATACATTTTAGATTATATTATATAGTAGAGTATAATATCAAGAATATTAAATAATGTGTATTGCATCTATTTAATTGTATACTATTTTATGTATACTTTCAATAATGATACTGACTTATATTTTCATATTTATTATCAATGAATGCATTGATGTGCATGTGGAATATATATATATATTTATGATGCATATAACCCTCCGTTCATTGTACACAATTACCACTGTATTATAGATGTGATAAATCACCTTCCATTACATCACTATATTCTATTCTATAGTATACTAGGTTGAATATGTTCTATCTATACATTGATTATTCTATTTGAATATATATATGTATTATATATATATATATATATATATATATATATGATATGTGAGGTATCTTATTTCTGTAGTATTGACTATATAGTACTGTTTATATTTATGTAATCTTGTGTAAGCATACATACACATCCCTACCTCTAAGCACACACATCCCTACCTCTAAGCACACACATCCCCACCTATAAGCATACACCTTACCCATTAACCCACTACTACTACTACCACTGTACCGCTGCAGCCATATCAGAATCACAGATCAGGCTATCTCTACTATCCGCAGTACAAGATAAACTACAACGTAAAGTGCAAGAGATATTCTATCAGGGCAATGTTAGTACCCCGTATCCTCTGTATCTATTGTTTGTGTCGGAGTTAACATTTCACAACCAATGAATGCACATGGATAAGTAAAGTTTCAAAGAGGAAATATAAGATACAATAAAATTAAAAAATTGCTATTAAGCTAAATGGTAAGCAATGAATGAGTCATTTATGGTATAGTGAATGATGATTTGTAGTGAGAGAATTACAATACACCTATAGAGGATGGATACCATAGTTACATAACAGACAAGGGTCAATAGAGGGTTTCTTAACAACAGGAGTAATGTATGTTTATGTAAGAGATGACACATTATATTAGTAATGGTGATCAGTGAGTGTATTCAGTGATGGTCACGATCGCCGATCGTCGATCATTTTACTCGATCATTTTCAAACGATCGTCGATCAAGATCACGATCGGGATCGACGATCGAAGATCGTGATCGTGCCCATCACTGAGTGTATTATAAATATAGAATGTATGGACCTTTAATTGTGTTAGATGATAGTAATATTGAATGTAAATGATTAAACATTAAAATGTTACCTAGAAGATAGTAATATTGAATGTAAATGCTTGAACGCTTAAGTACCAGAACTATAAGAGGTGTTTGAAGAGAACAACATGACTAATGGTAATACATGGTGAGGAGGCTGCGATTATTAACTAGGAGATAGTGATGATAAAGAGAACAATGATATTCATCAGATGATATTCACCATTTGTTATGTATGAACAATCAAGCAAACGATAGGTACGGATTAATATCATATCAATCATGAGGCTTAATATTTGTGTTTCCGATGACTTCAATTGAAATGTTATAGGATCGTTAAAGAGTTATTATCGAGTTCATAAGATTTGTGAATACAAATGAAAGATTGTTAGAATAGCTCAGATTTACTACAAGTATTATTTAGTTTACTACAAGTATTATTATGAGAGATTTAAAATGATTTAGATAAACCACCATACTTGATATAAAAATATTAAGTGCAATTTTAATATTAGTGATTTATAGTACAGTAAACCTATGTTAATTATAGAACATACCTGAATCAGGTAACCTGATATATACATATAATAGGTATGTGAATACCTTTGAACGACTGAACATAAGTAATATAGACTTCAAATGAATACTTTAAATATTGGAGTAATAAAGTAACACTGTTTAGAATAGTAAATCTATTATCAAATAAAGTATATATATATAAGGTAATGGTATATCTACTATTTTTAAGAAAATTGAGTGGTACTTGATAAGTTAGATCATAATTAATAGCAAAATGATTAGAGAGAATGATTAGTGTGCCTTGTGAATAAATAGAGATCGCAATTAAAGCAGAATACCTATAATATGAGCTGTATTTAAAGATATGCATCGAGTTACACTAAATTAAGGTCATAATAATGGGATCATGAGCTATATATATATTTATTAGAATAAGAGTTAGGGAAAGAGGTACCATCATGAAGAAACAATATATTTGATAAGTGAAATGAGAAATTAATAAGTCACTTGAGATTATTCGATTGAAGACAATTGATTTTATATAGATTTGTATCACCATATAAGTAAATTAATGTACTCATATATGCAAAAAAGTATTCAACAAATTTAAAAATGATCTTGGATAATTTAATAATTAATATAATGCAACTTACTATTATAATAATTATTGCTTATAATGTTAATATTGATTATAATGTTAATATTACTTATATGTAGGCAGAATTACAAACACTTACTCGAACAAATGCTGATTTGGAAACTGGGAGAAACTCATTAGAACAGATCTTAATAAAGATGGAGAATGAACAGGTTTCATAGATATATATATATATATATATGTGTGTGTGTAATGTATATCTAATTTATTAGCTGCTGCTATCATGTCTACTAAATTAATGATAATACAATTAGTTCATCATGAATATGTGTACTAGATTGAATATTGTAAAACATATCTATATCTTCTATGTGTAACCCTGAATCTCTGCAACACAGGATCTAGTCGAGAAAAGTATTTCTGAACTACAAACAAAGAATGAAGAAATGGTGAAGGTGATATCACAGATTGAGTGTAAATCTGATGTGGATGTAGATGATGCTATTATTCCTACAGCACCTCTATATAAACAGTTAGTATGAGTCAGCATTTACTGACTGAATCACCTCTACACGTAAACAATTAATATGAGTCAGCATTTACTGAACACAACTATATATTACTACAATTATATTTACTATATATATATATATATCGTTAGTATGAGTCAGTATTTAATGATAATCCCTATACATATAAACAGTTTGTGACATTCGTGCGTCAGAAATATATGTCATATGTCATCAATATTACATTGCTACTATATTCTTCCAATATTATAAATGGTTCACGACTCATACCCCTCCCAATGACTCAGTCCCCCTTAATGATTCATTATTTGCATAATAGTATCAGCTGTGAGTCATAGATGTATAATTACCATCTATTGATATCCAGATAAGATGTGTGAGTTGTGTACTTGATTGATATGTATGGATTTTATGACTCATGGTAAGTGAGTCATAAATATTCTATTGTAGTACTATTATCTAACTACAGTTATGAATTAGTATCATTATTATCAGTTGTACATTAGCCTGGATTATATGCATATGATGTAGCTTTACATGTAATATAGAAATGTATTCTATGCTAAATCATACTATTTGCAAAGATTTTGCGAAGCAAAGATATAACACTCCCTATGCATGCAACGTAATTTAGTAATATCCCCAACCGCTGCTAGCAGTAGTATCGAAATCACTGAAATAGATTTAGGTTCGGCTCTGTTTGCATACAACAATGTTTTCATTGCTCTATTTAATTACATGATAATTACACAATATAAATTAGCTTTTACTTACTAAATATATACTTTCATTTAAAACATACATATCATATTTGTTTATTATATATTAGTAATGAACACTTAGTTTTCATCATATAAATATTAATTTAAAGCATATTATTTAACATTTTAAAAGTGTATAGTTAAATATAAATTTACATTATAAACAACGCATAGTTCCTAAAAGTAACCCGCTATAGGTGGCACTGGGGTAATTTGGATAAAAATTCGAATTACACGATTTCGCGTAAGTGTTATATCTTTCCTTCGGAAAATCTTTGCTATCATGGTTGTGTGTATACATATATCATTAATATCAGTTCAGATAGTGTATGCTTTTATATTACTACCTAGTATCAGGTGATACATTTTTATTATTCAATAATGTATATATATATATATTATTCAAGTATGTACATAAACACAATTGGCAATGATTTGTGTTTACTTAAGTTTATAACATTTTTTATAACAACAAACTTGTATGCTATATAGCTCTGTTTATAGTAGAACATTGATTAATAAACTTATAATATTCATAATGTGTTTTATATATCAATACATTATTCCATCTATTATGAGAGAAATAGAGTGTGATATTCTTTATTGAAAATAATACTAAATGTGAATTTAGCTTTTTCACAAATTAATTAAGAATTAAATATATCTATATATATATATTGAAGTATTTAATAAATGCTAATGTTTATAATGTATACTGAAATAACATTGATAACTGGGCTATCAATGTTAACATGGTAATATTTGTTTACATATTCATATTTTCTATTAAATTTCCATATGAAGTTAGTGACTCCAAAGTTGTCAGAGAATTAGGTCATCGTGTGACCCATGCTTATTACTTTGTTATCTATCCACCAATAACAGTTCTATTATGTCCATCCATACTACACAATCAGTTATTCTAGTATTATGCCTATTTAACTAGGTGTTATGGATGTTGTTGTTGTTGTTGTTGTTATTGTGTATTATTAAATATGATGGGAATATTGAGTTCCTTTGTAGATTAAGCATCTATCTATATTTAATTAATTGTGTATCTCCTTTGTGCATGATGATATGTCTACCATCACAATGTTTTATAATTACTCTTCTTAGATTTACTACTCAATTTACTGATATTAGTTTAAATTTAATTACTAAGTTTTTACAGAAGTAGTCATAAAATCATGTGTCTATCATATTATATCTAATATGATTCATATAGCATGTCAACTTTATATAAATATATATATATATATATATATATCTAAGTATGAAATAAAAATAATATATTATAACACTAGTAATAATTATAAAATATTGTAAACGCTATTACATGTTATCATCATGTTACACTTGTTTTCAATAACAAAGTTATGTTTCTGTATTATTTGTATTTATATAGCTCATGTTTAGTAAAACTAGTTGTATATATATATTTTTATTATTATTTGCTTACTTATTATATATGTGTATATATGTAGTTACTTATTATATATGTGATTATATGTATTATATAGATATATGTCATACATTTATATTATATACCTATTGTTTAGTATAAGCAAAGTCCAAGCTACATGTTCTAACAATAACTGTCAAATATTGTATTCATGGTCTAATGATTTATTAATACTTTGAATTGATCATATTTATCATTTTCTTTGTTAATTACATAAATTTGTCTTATAATATACAATTACATATATAATTATTTAACCATAGAGACTAATGTAGTACATTTAATGTCTAAGGGGATACTACATAATAGAATATGTTATAAACCAAACAAAAAACAAACACAATATTATGATGGAATATTAATGTAGTATAGTATACAAATTAAATCCATTTAGAAATAACATAAAAAGCATCTTTTATGATACATGTTTCAAAAATAAATTATATAATATAGTAAGCCTATAGAATTTTACATAAATATATATTCAATAAAATAGTATATATATATATACAGTAAAACCTCTCTATAAGAAACCTCTTTATAAGAAAAACCTCTTTATAAGAAAATTGTTTACACATTTGGTTGGAATTCAACCTTTTCCACATTAAAAAACCTCTTTATAAGAAAATATTATAAGACAAATATAAGAAAAACCTCTTTATAAGAAACTTATTGTATAAAAAATATAAAAAATAATTATATATAAATAGAAGTATAATATATTGATAATAATTATAGAAATGAATTATTATATAAGATATTTTTTTTTCTCTACAAATATTTTATATTACATAAATAGCTTGAAATGAATTAAAATTAATTAATAAATATTATTTTCATCATTAAATTTATTAAAATTAATTAATAAATATTATTGTATATTCATAAATTTATTAAAATAAATTAATGATGTTATTTCCTTAAATTTATTGATGATACAATTTAATATATTATAAAATTATTTATTAAATATATAATAGATTATTTATATTATTATATTTAGCATACAATTATATTTAGCGAATAACAATTCATGACAATATTATGACTCTATTAATCTGTTATCTAAACATTGTACAGATACAATAATTTAAAGCAAACAATTATTAAAAACTATTTTAAATAAATCATATTTCTAAACTATTCTTTTGATTAATACTTTTAAATACATATAAATAAATAAATATACTATATATATAACCTATAGGTTATATAATGAATTTTCAATTATAAATTAATTCTTAAAATCAATGGAAAAGTAAAAACCTCTTTATAAGAAAACCTCTCTATAAGAAAAAAAGTACTGAAAAAAAATAGTTTCTTATAGAGAGGTTTTACTGTATATATATATATATATATATATATATATATATATATATATATATATACACACACACACACATAAGATAATAAATACTTGTTTCTTAACTATATATATAATATAAATATCTCTAAGTATATTGTCTAGATAGGAAACAAGTATTGTTTTATGCTATTGATTATATAATATATTAGATACACTTGTACTTTTTATATTGATTTTTAATGAAATTTCAAATGTGATTTACATAGAATAATTATTTATTTATTTTCAAATATAAAATTAACCGCACAGATAAAACTAGTACAGCAATCTTACTAATTTTGTGTTGCTATATATAAATAACATACATGCACAAAGTAATATGAGGTCATAATTTTAATAATGTATTAGAATATACTTTATAATGACTATTTTTTATTAAATATTATAAACAAAAATAATTGATCTTTTTATGTATTTTTATATGTTAATTATATTGAAATGTTAAAATAATGCTACATATTGTTGTAGCTTTTATTTCCTCTATTATCACAAAAAAAAATCAATAAAATTCATTAAATATATTTTTGTGTGTGGAGCTTTATATATACGGAGTAATGTATTTACTATATCTATACATTGGATGGCACGATTTTAATGGCATTGTTTGATATCCCCTTAATATTTATAATCAATATTAGATACAATAATTATTTTTAGATTCATATACTGCTAAATACTTGAAATAATGTATTATATTAATAATATAATATTATAAATATTTTAATAATATTTAAATTATTTTCAAATTAAAATGTTTAATACAACACGATTTATATAAATTGTATGTATAGTTGTTTAAATATATATAATTATGTGTATAAATAGAGTATATTATATAATATTAATTTGATCAACTAATAGCTATGAGAATAATATTTTTGATATTGATGCTATTGTAATAATATTAGTATCATTAAGAATCTTATTAAATTCTATAATATGAGTAATATTCAAGTTTTTTTAAAACATATATAAAGAAAAAGTTATGATCAAAAATGTGGTAAAAAAAATGTGAATGCTTAAATTATTTTTTTATGAATTATAATTATAAAAAATATAATTTATTATAACAAGAAATATGCATATTAAATATTTACTAAATTAATAATGCACCTATTTATAAATAATAGTAATAGTATTAATACATTTATGCAAACATTATATATTTCAATTGTATAATAAATACATAAAATAATAATATGATTTAAAAATTAATTTGTATCTGCTTTATATTTACCAAATACATTAACATATTATTAATATCTATGATATAATTAAATACCCATATTTCCTATATGCTTGGGTGAATTACATATTACAATTTACATAGGTTTAATAGGCAACCTTGTATCTTGAGCTTTTTATATATAACTAAGTTATATATTTTTGTATCTTATCATATAACATTGTAAAAAAAAGTTGTGTATATATTTATAAAATGTGTATATACTTATATAACTTTTTGTATTATATTTGTATATAAATAAATCAGATTTATCATTCCTCTCCAACAGGCAAGGAATAGTGGGGAAATTAATAAACAAGTTAATGTTTTTACTAGAATTTACCAATCATCATATTTTTTGATATTCTAGATTCTCATAATATTATAATTAATATTTTTAATAATTAATAATATTTAATATACATATAATTAAGAATTAAATTAAATAGAATTAAATATAAATAAAAATTACTCTAAAAAGAGAGAAAATATGAGATAAATATATATAAATTGTTAAAAATAAAAAATGGAGTTGCACCTGAAATAATTTTAAAATTTGTTTAAAACTATTTTTTAAATGTATTGAATTTTTCATAATTTCATTCCATTTTTTTGTAACAGAAAATAATATTGAATTATGATATCGTGTATGTTTTATATATGGTAGAGTGTAATTAAAAGTTGAATAGTTATATTTATTGTATCTCCCTACAAAAATGTTATTTATAGTTTTTGGATAATTTACAAATATATTATGTATAAACAAAATATTATTATAGTTAATAAGATCTTGTAACTTTAATATATTAGAATTAATAAATAGAGAATGTGTCCTAGATAATATAAAAGTTCCATTTCTGTTTATAAATATATCTTTATTAATAATTCTAATTAATTTTTTATGTAATAATTCTATTTTATATATATTACTAAAGTATACATTTCATATATATACCTACATATATTTAATATATATATATATTACTATTATTTAATATAAAAACGTTATATATTTATATATATCTCTTACGCTATAACATTTGTTTTATTATAAAATTATGGTATTATCAAAGATTTTGCGAAGCAAAGATATAACACTCCCTATGCATGCAACGTAATTTAGTAATATCCCCAACCGCTGCTAGCAGTAGTATCGAAATCACTGAAATAGATTTAGGTTCGGCTCTGTTTGCATACAACAATGTTTTCATTGCTCTATTAAATTACATGCAATATAAATTAACTTTTACTTACTAAATATATACTTATAGCATTTAAAACATATATATCATATTTGTTTGTTATATATTAGTAATGAACACTTAGTTTTCATCATATAAATATTAATTTAAAGCATATTATTTAACATTTTAAAAGTGTATATTTAAATACGAATTTACATTATAAACAACACATAGTTCCTAAAAGTAACCCGCTATAGGTGGCACCAGGGTATTTTGTATACAAATTCGAATTACACGATTTCGCGTAAGTGTTATATCTTTCCTTCGTAAAATCTTTGGTATTATATTATTAGTTGTATTTTTATTTTATTATAGTTAATTTTTTATATCTAATAACACTATAATTAATGTGTGCCTTTGCTATTTATTGTTAAAATATTCATTAAATGTAGATGATATTCATATATAAATTCAGAATATTATATATTAATAAAATAGTATAGCATATTTACTTCATAATTTAACAAACAAAAACTGTACAAATAATGTTCTATTATTTCTTTAGTTTTAAAAAAATATTTAAAAATAACTTTCAATGTATAGATTAGATTATATAGTATAAATATAACGAGTGATAACATGGTGTAAATTAAATATAATAGGCTTACAGTTTTAATAAATGTATACTTTTCATTATTATAAATTGGGATACAATAAATGATATGTACACATACAGATAAGAAAATAGTATCGTATTATTATGAGAAATATCCAGCTTCTATGTATCAAATGTATTATATTTATCATACTATTGAGAGATATTGCCTGTAACATACTTTACTGTCTACGAATCTACACGTATATATTTAATTAGAAATAAATATAGAAAATAATATTTCAATACATTTCTTTCGCATTCATATTTTCACATTAAAAATATAAAACTGCACCTAATAAAACAAATAACAAATATATTTAAGCTTTAATATAATTTTGTATTATGCTAAACAAGATGAAAATATATATTATTAAAAATTATTATACTAATTTCCCTAAGGAAATCAGTTATTTATGATTAATATTATCTGATTAACAATAAACCCATCACAATAGATTAATCGTCGCCTATTCAGAAGAACAAGCCATTGATGACACCCTCTATTGTTTGAGTGAAGCACTCAAGAAAAATGTCATTGATATTGATACGTATCTCAAGGTTAAACTAATTATTAGTAGATTCATTCTATGTTAATTTCCAATTAATTTATATTTATGTTATGTTATCATATTTTATATATATATATATATTAGTATATTTGCATATTCTATATATATAATATATCTATTTTTAATTATATAGTTTTTAAGTTTTTGAGTATAGATATTAAATAAGTATAAATAGGTATGAAATAATACAAATGAAAGCTATAGTGAATATCCAGTTTATGTGATGCTGTAAATCCCTAGTGTAATATTCATGAACATCATACACTTTAAGTTGAACGTGACTATATTTTACTTTAATAAGCAGTTATGTTTCTGTATAATTACCGTGGCAATACCTAAATCTAATTATAATACTAGTATATATTACACACACAATGAAACGCTTACTTACATCAACACTACTCATTATAACCTAACGTGAACATTTCTTATTTGAAATGTATTTATTTAAATTATGTATTAATTAATGTTGTTATTATTTTATTATTTTCATTAAACCTATTAATATTTAATATATTGATAATATATATATATATATATATTAACATACTAATAATTGTATTTATGATTATCTGGTATAAATAAAGTTACAAAAATCTATTATTATAATTCTAGTGAAATACCATTGTACTAACTGCTTTTTGTATTACCTTACTGAAAGATTAAATATTGTATAATATATTAATTATATATTATTTTTCTTTATTTTCTAGATTACTATTTTAATTTGATCCTATTTCTTTTCTAAAAATTAGTTAATTTAATTCTATTTACAGAAAATTCGAGAGCTTTCCAGAAAACTTTTCACACTACGAGAAATTGTCACAAAATGCAGGCAAACGGCTGGGCTTCCTGCTATTTAACTTATAATCTCGTGAATTCATCATCATCCTCTTCAATATTTCTATATCTATGATGTTTGCCAAACTGTCGTCTCATTGTATTAGAATGGATCATAACGACATCAAGAAATTTAAATAAAAGATTGATATATATATATATATATATATATATATATATATATATATATATATATATATATCATGAGTATACCGTATATCATCTATGCATGTATACATTTAGCTAAAGGTACACGTTTCAGCCTACTTACACTATTACCCCATTTCACCCCATATTACCCAACCCCCTCTATCGAAGACACTTCATTTACTTTCGTATTACTATAACATACTTATTTATTATTTAGCTTTGTAAGCTAGCATCATTATCGTTGTCTCCAACTCTAATTCCTCCCTCGCGCGCGTGTGTGTGTGTGCGAAGATGTTTAATCTAGCTTCAGGGCTATCGTTTCATTTATTTACTTATTATCTATATATGTACACACACCTACTTGATAATTGTTATTTAGCTATATCGACTAATAAATTGTTAATTTATATATTCAATGCACTTTATTTTAAGGTAATCAATATTATACAGTATATAATAATATCTTTTAAATATATTTAATATATAAATGTAATTATATAATTGATATTCTTTAAATCTATTGGTTACTATTATATTGATATCAATATGAAATTGGCAAATGGCGTGTTATGTGCGGGATCCCCTTAATACTAATGGTGTAAATATGTTCTAGAACTTATATTCAGGATATATAGGATATATTAGTATATAATAGTACTAAAGGGCTTTGGTACTACCAAATTGGTAGTACTATAGATATAGAGTACCATAGTAGTACTCTACATCTATGGGTAGTAAAATACATGTTTACATTGTCCGTATAATGTTACAATTATTTATATTACATATATCGATTTAATATCAGTTATTATTTTTTTTTTTAAATTAATAATCCTATACTATTTCATATTAATAAAATGTAAAATATATATTTTATAGATATAACTTAGTAATAATATATATTAAAAGTAGGACATTAATATAAATTCCTTATCAATTTATGTATATACAATGTACCCTTGATAATCCGAACAGTTCAGGACTTGAATCTTAGGGGATACATCAATAATGGCGGTATATCAAATATAACATGTATTAGATATGCTATAAATCAGTTCCATCTTAAGTTGGTGTAAATATGTCAAGGGTACACTATTCTGAAATGTTACATTAAAAAAAAACTTCACATCTTAATGGTATCAAGGATTTTCCAAAGTAAATTTCTTCCGAAAATCTTTGATGGTATCTTATAATATGGGCTCCGTACCAAAATCCCAGCAACCTTTAATTATATGTATTTTTCAGATTTATAAATTATAAATTTTCTTAAAAACTTACATCACCAATAAATATAAACACTAGATACCCTACCATGTCAAACCATTATTTCATATTCAAATTAATTTTAATTTAAATATTGAATTCAATTATAAAATACATTATTTCAAGTTGAACTTGTATTAATAATTTTATATACTAACATGAAATATAAAATAATGTGAATATGCATATTCACATGTATACATGTATAATAAATATTATTATATCATACAATGTATTACTTTATATAACACAAATACTTATTTACTAAATGATTTAGTAAACCATTTAGTAAATGATTTACAAATTTTGTAATTAAATTACTTAGTAGATGGTTATTTGTAATGGTAACTGGTTAAGAAGGCCGCCGATTTATTTAAAAGTTCAAGTTGGGCGATTCTATTAATATATAAGGACCTCCCAACTAATAAATATATGTTATAACTTATATATTAATTACATCTACATCTACATATATATATATATATATATATATATATTCTATTAATATATAAGGACCTCCCAACTAATAAATATATGTTATAACTTATATATTAATTACATCTACATCTACATATATATATGATGATGATGATGATGATATTGAGTTTATTAGCACTAAAATAGGGTCATGTAGACCCCTTCGCTCGTGCGGGAAGAAAATAATAATAAAATAATAGTAATACGATAATAATTTGATAATAATATACATTCAATATACAACGGAAAAACAATAATAAACAATATAAAGGACTATTATATACTACAGTCTGCATTGATATGGTGTAGTTGTATATACTACAGACTGCATTGATATAGTATAGTGTTATATAATAATAAGATAATAATAATACAATAACGATTTAATAATGATATAAATTTAATATAACACGGATACAAATAATAAGTTGGATGATTTAATGATTATGGGTAGAGAGAAAAGAAGAAGTAAGATTATATATATATTTATATATATATATATATATATATATATATATATATATATATATATATATATATATATATATATATATATATATATATATATACTCTAGAGTACAGCTGTATGTTTAAATAGTTATTTAAATGATAATTATTATATAAAAGATTATTGCAATTTCAACTATAATATATATATATATATATATATATATATATAGATGATCATCTAGGTTGTTATCATCTACCTGTATATAGTTTAATATCTATATTAATACATTAATATATCATATATATATATATATATGTATATATTAAAAGTATAAAGTAGTTACTGGGATTTTAGTTGCTGGGATTTTGGTTGATGGTATTTTGGTTGATGGGATTTTGGTTGATGGGATTTTGTCTGCTGGGATTTTGGTAGTATCCCTATAATATGTAATATATTTAATGATCATTGGTAAACAAATATTTGCATTTTTTTTGTAAATTATATTCAAATTAATATGTATTCTTAAAATAAAGTATTTTAAATTCGTGCAATATGATTTATATTTATATTTTATTTATTTATTATTTTAATATTTATAATGCACTAAATATTTTTATTGATACGATAGAAACAAATAAACTATTAGGTTTTATAATTTTTTTTTAATAATTCAATGAAATATTATATTTAGATTTAATCTATGAATGAAATATTTTAAAAATATAACACTGAATTATGTAAATTATATTATAATTAACTATATTATAAATAGCTACATATTTTAATAGTGCATGCACATATATAAATTTCAAAATAATATTATAATTTCAGTGAATCTCGAAGCAGGCCGCCGATTAATAATAATAGAATGGCGGAGTTTAATTTTTATTTTGGGTTTTTGTGATTTCTTTGGTTTTATTTTGCTGTTTTTTTAGCAGCATTATATACTCAAGTGAGCCTATAAAATATCTTATAATGCATATAATGTGAGGAGTGCATATATAAGTACCGCCCAACTTGAACTCTGACATTATTATGATAACAATCGGCTGCCTGCTTCGAAATAATTCCCTGAAATAAATACACACATTGTAAAATAGAAATCTTCACAAGAGACGAACTACATTAAATATTATCGTCATCTAATGATTATAATAATATTATTGCTCATTATTAATATTAATCTGCATATGTTATACTATATATTTCTATATAATAATCACTATTATAATGATTATTATTATAATAATTTTATATTATTATAATGTTATACTATTAGTATAATACTAATGATACAAGTGGTATCATGTATCATACAATTAATATAAATTATGCATTATATGGTTGAGTGTCATAACCATATCTCGTGATCGAAATAAGATGCGTGTGTCAAATAACGCGGCGTTTATATTCGTATCATATATCATTCATATAACTATATATATATATATATATATATATATATATATATATATATATATATATATATATATATACTATTAGATATAACTATAATTTCATATTATCTATAAATAGATTTAAATACACAAATACGTATGACGTATACTCAGTATAATACTGTATACTTAGTAAGTATTAATTACCATACGCATATACATATATACATGTATATATGCGTGTATAAATCATATATTTATATATATATATATATATATATATATATGACATATATTATATGTGTGTGTATAATAAATAATTCTATTAGGATTTTATATTAAATATACTAATATATGATGCAAAAAAACGCTTACATAAATGTCCATTTATTTTCAATATATATAATTAGGTAGTATATATTACGATATTTTATAAGTATTAGATATTGATAACGCGCGCACTATATTTCATCTCCTAATCTATGATCATTGCACGTAACCCGACCTCCAGGATCTCCGGCTCAACTTTACTACATAAGAGATTCCGTACGCAATGTGAACGCCATCAGGTTTCCGATGCAGTTGACTTCCGACATCGCGTATCTGAACTTCATGGCGGACGCGGAGAATACTGTTAATATACACGCAATCATACTAGTAATATTAATAGTAATAATAGTAATAATCATAATAGTAATGATAATAGTAATAATAATAATAATAATAATAATAATAATATTTATTATATTAGAAGAATTGTATTTTTGTTTTTTTTCTGGTAGTTTTCTAGTATAGTTTATAGTATAGTTTATAGTATAGTTTCTAGTATAGTTTATAGTATAGTTTATAGTATAGTATATAGTATAGTTTCTAGTATAGTTTCTAGTATAGTTTCTAGTATAGTTTCTAGTATAGTTTCTAGTATAGTTTATAGTATAGTTTATAGTATAGTTTATAGTATAGTTTATAGTATAGTTTCTAGTATAGTTTATAGTATAGTTTCTAGTATAGTTTCTAGTATAGTTTCTAGTATAGTTTATAGTATAGTTTCTAGTATGGTTTCTAGTATAGTTTATAGTATAGTTTCTAGTATAGTTTATAGTATAGTTTATAGTATAGTTTCTAGTATAGTTTATAGTATAGTTTATAGTATAGTTTATAGTATAGTTTCTAGTATAGTTTCTAGTATAGTTTCTAGTATAGTTTCTAGTATAGTTTATAGTATAGTTTCTAGTATAGTTTATAGTATAGTTTATAGTATAGTTTATAGTATAGTTTCTAGTATAGTTTCTAGTATAGTTTCTAGTATAGTTTCTAGTATAGTTTATAGTATAGTTTATAGTATAGTTTATAGTATAGTTGATAGTATAGTTTCTAGTATAGTTTCTAGTATAGTTTCTAGTATAGTTTCTAGTATAGTTTCTAGTATAGTTTCTAGTATAGTTTCTAGTATAGTTTATAGTATAGTTTCTAGTATAGTTTATAGTATAGTTTCTAGTATAGTTTATAGTATAGTTTATAGTATAGTTTCTAGTATAGTTTATAGTATAGTTTCTAGTATAGTTTATAGTATAGTTTATAGTATAGTTTCTAGTATAGTTTATAGTATAGTTTCTAGTATAGTTTATAGTATAGTTTCTAGTATAGTTTCTAGTATAGTTTCTAGTATAGTTTATAGTATAGTTTCTAGTATAGTTTCTAGTATAGTTTCTAGTATAGTTTATAGTATAGTTTCTAGTATAGTTTATAGTATAGTTTCTAGTATAGTTTATAGTATAGTTTATAGTATAGTTTCTAGTATAGTTTATAGTATAGTTTCTAGTATAGTTTCTAGTATAGTTTATAGTATAGTTTCTAGTATAGTTTATAGTATAGTTTCTAGTATAGTTTATAGTATAGTTTATAGTATAGTTTCTAGTATAGTTTCTAGTATAGTTTATAGTATAGTTTCTAGTATAGTTTATAGTATAGTTTCTAGTATAGTTTCTAGTATAGTTTATAGTATAGTTTCTAGTATAGTTTCTAGTATAGTTTCTAGTATAGTTTCTAGTATAGTTTATAGTATAGTTTATAGTATAGTTTCTAGTATAGTTTCTAGTATAGTTTCTAGTATAGTTTATAGTATAGTTTCTAGTATAGTTTATAGTATAGTTTCTAGTATAGTTTCTAGTATAGTTTCTAGTATAGTTTATAGTATAGTTTATAGTATAGTTTATAGTATAGTTGATAGTATAGTTTCTAGTATAGTTTCTAGTATAGTTTCTAGTATAGTTTCTAGTATAGTTTATAGTATAGTTTCTAGTATAGTTTATAGTATAGTTTATAGTATAGTTTATAGTATAGTTTCTAGTATAGTTTATAGTATAGTTTATAGTATAGTTTATAGTATAGTTGATAGTATAGTTTCTAGTATAGTTTCTAGTATAGTTTCTAGTATAGTTTCTAGTATAGTTTCTAGTATAGTTTCTAGTATAGTTTCTAGTATAGTTTCTAGTATAGTTTCTAGTATAGTTTATAGTATAGTTTCTAGTATAGTTTCTAGTATAGTTTATATTATAGTTTCTAGTATAGTTTCTAGTATAGTTTATAGTATAGTTTATAGTATAGTTTCTAGTATAGTTTATAGTATAGTTTATATAAACTATATAGTACTATATAGTATAGTTTCTAGTATATTTTCTAGTATAGTTTCTAGTATAGTTTATAGTATAGTTTATAGTATAGTTTCTAGTATAGTTTCTAGTATAGTTTCTAGTATAGTTTATAGTATAGTTTCTAGTATAGTTTATAGTATAGTTTCTAGTATAGTTTATAGTATAGTTTCTAGTATAGTTTATAGTATAGTTTATAGTATAGTTTATAGTATAGTTTCTAGTATAGTTTATAGTATAGTTTATAGTATAGTTTATAGTATAGTTGATAGTATAGTTTCTAGTATAGTTTCTAGTATAGTTTCTAGTATAGTTTCTAGTATAGTTTCTAGTATAGTTTCTAGTATAGTTTCTAGTATAGTTTCTAGTATAGTTTCTAGTATAGTTTATAGTATAGTTTCTAGTATAGTTTCTAGTATAGTTTCTAGTATAGTTTCTAGTATAGTTTCTAGTATAGTTTATAGTATAGTTTCTAGTATAGTTTCTAGTATAGTTTATAGTATAGTTTATAGTATAGTTTCTAGTATAGTTTCTAGTATAGTTTCTAGTATAGTTTCTAGTATAGTTTATAGTATAGTTTATAGTATAGTTTCTAGTATAGTTTCTAGTATAGTTTATAGTATAGTTTATAGTATAGTTTATAGTATAGTTTATAGTATAGTTTCTAGTATAGTTTCTAGTATAGTTTATAGTATAGTTTATAGTATAGTTTCTAGTATAGTTTCTAGTATAGTTTATAGTATAGTTTATAGTATAGTTTCTAGTATAGTTTCTAGTATAGTTTATAGTATAGTTTCTAGTATAGTTTCTAGTATAGTTTCTAGTATAGTTTCTAGTATAGTTTATAGTATAGTTTATAGTATAGTTTATAGTATAGTTTCTAGTATAGTTTCTAGTATAGTTTCTAGTATAGTTTCTAGTATAGTTTCTAGTATAGTTTCTAGTATAGTTTCTAGTATAGTTTCTAGTATAGTTTATAGTATAGTTTCTAGTATAGTTTATAGTATAGTTTCTAATATAGTTTCTAGTATAGTTTCTAGTATAGTTTCTAGTATAGTTTATAGTATAGTTTATAGTATAGTTTCTAGTATAGTTTCTAGTATAGTTTATAGTATAGTTTATAGTATAGTTTCTAGTATAGTTTATAGTATAGTTTATAGTATAGTTTCTAGTATAGTTTCTAGTATAGTTTCTAGTATAGTTTCTAGTATAGTTTATAGTATAGTTTCTAGTATAGTTTATAGTATAGTTTCTAGTATAGTTTCTAGTATAGTTTATAGTATAGTTTATAGTATAGTTTATAGTATAGTTTCTAGTATAGTTTCTAGTTTTATAGTATAGTTTCTAGTATAGTTTATAGTATAGTTTCTAGTATAGTTTCTAGTATAGTTTATAGTATAGTTTCTAGTATAGTTTCTAGTATAGTTTATAGTATAGTTTATAGTATAGTTTATAGTATAGTTTATAGTATAGTTTCTAGTATAGTTTATAGTATAGTTTATAGTATAGTTTATAGTATAGTTTATAGTATAGTTTCTAGTATAGTTTATAGTATAGTTTATAGTATAGTTTATAGTATAGTTTATAGTATAGTTTATAGTATAGTTTATAGTATAGTTTATAGTATAGTTTCTAGTATAGTTTATAGTATAGTTTATAGTATAGTTTCTAGTATAGTTTCTAGTATAGTTTCTAGTATAGTTTCTAGTATAGTTTCTAGTATAGTTTATAGTATAGTTTATAGTATAGTTTCTAGTATAGTTTATAGTATAGTTTATAGTATAGTTTATAGTATAGTTTATAGTATAGTTTCTAGTATAGTTTCTAGTATAGTTTCTAGTATAGTTTATAGTATAGTTTCTAGTATAGTTTCTAGTATAGTTTCTAGTATAGTTTATAGTATAGTTTCTAGTATAGTTTCTAGTATAGTTTATAGTATAGTTTATAGTATAGTTTCTAGTATAGTTTATAGTATAGTTTATAGTATAGTTTCTAGTATAGTTTCTAGTATAGTTTATAGTATAGTTTCTAGTATAGTTTCTAGTATAGTTTCTAGTATAGTTTATAGTATAGTTTCTAGTATAGTTTATAGTATAGTTTATAGTATAGTTTATAGTATAGTTTATAGTATAGTTTCTAGTATAGTTTATAGTATAGTTTCTAGTATAGTTTCTAGTATAGTTTCTAGTATAGTTTATAGTATAGTTTCTAGTATAGTTTCTAGTATAGTTTATAGTATAGTTTCTAGTATAGTTTCTAGTATAGTTTATAGTATAGTTTATAGTATAGTTTATAGTATAGTTTATAGTATAGTTTATAGTATAGTTTCTAGTATAGTTTCTAGTATAGTTTATAGTATAGTTTCTAGTATAGTTTCTAGTATAGTTTCTAGTATAGTTTATAGTATAGTTTCTAGTATAGTTTATAGTATAGTTTATAGTATAGTTTCTAGTATAGTTTATAGTATAGTTTCTAGTATAGTTTATAGTATAGTTTCTAGTATAGTTTATAGTATAGTTTATAGTATAGTTTATAGTATAGTTTCTAGTATAGTTTCTAGTAGAGTTTATAGTATAGTTTCTAGTATAGTTTCTAGTATAGTTTCTAGTATAGTTTATAGTATAGTTTATAGTATAGTTTATAGTATAGTTTCTAGTATAGTTTCTAGTATAGTTTATAGTATAGTTTATAGTATAGTTTCTAGTATAGTTTATAGTATAGTTTCTAGTATAGTTTCTAGTATAGTTTATAGTATAGTTTCTAGTATAGTTTCTAGTATAGTTTCTAGTATAGTTTATAGTATAGTTTCTAGTATAGTTTCTAGTAGAGTTTATAGTATAGTTTCTAGTATAGTTTCTAGTATAGTTTCTAGTATAGTTTATAGTATAGTTTATAGTATAGTTTATAGTATAGTTTCTAGTATAGTTTCTAGTATAGTTTATAGTATAGTTTCTAGTATAGTTTATAGTATAGTTTATAGTATAGTTTATAGTATAGTTTATAGTATAGTTTATAGTATAGTTTATAGTATAGTTTCTAGTATAGTTTCTAGTATAGTTTATAGTATAGTTTATAGTATAGTTTCTAGTATAGTTTCTAGTATAGTTTATAGTATAGTTTCTAGTATAGTTTCTAGTATAGTTTCTAGTATAGTTTCTAGTATAGTTTCTAGTATAGTTTATAGTATAGTTTATAGTATAGTTTATAGTATAGTTTCTAGTATAGTTTATAGTATAGTTTCTAGTATAGTTTATAGTATAGTTTATAGTATAGTTTCTAGTATAGTTTCTAGTATAGTTTATAGTATAGTTTCTAGTATAGTTTATAGTATAGTTTATAGTATAGTTTCTAGTATAGTTTCTAGTATAGTTTCTAGTATAGTTTATAGTATAGTTTCTAGTATAGTTTCTAGTATAGTTTATAGTATAGTTTCTAGTATAGTTTATAGTATAGTTTATAGTATAGTTTCTAGTATAGTTTCTAGTATAGTTTCTAGTATAGTTTCTAGTATAGTTTCTAGTATAGTTTATAGTATAGTTTCTAGTATAGTTTATAGTATAGTTTCTAGTATAGTTTATAGTATAGTTTCTAGTATAGTTTCTAGTATAGTTTCTAGTATAGTTTATAGTATAGTTTCTAGTATAGTTTCTAGTATAGTTTATAGTATAGTTTCTAGTATAGTTTATAGTATAGTTTATAGTATAGTTTCTAGTATAGTTTCTAGTATAGTTTATAGTATAGTTTATAGTATAGTTTCTAGTATAGTTTCTAGTATAGTTTATAGTATAGTTTATAGTATAGTTTCTAGTATAGTTTCTAGTATAGTTTCTAGTATAGTTTCTAGTATAGTTTCTAGTATAGTTTATAGTATAGTTTCTAGTATAGTTTATAGTATAGTTTCTAGTATAGTTTATAGTATAGTTTCTAGTATAGTTTATAGTATAGTTTCTAGTATAGTTTCTAGTATAGTTTCTAGTATAGTTTCTAGTATAGTTTATAGTATAGTTTCTAGTATAGTTTATAGTATAGTTTATAGTATAGTTTCTAGTATAGTTTCTAGTATAGTTTATAGTATAGTTTCTAGTATAGTTTATAGTATAGTTTATAGTATAGTTTCTAGTATAGTTTCTAGTATAGTTTCTAGTATAGTTTCTAGTATAGTTTCTAGTATAGTTTATAGTATAGTTTATAGTATAGTTTCTAGTATAGTTTCTAGTATAGTTTATAGTATAGTTTCTAGTATAGTTTATAGTATAGTTTATAGTATAGTTTATAGTATAGTTTCTAGTATAGTTTCTAGTATAGTTTATAGTATAGTTTCTAGTATAGTTTCTAGTATAGTTTCTAGTATAGTTTCTAGTATAGTTTCTAGTATAGTTTATAGTATAGTTTATAGTATAGTTTATAGTATAGTTTCTAGTATAGTTTCTAGTATAGTTTCTAGTATAGTTTATAGTATAGTTTCTAGTATAGTTTCTAGTATAGTTTATAGTATAGTTTCTAGTATAGTTTCTAGTATAGTTTCTAGTATAGTTTATAGTATAGTTTCTAGTATAGTTTCTAGTATAGTTTATAGTATAGTTTATAGTATAGTTTCTAGTATAGTTTATAGTATAGTTTATAGTATAGTTTCTAGTATAGTTTCTAGTATAGTTTATAGTATAGTTTCTAGTATAGTTTCTAGTATAGTTTCTAGTATAGTTTATAGTATAGTTTCTAGTATAGTTTATAGTATAGTTTATAGTATAGTTTATAGTATAGTTTATAGTATAGTTTCTAGTATAGTTTATAGTATAGTTTCTAGTATAGTTTCTAGTATAGTTTCTAGTATAGTTTATAGTATAGTTTCTAGTATAGTTTCTAGTATAGTTTATAGTATAGTTTCTAGTATAGTTTCTAGTATAGTTTATAGTATAGTTTATAGTATAGTTTATAGTATAGTTTATAGTATAGTTTCTAGTATAGTTTCTAGTATAGTTTATAGTATAGTTTCTAGTATAGTTTCTAGTATAGTTTCTAGTATAGTTTATAGTATAGTTTCTAGTATAGTTTCTAGTAGAGTTTATAGTATAGTTTCTAGTATAGTTTCTAGTATAGTTTCTAGTATAGTTTATAGTATAGTTTATAGTATAGTTTATAGTATAGTTTCTAGTATAGTTTATAGTATAGTTTATAGTATAGTTTCTAGTATAGTTTCTAGTATAGTTTATAGTATAGTTTATAGTATAGTTTATAGTATAGTTTATAGTATAGTTTCTAGTATAGTTTATAGTATAGTTTCTAGTATAGTTTCTAGTATAGTTTCTAGTATAGTTTATAGTATAGTTTATAGTATAGTTTCTAGTATAGTTTCTAGTATAGTTTCTAGTATAGTTTCTAGTATAGTTTATAGTATAGTTTATAGTATAGTTTATAGTATAGTTTCTAGTATAGTTTCTAGTATAGTTTATAGTATAGTTTCTAGTATAGTTTATAGTATAGTTTATAGTATAGTTTCTAGTATAGTTTCTAGTATAGTTTATAGTATAGTTTCTAGTATAGTTTCTAGTATAGTTTCTAGTATAGTTTCTAGTATAGTTTCTAGTATAGTTTATAGTATAGTTTATAGTATAGTTTATAGTATAGTTTCTAGTATAGTTTATAGTATAGTTTCTAGTATAGTTTATAGTATAGTTTATAGTATAGTTTCTAGTATAGTTTCTAGTATAGTTTCTAGTATAGTTTATAGTATAGTTTATAGTATAGTTTCTAGTATAGTTTCTAGTATAGTTTCTAGTATAGTTTATAGTATAGTTTCTAGTATAGTTTCTAGTATAGTTTATAGTATAGTTTCTAGTATATTTTCTAGTATAGTTTATAGTATAGTTTATAGTATAGTTTCTAGTATAGTTTCTAGTATAGTTTATAGTATAGTTTATAGTATAGTTTATAGTATAGTTTATAGTATAGTTTATAGTATAGTTTATAGTATAGTTTCTAGTATAGTTTATAGTATAGTTTCTAGTATAGTTTCTAGTATAGTTTCTAGTATAGATTATAGTATAGTTTCTAGTATAGTTTCTAGTATAGTTTATAGTATAGTTTCTAGTATAGTTTCTAGTATAGTTTATAGTATAGTTTATAGTATAGTTTATAGTATAGTTTATAGTATAGTTTCTAGTATAGTTTCTAGTATAGTTTATAGTATAGTTTCTAGTATAGTTTCTAGTATAGTTTCTAGTATAGTTTATAGTATAGTTTCTAGTATAGTTTCTAGTAGAGTTTATAGTATAGTTTCTAGTATAGTTTCTAGTATAGTTTCTAGTATAGTTTATAGTATAGTTTATAGTATAGTTTATAGTATAGTTTATAGTATAGTTTCTAGTATAGTTTATAGTATAGTTTATAGTATAGTTTCTAGTATAGTTTCTAGTATAGTTTATAGTATAGTTTATAGTATAGTTTCTAGTATAGTTTCTAGTATAGTTTCTAGTATAGTTTCTAGTATAGTTTATAGTATAGTTTATAGTATAGTTTCTAGTATAGTTTCTAGTATAGTTTATAGTATAGTTTCTAGTATAGTTTATAGTATAGTTTCTAGTATAGTTTATAGTATAGTTTATAGTATAGTTTATAGTATAGTTTCTAGTATAGTTTCTAGTATAGTTTCTAGTATAGTTTCTAGTATATCATTTTTCCTCCTAAAGGGTTTTAAAATAATATATTATTGTTTCTGATGTTGTCGCCCATAAAATAATAATAATAATAGTAGTTATTTATTGAAACATGATATATATATGATGCTAATGATGTTAATAGGGTTTATTTGCACTGATCATAGATGTGACCACCCCTTGTAGGTTCACGTAAAAATGCAATATAATGAACGAGAATAACAATACATAAATAAAATGAATAAACAAAATGATATAATAAAACAATTTATAAAAATAGAATGATGCACGATAAAGTATAAAGATTATATATTTTATACAAATAGCGGATACAATGTATTCCTCGAGCGGGCATATATATAAATCTATGTATCTACAAATCCATGTATGTTATAACATAACTGAGGATAAATTTAACAATTTTGTTATCGTGTTTTGATCAATATGCATTAAGTTCTTGATAAACACAACAAAATAAAATCTCTCTTTAGTCGAACTTAAATGCCGTCGCTTTCTAGCAAGTGACTGTTACAATGAGCTACTTACCCCCCCCCCCCCCCCCCGATGATATATCACGCTGCGTTGACAGACAGATGAACTATTTGAGATGATAGAATGATGCGTAATCAATTATAGATATGTAGTAGACTCAATACACACTAGCAGTAGGGCGTGGTTTCATGCCATGTCTAAATTATGTCTTAAAATAATATTTAGAAGTGATCATATATAATTGTGTATAAATGAATTTTCGGCTCTCGTTATAATCATGGATGCATTAACATGAGAGCGGCTTCGAAGGGACATTAGAGCCATATACGTGAAAACTTCCTTCTAAGTTGCTGGAAAAAAATAACAATAACAATGTAATAACGTTGGATATATATAATAAGGGGGGGAGGGGGGGGTTGAGGTATATATAACGTGAATCCGTTTAGCTTACTTGTTTTACTAAAGCACAAAACCATCTAATTCGATATTATTACAGATAGATAGAATTTATATTCCTGAATATAGAACACAATATAGGGAAGAATATCCTAAAGAATACCTTAGCTTATATTAGGGATATCCAGTTTACATCCTACTCTATATCTATGTATTATTACATATATTATAGCCCATCCCATAGCGTTACAATTATAACCATATATGGCTATAATGTCCCTTCGAAGCCGATTTCATATTAAGGCATCCATGGTTTTAACGAGAGCCGATCATTTATTTATACACAATTATATAAGATCACTTCTAAATATTATTTTAAGACCTATTGTAATGGTCCGGACGAGGCTCGAACTTGCTTCCTACAGCTTGTGTGTCTGACGCCTTAGCCACTGAGCCACATGGGCAGTTATATATACACATGCAACGTTATTCTCCCTTGTATTGCGTATTAATTATATATGAACTAAATGTCCTTATAGGTTTGGTATAGGTGAGAGATATGGGTGATAAAAATCAACTAGATTCTGTCTTGTTGTGGAGCCCTTTAGATAAATTAACATATATAATAAATAATAAACAAAAATAAATGAAAATAAAATATTTTTTTGTAAAATAAAATTATGATTACTGTAAAACATGTACATATTTTTAATATCTTATTATTATTATTTGTTTATTTCAATAACGTATGATATCGTTAGCAAATATTTATACGTTATAA
The DNA here is from genome assembly GCA_964019155.1 of Osedax fenrisi. NCBI lineage: Eukaryota > Metazoa > Annelida > Polychaeta > Sabellida > Siboglinidae > Osedax > Osedax fenrisi. The sequence continues at coordinate 84,194,029 of OZ025243.1, forward strand.
TTTGAACCATATATTACGACTATACATTTGCTTAATAAATATCACTCGATACAAATCATTATTATCATACGTACCCGTAACTGTTCTTAATGCTGCATTGTCACACACCCCCCCACACGTAGACAAAGTGTACGGTACAGGTGAACACTTCTCAACAGCGCACCAGTACAGTGGTCGCTCTTAGTGACGAACCTCAGGGTTAGTGGGGCGGTGTTCACTCAACCGCGACCAACGCCCATGTTCATCATCATCGGTACACGCATGCACGTATGTGTGTTCATACTCGTGTCTAAGCGCGTAATGGTAGCGTAATGTACACGATATTATGCGAAATCGACGTCGAATTCGTGATATTAATATTTATTCTTCGAAATTTGCGTAACTAAATCTTATTTAATTAAATTGATCAAATAATAATATTAATGTGTTATATATATAAAATATTAATACTAATATTTACTAGAAGAATTGAATAATTGTTGTTCTGTTACTTTACTAGTATATTTATATGATGTGTCCTTCTAAAGGGCTTCAAAGTAAAACATTATATTTTCTGTTGTTGTTGCCCATTAATATGTATGTATATATTATTATAAGATTTAGGTATACCGTGATAATTATAGAATAATTACTACTATTCACATACACAATTAACATTATTAGTTTCAGTGTAATACGAAAATAATAAAACTTCATGTTTACATATCTAAAAAAAAAAAAATAAAACAATAAATAATAACTTATTCTCTCTTTACCCCCTTCATTCTCCATCTCCCTCTCCCTGATAATCATGTGTATAACTAATCTCTTATTGTTACCCTCCTAGAGATTGCATTGTCATTGCCTCGCTGCGAGGGTGGGGCTCACCGCAAGTTGGAAGTGAAGTTTTCTATTGGGGTACCATACGGGGTACAGTTTACCATAGACTACAACCAATCATGTTCAACAGGTAACATAGTGGTGGTGGTAGTGGTGGCAGTAGTGGTGGCAGTAGTGGTGGCGGTAGAGTGAGTAGTAGTAGTAGTAGTAGTAGTAGTAGTAGTAGTAGTAGTAGTAGACTACTACTACTACTACTAGTGAGTAGTAGTAGTAGTAGTAGTAGTAGTAGTAGTAGTAGTAGTAGTAGTAGTAGTAGTAGTAGTAGTAGTAGTAGTAGTAGTAGTAGTAGTAGTAGTAGTAGTAGTAGTAGTAGTAGTAGTAGTAGTAGTAGTAGTAGTAGTAGTAGTAGTAGTAGTAGTAGTAGTAGTAGTAGTAGTAGTAGTAGTAGTAGTAGTAGTAGTAGTAGTAGTAGTAGTAGTAGTAGTAGTAGTAGTAGTAGTAGTAGTAGTAGTAGTAGTAGTAGTAGTAGTAGTAGTAGTAGTAGTAGTAGTAGTAGTAGTAGTAGTAGTAGTAGTAGTAGTAGTAGTAGTAGTAGTAGTAGTAGTAGTAGTAGTAGTAGTAGTAGTAGTAGTAGTAGTAGTAGTAGTAGTAGTAGTAGTAGTAGTAGTAGTAGTAATACCAGTATGTTTTACATAAATAAACATCCTGGTATAGACTATTGATATATTATTTTAAATGAGGTTACATTCAGAATTTGTATTAAAAATAAATTATTTACAAAATTACTTATAGAATCGTTTATCTAATATTTCATGTACAACTTATATCTTAATATGTATAACTTATATCTTAATATGCACATTTCCTCTATCATTTAACAGATACAAATATTATAAAATACGATTATATTTCTATCTAATTTAAATAAAAACTTTCAATTTAACTTGATAAATGTGAAAAATTATACCGCAGTAAATAATAAGCTCCAAGTGTGTAATTTTCCCTATCTTTTTAATACATACACACTGATGTATACCTCTATTTAATATAATCTAATTATGTTATTATGTTATTACAATCACATTGATATGATATGCCCAAATGTATGTTATGATATGGTAGTATTTCAATAATATAGCACTGAGTTATATGCCAGGTTTCACATAGCTATAGCTTGTATTGATTTACACGTGGACTCCACAACATCATTTATAAATGGTAATATGCATATAAATATGCATATATATATATATATATATATATATATATATATATATATATATATATATTATGTGTATTTTCATGACATGTAAACCATCATTCTTTTTTTTTCATTTATTACTTATTATTAAATTATTGTTTTATGTAATTTTGTGTGTATTTACACTCAATAAATTATATCTATCTATTTATCTTTATGTATATTTAGTCTACCCTTTATTCTGCCCTTTATTCTATAAATGATTTATGGTTATGCTCTATGAAAAACTCCTATTATTTATTATTCTCTCCCTTAACTGATACCATCTGCTAGTGTAATAAAGGCATGTTCTAGTCATGAGTACTTGAATTATCTATTATCTATGCATATATATTTCTATTGTTAGTGTACTATTACATTGTTATTATTACATCACAATTCAGCTAAACAAAATGAAAGCATGGTTCCACAACCAAAGAAAACAAGAACCTTCAATGGTTAATATACTATATATGTTTTGTATTGTTATTTATTCTAAATTTATAAATCTACATATATTTATTTATCATTTTAGTCGTATTATCATAAGGACTGCAGGTACAGTTTTGATTTATAAATCAACAAAAAAACATCACTGAAAATGATATATATCATTGTAAAAACACAGAATTAGACATGAGTTATGATTATAGTGTATTAAGAGCAGAGGTTTTGTCATTACTATAAGGTGCACTCATAGAGCTAGAGAGAACTAGAGTTGTAATACTCAATGCCTGGCAGCGTAAGCCAATTCGGAAAGTGGAAATAAAAAATCAGCCATATTGCGGTGACCAAATATTAAAATATAATATTCTTTTGATCATAATTTTTTTATTATTAATTATATCAAAAAAGTAAAATATGAAACTTATATACTTATTACTTTTTTATCTTCTTTCCACTGGTATTGATAATTTTATTCTAGCTACAAAATAAAAAATCAAATAGGTCAAATCCGCCATTTTGAGGTGACCAAATTAGATTGACACTTTCCGCATGTCAGATACCTTGTTTACTACTCTATTTCACTCTAGCTCTCTCTCTCTCCCTCTAGCTCTATAGGTATACTGTACACTCTGTACCCGATGGGGATTATTTAAACGGAAATAACATCTGATAATATCTAAAAGAAATATTCCAGTATATAAATTTGATCCGTGAATAACAATTTCCGATATATTATTTTTAGTAATGATACTTTATTATCGTTTAAGGGGAAGAGCGCCACTCGGTCTATAAATAGATTTTAACATGTAGGAGATATGGAATTGGTACGTGTTTTAAAAACCCTGACTTTTTATACAATATAGTTATACATTTAATTTTTTTTTATTGTTTAGAGTTTATTCTATTCTATTTGAAAACAGTGAAACATTTTTATGTTTTATAAAACTTATTATTTTTTAATTTTTTATGTTAATTTATTTGTATAATATATTTTCTTTATGATTGAAATTAAAAAGTGTCACTGTTTTATATAAATACAATTAATTATCTTTATAATGGTAAAGATTTGAATACAATTCAATGAAGGGAAAAAAAGCCTTAGTGTTTTTAAAGTTGGTATGCATGAGAAAATAAAGTTCTGAGATAATCGAGTTCAAAGTAAATAATTATTTTTATGGTAAATTTATGGTGATTTTCATTTATATTGTGTGATATATTATGGAATAACTGATAATATAGCAATAAAAAACATATTTATATATATATATATATATGAGTACATATTTATTCTCATTATAAATATATATACACTAATTTATATATATATATATATACAAATCTCTATGATAATAATAAATTGTGAAATGAATGACGCTATCAGAAAATACAGGTATAAAAGCTTGAATATTCATTGGCTAATGCATGACATGTAGCGTAGCCTATGTATTCACATATTTATAAATTTAAATTATAAATAAACAACATAATATGACAGTTGCTAATGGTTTTCAAATTGTTTCAATCTATCGAGTATTCAGAATTTTATCATATAATATATATTCTTATAATTTTAACTATTTTGAATAATATTGTGAAAAATAGGGTCTATAAAACATCAGTTTTTAGATACTTACATGATGATTTATATCATAGTTTTAGATGTACATATGTAAAAGTAATCAATTATACATATTTTCTCATAAAAAAAATAGGATACAATTTTTTTTTATGATAAAATGAATGGCGCTCGTCCCCTTAAGGGGAAGCACTACGTTCTAAATTGTATTTAAAAAAAAATATTATATTGTAAACAAGATACATAATTATTTATCTATCATTTCATTAAAAGATTATACTTAAATTCGCTATATTTATGAGTATAAATGATGTTTATAATTTGTATGATGTTTAAAGTGTATGATTCTTATAATTACATGACAATATTTCACTAAACTTTGATAGCTGTTTTCTCAGAATATTGATTTTATGAATGTTGCTTTACTAAAAAGTCCGGAACTTTTTTTCTATTCTATAAAAATTGCTATGATTTTCAGAATATTTAGAAAACATTCAAATGCATAATACTATTTTCTCAAAAAAAAATATAATCTAATAATACAAATTTTATTTTTGTTTTTCTTCTTATTCATTTTTTTTTTTTTTTTAATTACTCCTATTATAAAACAAATTTATATATAAAAAAAAAAGACAATCATATTATAGAATGAAGTATTATTATTACAAATGCGAAAAAATTATGTAGAAATATTAAAAATATTTCAAGTTGGAGAGTTTTTAAAACTTCCCCTTAAATTATGTATATAGATTAGAGGAGGCCCAGCATTGTCCGTTTATAGATCTGTATATGTATATGTATACAGTTAGGTCTACCCGCCTGGTACTCTCCCACATATTTAGCTTATTTGTTATATAATTATGTATACACACAAAAGGCCTATACTTTTGATAGATACAATAATATAATAAAACAAATTATAATACAAAAATATTATATAAACAATAAAATAGTATATTGTTTAAAATTATTTAGTATATTATGTCAATGATGTATTTGATGAATTAAAAAATTCCGCTCAAAATAGAAAACTTAACTTTAATAAATAATGCCACGGCAGATAAGTGATGATATTTGAGAAAAGTACCTAATATGTAGTCAGTTAATGCTATGGTATTCACGTTCAGTCGTGGATACCTACTATATCTGACTAAAATGTCTTACACATGATCCGTTCCGTGTCAGTGTTTTGCTGCGTGAAACTTGCCTTGCGAAAGTGTTCGTACGACGAAACGCAGCAAAATTATTTATTTGTGCCGTTTAAAACAAGTATTCGACATGGCAAACATTTCACGGATCGTGTGAACATCCTGTATAATTAATAATTCGATGATTAGTCATTCGTAAGTATTTAATTACATACAAATCATGAATACTGGCACTAACCAACATTAATATACTAGTAGACCAGTTCATAAGAACTCTATCCATTAGTCCAATGGCCAGTTTTTCTTAGAAAAATTTGTTCTAAGATTATCCTCGGACAATCCTTAGCTATCTCCTCGGATAGTTTATGTTCTCGTAACACCTGGTCCCTGGAGCTCATTAGTTATACGGGAATAGGTTAAGCTTTGTTAAAGTTGGCGATTAGTTTTGTAATTACTATACCACTCCATAGCATGAGTTGAATACATTAACATTTTATAAATTTGATATATATATATATATATATTTACAGATTACAGTAGTATCTAATTGATACACTATCTATTGTAATAAATCATTAACATCTATTAACAATAATAATTATGTTATCTATTAGAAGTACTTTTTTTCTATTTTCTTTTCTAGATTATATTACGTGTGTGTTTTGATTTCTCCTAAAGCCTTTTCCATGGTTGTCGCACAGAATATAAAATCACATATTTATGGCTCAATAATCAGTACACTAGTAGTCAAGTAGTTATATATATATATATATATATATATATATATATATATATATATATATATATATATAGTATATAGTAGCTTTATGATGATGATGATGATATCAATTTATTAAGCACACAAGCAAAGTGATATACACTCCTTGTAGTGCAGCCAAATGAACTATATATACAATAACCAACACATGAACAATAACTTATATAAGAACAATATTATAATAAAATTTAATTAAAAAAACAGAAAATATGGATGAGAGCCTACAAAATATATAAATGTAGGTAGACGTTTTAAGTTTGATATATAACCACTACAATATGCCTATACACTATGTTATCCTAATACGACACCCCCATGTATTAATGGACTCGCCCATGTAAATAATGGAATCGTCTAACCGATTCGGCTGAATGCACATGCCTCGCATGCGTATTATTATTTCGAGCCATGTATCATTCACATTGTATTACGTTATATCCAAATAAACATACTAAAGTCTTCGCTGTCTTTATCACATTCCTCTTACACAACATAACACACACACTACAGAACTCGACCACTTCTACTTGGCTATCATATTCGTGTGTGGCTCTCTGATTGTCTTTGCGGTTGTCTTCACGGCCTACTTAGTACAGTCCAATAACAAAGACTCCAGTAAAACGCCCATGTGCTGCTGCTGTACCAGGTTGGTGTTTACCCTATAAACAACAAGGGTGTTGTAGAAATAGGTTTTTTATTTTAAAAATGTAATTTATTTATTATTTTATTTAATATATTTCAATATGTTAAAATAATATTTTAGTATTTTTTTTTATTTCATTAAGGGTTGTCCCAGTGTTCAAAATGATAAAAAAAAAAAGATTTTGTATTTATTTTTTATTCCATAATATAAATACATGTAGTGTGTTTTAGTATCTGTATAAATATCAGCTGCGAATTCAATCTAGAAATGCCATAAAATTGATTTCTAAATTGTTATATTATCAATAGATATGTATACTTTCAACTTTCAAATGCTGTTTTCTAAGAATAATTATTTCGCGCTAGGTATGTGTGTATAAACTTAGGTATAACAAAAACTAGTATATGTATTTTACTAATTTTTATTGCATTATATAAATAACATATATATGAATTCTATTACAGGCGTGATTTTCTAAATTTGTATATGTATAGTTGCAAAAAATAACAATTTCTATAGAAATTCCGTAAATTAAAAAATTAAAATGTGTGCATATATATATATATATGTTATATAATATATATTATAAAAATTACGTCCTGTAATATGTTGTGTATACATTTAATGAATAGAATATAACAAAAATTAGCTCAATTCAATGAATAGAAATCTGCGCGCCTATTTTTGCGTAGACCCATTATTTGCTATCTCTATACATAGAGAGGCGGGCGTCGTGTGCCATCCCCTTAAATAATAATATCATTATCTAAATTAACCTATTATGTAATAGATGAATATATACATATATTATATACTATATATATATATATGTATATATATATATATATATATATATATATAAATATAAAATCTTATAGTATACTAACGATTATGTGAACAATTTATATATCTAGGTTTATTAATTATACCAAAGATTTTTCTGAGGAAAGATATAATACTCACGCGAAATCGTGTAATTATATTTTGTATACAAAACCAAGAGCGCCACCTATATAGGGTCAATTTTAGAAACTGCGTTGTTTATAATGTACATTTTTATCAAACTATACACTTTTAAAATAAAAAATAATATGCTTTCAATTATTATTTATATTATGAAAACTAAGTGTTCATTACTAATATATAGTAAAACAATAGGATATGTTGGTTTTAAATGATATAAATATATATGTGGCGAGTAAAAGCTAATTTATATTGCATGTAATTTAATAGTGCAATGAAAACATTGTAGTACGCAAATCACGGCAAACCTAAATCGATTTCTATACTGCTGCTAGCAGCGGGATGTATGCATACTAATTATGTTGCGTAGATGGGGAGTGTCTGATATCTTTGCTTCGCAACATATTTGATTATACTATTTTATTAAGTATACAAAATCTGTTCCACAGTCATAAAAGCTCTATTATCAATGGTGAATTCGAACACAACGACTTTGGTTAGTTGCAATGATTGTAGTGAATGTCATGAACCCTTGCTAAGTAAATCATAGTATACTTCATAGTATGGGTTCATCATGGTTAACTACGGTAAAGCAATACTATATTCTCTCACCCAGGTCTATATTCTCTGATTACAGTATTTCTAATTTAAATTCAATACCTAAATAATACTTTGTCCACTTCCGTACGGTAAGTGTATTAGAGTTTATTAGCGATCTAACTAAGTTCACTTCTACCTCACCTAATCCTTTGTGTGTGACACTCATTTATGAGACGAAGATTTTGTGAAAAACAATTAATTTTTGTGATATCCATTTGGTGATTGTATTTAAATTTAGTGTATCAAAACATGTATTATTATTATTATTATTATTAAATAGAGTGCACAAGTTACAATCATAGGTACAACATTATAATTTTCACTTCTGTTTATACGATTTAATTTCTGTATTTTTACATAAAATAATCATATGTATAAATTGGATTCTCATAAATATTAATAAAATTCAAATTCACTTTGTATCCCCTTTACCCATACCATGCTATTGACATCTTGTAATGCTCGTAAGATCTATTTGAATAGTATTCGACGAATACCTCCATTGAAATAATACTCGATTTATAATTTCATAATTAACTGAACAAATGTATAATAACTTTCTGTAGTAATTTATCAGTTTATAACGATGATTACATCCGAAGAGATTCATGGTTTAATTGTAACGTGGAGACATTATGTTAGAGCAGGCAAGTTACAAAGTACAAATAAATTTGAATAATAAAATCGTACATAGAATACCTAATGATAAAGAATGATAAGAAACTAAGAAACACAAGATTCTCCTATGGTACCATTAAAATAGTCTTGTTTGGTGATAACAGTTACTATTAATACTGAAGTATAGAAATAATTATTAACTATTATAAAATATTTTTCTTGTATAGTTTAGTTGAAAAAGGTGTCAGAAATATAGGTAGGACATGGATTCAATCCTTATTTGGATCTATAAATAAAACAAATATGCTTTATTAGTGATCAAATAATTTGAAAATTTAAAATATTTATTTAATATCAGTATGCTAATAATAAATTAATATATATATATATATATATATATATATATATATATATATTGTGTTATATCTCCCTACGTAATATACTACTCTAAACTAAACACTACATTACTTTAAACAAGACAAGGTTAATTCCTTTATTAAAGTAGCAATATCGTCGACGTGTACGCACCACAACGGTAACAGCCAAGAGTAGTTTCGGCTAGACACGCCCTCGATATTTTAGGGGCGTGTCTATACAATTAGATTTCGGTAGTCTCTTGTAATTCGCTGATTGGTATTCGATCCTTAATGACGTAAGTGACCAACTGATCGATATTATATAACCTATAATAACTCGCCGAATACTCCTCGCAGCAAGATATATAACATTTGACCTATATACGATTCATACCTACAATTATACCTTAGCTTATTGATTACCGCGCGCTGACCTAAAGATAATTCATTCGCACACACATATACAATCATATACACTACATAACATATATATATATATATATATCAAATGTAATATATTAATAAATATAATATATCATTTGTCATTAAATTCAATGGTATGTATATAGATAAGCTAAATCTGATAATACTAAAAATAATACTAACGCTAATAATACTAATAACACTAATAACAATACCAGACACACTGACCACACTCAATGTGCTATGCATGTAGAATCAGCAGATGACCACTTCACCGACCTCAGGCCACCTCAGTCTACAGGAGACACTACGCTGCGCGGCAAGTTCTCACGCCTCGAGATCCACCAATCACAGCTCACCCTATCGAATGTCCTCTACCAAGGTCGGTACTACCGCAGGGGGGGATAGGGGAGGGGTGTGACGAGCTACAGTAACATCGGGGAGATAATACTGTATATATGTATATATATTGTGTATTGTCCACTGTACATTGTACAGCCATACACTCCTTTATTGTTTTTTGATTTGTTTTTTTATTTTCGTTGAGTCCTTTCATCACATCCTGGAACTTAGATGACTATAATTGCCCTTCGAAGCCGCTCTTGTATTAAGGCATCCATGATTTTAACGAGAGTTGATCATTTATTATATAAAATTGATCACTTCTAAATATTATTTAAGACCTATATAAATGGTCCGGGCGGGGCTCGAACACTTGCCCTACTGCTTGTGTGTATGACGCCTTAGCCAACTGAGCCACACAAGCAGTTACCAGAATACTCTAGTGTATATATATAAGAGGTATTGTACATCGCACTCATCATAGCAACCTCCAGCCCTGATTCAGAGAGCTAAGTGAATATTGTTGATACTTTGAACTGCGGTGTATATAAAGATTTACGATTTTAATGATATAAGATAATAAGATGTATATTTTGTTATATTATTATCATCATCATAGTCTCTATTACATCACCATTAACATCATCATCACCATTACATCACTATCATCAGTTAAACACGTATATGTGTGGCATAACTTCATAGATACACATGTATTAAAGATACATCCATTACTTATATACTAGGGTATCCAGTTGATGACACATACACGAATACTCTATTAGTAATGGAATGTTATATAAACATATAGGATAAATAGAAGGGGTGTAAAATTAATATATAACCGAATATGGGGTGTCATATAAAATTATAGTATCACCATTAGCATCATCATCACCATTATCATCATCATCACCATCATTACCATCATCGCTATCTCCTTCATCACCGCTATCTCCTCGCACACAATCAACACCCTCGCTTCATCTCATCACCAGGTGGAGGTACCAGTCTCATGGCGGCGGTGATACGGGACCACGAATCAGACGACGACATATGCGCCGAAAGTGATGTACTCGTGAAAACCATTAAAGGTAGATAATCAACCCCCCCCGCCCCCCTAATTAATATACCCCGGGTATATTAGAGCTGTAGTAGATTGTGGATATCTCCAGGTTTAGCTAGCCAATCGCATCCAGGAGAAGTAGACCAATGTACTTTTGTGTTAATTTGACAAATATAATATCGATTTGAATCGTAGTGGTAGTGGTAGTGGTAGTGGTAGTGGTAGTGGTAGTGGTAGTGGTAGTAGTAGTAGTAGTAGTAGTGGTAGTGGTAGTGGTAGTGGTAGTGGTAGTGGTAGTGGTAGTGGTAGTGGTAGTAGTAGTAGTAGTAGTAGTAGTAGTAGTAGTAGTATTAGTAGTAGTAGTAGTGGTAGTAGTAGTAGTAGTAGTAGTAGTAGTAGTAGTAGTAGTAGTAGTAGTAGTAGTAGTAGTAGTAGTAGTAGTAGTAGTAGTAGTAGTAGTAGTAGTAGTAGTAGTAGTAGTAGTAGTAGTAGTAGTAGTAGTAGTAGTAGTAGTAGTAGTAGTAGTAGTAGTAGTAGTAGTAGTAGTAGTAGTAGTAGTAGTAGTAGCAGCAGCATTAGTAGTAGTATTAATAGTAGTAATATACTGTTGTATTCACTTTCAGAGAATGCACCGGAATCCACTAGAATATCGTTTCTCTCCGATGCCTACCTATTGGTGGACATCAAACACCAACACCTCGCCACGGTGACCTCTGTAGTGAATGACCTCTGTCGACCTCTACTCGTGTACAACATCGCCGACGTAACGCAAGAGAACACCGTTAATCTAAAGCTGTACCTGAAGGCTCGCACTTTCTCTCATACGGCCAACGGAGGCGGAAAATTCGTTTGTACTATAATTCTACTTTAACATTTCGTTTAGATAAATAAATGTTTTTAATGGTAACGAATTATTAAAAGAATGAAATTGTTTTAATTTTTATAATATTATATAATATATATATATATATATATTTATATATGATTCTGTATAGAAATTGCAGAGATGATTCTATGTATAACTGTATAATCTGTGCCACTTTATATTTCAGTTTTTACAATAATTAAAAATAATTTATAAATTGAAATATTGTTGTTAATACAACATTCTCTCTCTATCTCTCTCTCTCTCTTTCTCTCTCTCTCTCTCTCTCTCTCTCTCTCTCTCTCTCTCTCTCTCTCTCTCTCTCTCTCTCTCTCTATCTCTCTCTCTCTCTCTTTCTCTATATATCTCTTTTCTTCCTTTCTTTATCTCTCTATCATTCTCTCTATATCACTCTATTGCTCTATATGTCTATATCTTTCTCTTTCTATCTATATCTATCTCTGTATCTCTATCTCTTTATCTATCTAAAATATAGTACATAGTAAATTTCATATTGCGGGAAAAACAACTTATTAGTGAGTATTCACATATTTACGATGTTGACTTTTGAAATTGCATTCGCAAAATAAAGTATTTATGTGACAATATTATAAAATTCCATTTAAATTTTGTTTATAATTGTTCATTAATATTATAATATTTATAAATTAATTTATTAAATTTAAATAATGCATGTTTTAACAACATTTTATTTTAATTATATAAATAAATGTTTATAATGGTAACTAATTATTAGAAGAATGAAAGTTTTTAATTTTTATATTCATACAATTACATAATTTAATACATATTTATATAGCATACTGTATTGGATATGCTAGCAACCATTGTGTCTATAACCTGGTGCTATTCTATACATTCTATACATACAATCTTATGTACATTATATTTCGAATTATAATTTTTACAATAATTAAAAATAATTTATAAATTTAAATAGTTATGTTAATAAATGACATTAATTTATTTAAATAGATTTTATTAGTGGTATAAATTCAATAAAATTACAAACTATGCCAAAACCTATAAATAGATATGTGTGTATATATATATATATATATATATATATATATATATATATATATATATATATATTAGAGTATATAGAGTAAATATTAATAAAATATGAATAGACAGGAATATCCTGGCCATAACTATATATGAATATATACCGGGCCACCTCTAGTAAATTATTAAAATATCTATGGAAACATAAGAATACACTAAATTAAATATAATTTTGATTCTTTTATTGTAAATTAATAAAAATGAAATGCGTATATCATAAAATTTATATTAATTTATATTTACGAATATTTTAATTTCTTTTTTAATTTTTAATTTTTTTAAATACTAATCTCCACTTTTCTACCATTGTCGTAAACAACATATTTACACTAACCATATTATAATAACAACCCGATAAACACAAACTGATTGAACCCATGACCCACACTCACAGACTATAACCTGCGATCAAAGACTGAAGATAATGTCAGATATAATAGAAGCTGTGATCTATCTTCACAGTGAACACGTCGTACACACAGATTTGGCCACTAGGAACTGTATGTTAGTCCCAGTCAGTTATTCACTATTTGTACGCTTGTTGTACACTATTTGTACGCTTGTTGTACAGTATTATTACTCTTGTTATACGTATTAGAGCCATATAGTTATAAGTGAAAAGTTCATCTAAGTTTCTGCATGGGAAGGAAGGACTCCATTAAAATAACAATATATATATATATATATACTCGTGAATCAACGTATTAGTGAGCTGTACAATATTATAAGTAATACATATAATAACAATGATTTATACGCAATAAATATATTAATACTTATACATTAATGTATAATCAATTGATTAATGATTAATGATAGTTATTCTAATGTGGTTTGTTGCCAATAAACATTGGCCTCCTCATACTTATAATTATTCAAATGTAAGTGTACGAAATAAATAAACTCTAATATATAGATTATTATAATAATAATAATAATAATAATACATTTACCAGCTTGTAATTTTATTCTATCACTAAATATATATCATAAAAATAGTGGTTTACAATTTAATCTTTGTCTCGTAAATGAAAGTAACATCTACAAAGAGAGATCATTATAATATATTTCGTATAACTAAATAATGTATAGATTGAACATCCATGATTAATAAGTAGGTGTGTTATTAGTGGGCCATCGTTTTCATTAGTAAACACATATACATCTATTTAGGGTTCACATCCATTTATGAGATAAAGATAATGTTAAAACCAATTATATTGATATTTATTTATTGAAATCTCATATGTATCGAATATAATACAAATAGCGGATACAAATGGACCCCTCACTACTCTTGTACGATATCCATTCACTGATACATCAACATTTAAACTCGTTACGCTTATTATTATGTAACATTCCAGCCACTTACCTCTAACCATTGCTTTAACCCCCTCCCCCACCCTCCCCCACCCTCCCCCCCTCGCCCCAGCGTAAAACTACTACCGGACGACAAGCTACACGTGTACGTTTGCGACGGAGCCCTATCGCGTGACCTCTTCCCAGACGACTACGCGACCTTTAACCCCGGTTACGATGCCCTCACCGACACTTCTACGGACTCGGAACCGCCGCCGCGCTGTCGACCAATCAGATGGCTCGCCGTAGAGTCGTTAGCAACCGGCCGCTACTCGCAGGCCACCGATGTGGTTCGTACGGCCAACACATCTGTTTACACTAGTATGGTAACGGTGATGGTAAAGTGTAATGTTTCGTGTATTAAATTCAAACTTTTGTATAAGAAATTCAGACGCTTCGTATAAGAAATTTACATGTTTCGTGGATATTCAATACATATGTTTATACAAATATGATATTTGTATATGCAATGTCTTGATAATATAATACGAAACATTCGTAATTCGTATGATAACAGTGTTTACATACGTACATAGGTATGATGACCTTGACATCAGTATTGTGACATTAATGCTAACATATTCCTACGATGAAAGACATAAAGTAGAACACTATAGTGTGATCTACTTTATATTACATAATAGATAATATATTATTTAAATTTTGTTTCTGTAATAATATTTTTAAAATATTTGTCCTATCGACTCTTTACTTTAATTGATTTAAATAACGATTTCTATGTTATGTTGATTACTACACTATTTAAATAACAGAATATATTTAATGATATAAATATATATTTAACAATAGTGTAACGTTATTTTCTATTATCAGTGGGCTCTGGGAATCACGATATGGGAGATTTATTGCATGTGTAAACTCCTGCCCTACTCGACGGTTGCTGATTCTGATATCTTTGCACATCTGTCGGAAGGAAAATCTCTGGCACTACCCTCTTATTTCTCGGAACACGAGTAAGTTGTTTTAGCAATGATACTAGTAGTCTATTCGGAGATAATCTGATAAATATGCGATCTATACCCTTAATAAGCAAGCGCGTTCATTTATATATGAATGCAACTTAATATTACATGTATTCTGTCTATATGTTTCATTTTAGATCCAATATTATTTTATAAGATAACTTAGATTTAGTTTAATGACATCATTTCATGAATATATACATTAGTGATATCTATATTCGCTGTAAACTATGCAGATGTAGTGTTATTTTAAGACTTAGCATAACAAATTACTAATTAACTGAAACACGAACATTACACTCTAAATTAATAACTCGATACACTACCATACTACGTTTACCCTATTAATCATGTTTACCCTATTATGACTCATCATTATGTAATCATCGCCAGGTCATCGATAATACCATTATGTTTGAAGAAGGAGCCAGCCTCTCGCATCCGGCCTAAACTACTCGCTACGATCATTCTACGACCGAGCTGGTATCCAATAGGAACCATTCTTTAGTGCCGACCCCCTCCTCTCGTACACACCTTCAACGCGTGCAATGCAATCATCAGTATATATATTACGCATTAGTTTTATCTCATATTTTCGATTTTCTCATTGTAATTATTTTATAGTTGACCAAATTGAACAATTTTATATATTATTTTATTATTGATATTTCCAATACATATTGCTATAATTAGTTTATAAATAGTTTTATAATCGTATTGTTTTATAGTATTATTTATCGGAGTTAGTGTATATAAATTAATATATACAAATATATATATATATTATATATACATATTTGTATTTTATAACATACTATTATTCTGTTTATTATATAGTCCCTTTTTTAATTAACTACTTAATTTTGTACAACAAATATAAACACAAAAATTGAATTTTTTATTTTAAATCAAATTACTATATTATTCTATATTATTATATATATTTATTAAAAATACAATTCACACTATTTCTTAATAATATCAATCTATATGCTGGATGAGGTTAAGTAATATCAAATAGAAGTATATGTTTTCATTATTTACAGTACAATTTTATATGTAATAGTTTACAGTATTTTATAATTTATGAAATCCATTATAATGAATTATACTAATAACATTAATCACTATTATTATATTAAATTTATTTTAATCATATAAACTTGAATATGATTTTAATTTTAATTAGTTATCATTTTTATAATACAAAATATATCAAATTTGCAATATTTAAATATAGACAAGTGAATATATATTTTTAATAAATTAATATAATAAGTATATAAATATATTTAATTTTATATTTATTTATCTTACTTATTTAAAATAAACGCTAACACTATATAATTTAATATCAATAATTTTAAATAATTAGTAATATTCTATTATTATTAATAAAGAAATCTATATTTTATATTCAAATTCAAATGATCGCAATTACATTATTATTGTTTGTTATATAAAGAAAGCAATACGAAGCAAAGATGGTTCACTCCATATCTAAACTATGTAATTATTTTACCAACCACTAGATGGATACACATGTATTATTTTAAGTTATATTTAATATTATTACTTCATAAGATAATTAATCTAAGTATCAGACTAATATACTTTTAATATTATAATATATATGTGAATTATATTTTTTAATTTATCACGGCATTGAAAGGTTACATGTAAATAACAATGACTGAATAGATGGCTTTTGACCTATACAAATTCTGTAACATTTTTATGAATACACTTTTGATATCTTCAAATAGTATTTTTGCGGAACACTTACTTTACGATATATATCAAATTTGTATACAAATTTAATTTAAGATTATATTAGGGTATTATTTTTCGAATTTACATGTAAACAGATACGAATCCAAAAATAGATTTTAGTTCACCTACCCATCGCATTTGCGCTAGTGTCGTTTTTATTTCAATAAATCGGTCGAGTGAACCATCTTTCCTTCGGAAAATCTTTGTATTTAATCTATATTGAATAGATAATTACCCTAATTAGCAATATTATATAAATTTAATAATCAATCACTATTTCACATGAAAGTTATGTGTATATATATTAGTAATTTGATATTGAATAGCAGTTCATTTAGCTATTTACTGAACACGTAATATACATATATGATATAGGTTATACATTTGTATAATATATAGGCCCATATAGCCACATCTAATAATTTGATAAATTTATCATATAAAATATTGAACAAGTTATATATTTATTTACATTTATATATTCGTATAAACATTCGTGCAATCTACATCTATATATAAATAATCAACGATTACAGAATATCCATAATACACCGCGCATAGTATTATGCTGGGGTCGATTATTTGAGGTCGTTGTATCTGGCGTCCTTTCCGTCTTCGTTGTACTTATATTCGGGTTTAGATCTGAAGTTCTCTTCGTTCATCTTGTGTCGTTGCAGTTGTTTCAGCATCCTCATCTTTATCGTCGCTCCGGTCAGCTTCCACTTGCTGGTCTCCACTTGTTCCTATGGGGTTCGGGTAGCGAGGGTTATATTCTATATAATAATAATAATAATAATATTGATTAGAAGTAATATATTTTTTCTGTTAATATACAATTATAGTTATATAATGTGTCTTCCCAAAGGGTTTCAAAGTAATATATAATATTGTATGTCGTGTTGCCCATTCATATGTGTATCAATAGACTCACCCATATATTGCATTTATTTGATATAACACCCCTGCTATTGTAGTTGTACACTGCTTGAAGTGTATTATGCTATATATTGTGCAGTCATGTGGAATATATACTATGTAAAGAAACACCATTTAATAAATACATTACTATCTATTAAACACATAATGAAGTTCTGCTATGTTGCAAACATAGGTAGATATTTAGATAGAGTTTATTGCAAGTTATATAAAACAAATAATAAATAAAGTAAATAAACAAATGCAAATATGAGTAGATCTAATGATTTATATATTCCTTGTTACAAATTGTAAATGATTCAGAGAATAAAAGTAAAATGACAACAACAAAGAAAGATTAAAAAGAAGTAAGAAAGAAAAATAGAAAGGGAATTATTCATATTAAGATATATATATTTACTATTTTTGTCATAGTATATGAACGCAATAATTCTTTAAACAATGAATATTGAGATATATTATGAAAATAAAAATATTTTCAATGTAAAAAAATTTCTTATGAAAAATAATTATAAATTTACAAACATATAGTTCAGATTAAGTTGAAGAGATTTATTTATAGTCACAAATATGATTAGTTTATATATTCACTTTTACGTACAAATAGTATTCAAATATATATCGCTTCGATAAACTAATATTCGTGAAAAGTTATCGATGTAATTATTTACTATTTTTACAAATTCATATTCTATTATTATTCAAATATAAAATGATTTCTAAAATAACCCATCAATACTAAGTCGTACGATGCATAGGTAAACATCATTCCCTATCCTTCCCTCTCTTCCACTTTAACAGACGATACAACCCTACATAGTACACAACGGGCTAATCCAGTATGCCTATGCCGTGTATTATCAAAGATCATAGATGTTATATAATCAGCCAATGAGGAGCGTCACCCATGATCGAGCAACCTGTTGGGAACACGTCGGAAGCTGCGTTTTCTCGTCGACCAATCGTCTGGCTACGATGAGCTCTCCGGTGGCGGTGAGACGGGTGTACTGGAAGTCGGAGGGGTGCGAGGGTAGTCCGTGGGGTAGACGCAGAGGTTGAATGCGGACCAAGTGTTTCACCTCGGCGAGAAGTTTGTTTACGTACGCCGAGTTCTTGTGCACGGTCGGCTGGTTTTGCTGTAGGGGGGAAGCGAGAATATACGATTAATCGTGATAATTATAGTCGATAATGTGATTTACGCATTATAGCGAAGAAATAATGTATTAGTTAATTTGCATATGTATTATATTTATATATATATATATACTATATATTATATAGTATCAATAACAATATATTACATAACATTTTGATTAGCAGTTCTTGAAGGTCGTTACACAAACTAATTCTAACCTTGATATCGTAGAGGCCGAGTTCTTTAATGATGTCCTTCTCCCAATATGGGCGTCCAAACATGGATTTTATTCTATATATATTAATATATATAATTATAATGATATTATATAGAAGTACTATATTAATAATATATACGCTCATAATTAATATACATTTGAAATAGAATACATATTATTTAATATATCAATACTTGTATAATAATTAATATGTTATTAATTAAATAATAATTAAAATTAATAGATTATTTAATATTAATTTAAGGAGACATGCATCGTTCGTGAGTTTATAAAAAAATGTATTAAAAAAAACACTAAAAAAATTGTATACACTACAAAATAATCAATTGTAAATATAATGTAACTACGTAGTATTGATACATATAAACAAAATTTAAAAAAGTTCTCATCCTTTACAAAATATACCTTTTCCCCCCTATATTATACATGTAAACTCGCGAACAGCGCGCGTCCCCTTAATATACTGACAGATATATATATATATACGCAGGACACTAAAACTCGCGTACTAGAGTGAACAAGAACCTGGTGACCACGTGAATTTGATGCGGAGGTGCTTGTTCCTCGCTCGATGACTCATCATTAACGATGGCGTCCGCCCACTCATCATTCTTGTCCTCTATTCTGTGGCGTTCCTCTTTCTTCATGAGACATCGAGATGGCACCACAAGTGGATAACGGTGGCCCGTCTAGAATATTAATAATTATACTGTAATAATAATGTATTCTATATTATATTATATGTTATTAATAATGTATTCTATATTATGTTATATATTATGTAGAGAAATTCTAATTTCAGAATCTTTTCTTTAATCGTTTAATTAATATATGTGCATTGTTCATCCTAAGGGTTACAACATAATATTTGATATTTTGTATTGTAGTCGTCTATTATATATTGTGGTGGTAGTTATTAGCGTGCTGGCGGAGGTGACGTAGGCTACATACATTAACTAGTATCATTAACTAGTATCATTAACTAGTATCACAAATATAACTACGTAAAGTATGATATGAAATCATATAAAACGTCTATTCGTAATCATATAAAGCGCAATTATATGACGATCGTTTTATGACCGAATCACTAATTATCGTAGTCTATAACTTTGCTCCGCATCGAATATATGCCACATTTATTTTTATTATAATATATGAAGTTATCTTTACAATATTATTAGCGCTCTCTATATATCTCTATAGATGTGCATAGTATTGTTTATAAATTTCACCTTTTGTCAAGATACAGCTATTTAAAATACTAGTTTCGGTATTTAACACACTAATGTACATGATAAACTAATATGAAAATATAGTATATATAATAATATATACATATGGGAATATGGAAGGTAGGCACAAATTAAATAACTATAAATAACAAAGTTCACGCACTTAAATTCATTATACACTTCAGTGCAAGAAAATAAAATCAGAATGAGAAACATGTATATATGGAATAATGCCTTTATAAAAATATACGTATACACCATTCGTATTAATTGATTAATTAATAATTTCGGATTGATATCTGTGGGTTGTTTCATTTATTTGGTTTAGCTATTTTATTCGTGAACTTTGTTATTTATAATTATTTAATTTTTGCCTACCACCTGTACCATCCTATACATATATATATATATATATATATATATATAAACATGTACATAATTTGTAAGTTGACCTCTGCAATGGTAATCAAAACAAAGCGGGCCATACTCTATAGTCTACTAAATCGTGCATTATCATAATCATTATTTATAAAAATTATTATGTAATAAATATGACCTTTTATTTTTCAGTTTATTAATTATTAATGTATCAATGTTACATTGAATATATTATTTACATCACAAATAAAACAATAACTAATAATTTGTATACATATTATTATTTTATAATATAATATTTAAATTATAATTGTATCACTTAATTTTGTATTTGCATAACAAAAGTATTTAAAAAATATAAATAATACCTTTCAAATATTTTGATATTTTTGCGATAATATAATGCTTCTTAATATGATAATATAATTGGTTTCATATATTCATTATAAATATTAATGATTAACATATTATATGTATTATTATTATATAATATATTTTAGTCTACTTACTATATGTTTAAACGAAAATAACACTCTTTTACTTATTGACATTTCAAATTTAATCTGATTTGAATTTATATTTGAATTATAAAATAATATAATAAATATTATTTTATTTTATTATAAATATATAAAATATTAATTTATTAATATAAATTATGCATACTATTATTAATTAGTTGCTCATAAGTTGTGATTAATTTATATAAGATCCATAAAAAAAATTAATTGTATTAAATATATATTTATATTTTCTAATTATTGTTTACATTATTTAAACTAATGTCAAATATAAATAAAATTTATTTTCAAATATGTATATCACGTTTATCTAATAATCTATAGATAATATGAATTATACAATTATACAATCGTATTTGTAGTAACAAATTAATTATATTACCATTTCCAATATTAATTGTAAAACGTATATATATCAAAAAGTTCAATCCATAACATAATACTAACGATATTATATTGTAAAATAAATAAAAAATATGTCCAAAATTATTCAACCTATACGGCGAACATGCTATTCATCTATTTTATTTAATAATACTAAGAATTCAAATAGTGTTTATATTTACCATAGACATTTTTCAATAATTAATAATACAAATTCATTAAAGATACGAGCAACAGTACCATGTTAGGATACATTGCATAAATAATTATTATTTATTAATTATTATAATATTAATTAATATTCAATATTATATTCAATATAATATTGATAATAATTATAATAATTATTATCATAATAATATAATACAAAATTAATATGTTATTAATATACAATCATTTATACATCTATATATCAATAATACATACAATTAATTATATATAAAGTATAATAATCATAATTATTATTATATCATATATTGGATGAATAAATTCATTCATTCATTTTTACAATAGTTTCTAAATATATTTTTATAATAATTATACATATATCAATGGTATGTATGTTATTATTTATCTAGGCAATATATTTTCGTAAAATTCACACAATATACTTTATATATATAAGTAAATTAAATTGATACAGGTATATATGATACCTTGTCAAAAGGTAAATAAAAAAAGACGACACATTTAAATGCATATATATATATATATATATAAGTAGGGTAAAATTAGAATGCCGACAACAATAAAATAGCGGCAAAATATTGTTATACACTAAATAAATAAGCATCGTGTGTTATCGATCTATTATATAATGTTCTACATACGTTGATTGACAAGCTACTTGCATTCGAATTGCCAATCAACGTACATTGTATTAGCAATCACATATCTCTATCAATAGTGATTCGATGGCACATATTTAAATGTGTCGGAAATTATAATTTTATATAATTATATATATGTTTTTAAATGTGCCGACTATCTCTTGTAACCGGTCAAAAATCTTTGCAATTTTGTTATTACATAACGCTAAAAATGCTACCTGGTCAAAAACTTCGCGATTGGTGCGTGATTATAACGCCCGAAAAATTTGTTATTCGAATTAGTGAATTTACAATAGCGTATGTTAGTTTGTATAAACATTAATATTTTTTACATCATAAGTTTTATTTATTTTCACTGGTTTGGTTTGGTTGTGTTTAGGTTTTTTTAGCTGCATTACATCCCGAGTTAACCTTTAAAACACACATATATATATATGTTAATCATTAACTTAATGGTAATTTACATTGCTTATAAATATATAAAATGATAGCCTACAAAATAGACATATACTTATTATAATGGCCAATCATATGCTTTTGTAAAATCACTAATTCAAAAACACAAGTTTGCAGGCGTTCAAATCGCGCATCAATAGCGAAGCTTTTGAATATCCTTTGAAATCCTGCTAAATTATTTATTCTAATTAGTGATTTGATAATAGTAAATATATATGTATATATCATTCTATTGAGAATAGCATATTCAATATGAGTTACAAATAATGTATACTTTTATATAAGTTTGATATATGATATTAGTAAAGATAATATTTAAGATATAAAATGATGACACACAATTATTCTAAAAATAATAACATGTATACTATATATAACAATTTTTCTAAAGAAAGATATAACACTCATGCGAAATCGTGTAATTCTATTTTTAATACAAAAACCAACAGCGCCACTAATATAAGGTCAATTTTGGGAACTATGTTTTATTTATAATTTAAATTCGTAAAAAACTATGCAATTTTAAAATGAAAAATAATATGCTTTAAATTATTATTTTTATAATGAAAACTAAGTGTTCATTACTAATATATAGTAAAACAATATGACATGTTGGTTTTAAATTCTATAAATATCTATGTGGCGAGTAAAAGATAATTTATATTGCATGTAATTTTATATAGCAATGAAAATATTGTAGTACCAAAATCGTGGCAAATCTAAATTGATTTTGATACTGCTGTTAGCAGCGGGATGTATGAATACTAATCACGTTGCGTAGATAGGGAGTGTTATATCTTTGCATTATATGTATATAATCATTTATTCCAATAAAGAAAGATGCTGGTGTATAGTGCGTGGCTTATTTTTAATATCACAAAACTTTTGACCATAATCCTAATATATGATAACATTGGGTAGGGCTCATCTCTGGCAACTGTTATTATTTCTGAGTATTTATTATATTGAATAATATATATATATATATATATATATATATTATAATAACATTATTATAGTTATTTTTTATTGTTAAAGATACTAATTAACTAAAGCTATCTATTATGAATAAATAAAATAATAATTAAAATATTAAATATGTATGCAGTATGGATGTAAAATATCACCTATTTCTTCAAATCTATTTATACATAAATGTCTATAAATATAACAAAATTCTCGCTTGCAAATAAAAGAACTAAATTAAAAACTACACTTCTATTAATCGAATTAGCTAGTAGCTACTCACACTTATAGAATGACACTCGGTGTATTCCACCCAAAGTAGAGGGTATGTATAGTATACATTGTATACACAGAATACCAGTGATCTCGTGCGCAAGTATAAATATATTAATGAAAATAATTATTTATAATAGTCTAATTTGAAATCGCAATGACCAAACCACATGAGATCACTTGACACGAGATCACTGCTTGTCTATACTATATAGGTAACCAGTCTACACACACATTGCCCATGATGATGATTCAACATAACATTATATTGTATTACTCTGTTACTGAGAATATATATATCAATGTATTAGTTTATCTATAATATAATACTAATACTAAGTATATTATATTGAATATGATTGAATTACAAATATTATAATTAATATTTGATAATGAATAACAAATAGAGATTAGGTGGGCAACAATAAATATAACATAGTATGGTCAGTCTGGAAATGACTAGTAATTATTTTAGATATAAATATAATAATACACAATATAACTATTATTATTGGTTTTCTTAGTAAATAATTATATAGATAAATAATGTATTAATTGTACAGTTAATAGTGAAAATCCATACAACCTGTGATATTTATATTATATTTAAAAAACTATATGTACTTCAAGATATATATTTAGTAACTATTTTATATATATATATGAAGAAATACATTTATTTATAAATATTTTATTAAGCAAGATATTATAAATATATTTAAAGTCGACCAATTTTTATTAAATGCATTATATATATATATATATATATAAATAGAAATATGATATATATTCACTATATTAATTTTATATTTACTATATATATTATATAGTATAGTATAATACAGCAGATATATAAAATTCGAGACATTTAAGGACCTGTGTATATACCAAGTATTACTTATAGAGTAACTAATGTAATATGTTAATCTATAAATACGTTTAATGTTTAATGTTAATATGTTTCATCTTAAAATTAATATCTCATACTCCTCATTTGAGTACAACATCCTGCAATAACCAGTCGATGTTGTGTTATATTATCTCTGTTCCTAATTCGTCATAACCTATGACGCATAAGCTATTTTACATTATAATAAGGGAAATTAATTTTTCCAATTAGACTTTTAGACCATTAAGGTTATGTACTGGTATGGGCTGTCTAATGTATAAGAATAGGGAAAATACCCTAATGCTAAAGACTACTTCTCATAATAATCCATGAATCGACCTAAAATAAATTGTAACTTATGTAGTGAATATTGTTCTACAAAAATCACTATAAAATTTCAATTTTTTTTTGGGGATAGTCAAATAATTGTTGGTCAAAAATGTTGTCTACTATTAATAACATTATTTAGAAGTTAAATAAAAACTTGTAGTTATGTAAATAATTAACATTATAACCTACATTTACAGTAATACATAGATGTTACATACACACGAGTAATTGCCAAAGAAAGAAAGATTACTATGATGTATTAGGGGTGCCACGCAATTCTGATACTAAAGAAATCAAAAAAGCATACTATAAAGTTATTTATATTTATATAACATATATATTTATTTATATAACATATATATATATATATATATATATATATATATATATATATATATATATATATATATATATATATAGTTTGCATTATTCACATAGCTATTTTTAGCAATTATCCATGCACAGTATACATTGCAAACCATGAAAATACACATAGTCAACGATAATAGAAATGTGTATACAGGTTATTTGATGATTGCCAATGTGTAAATGTAATACAGGTAAATCGGTAGACTACACTATGAACTATGAACTTAACAGTATATTATTGAGTATGGTATAACTATATAATGGGCAACAACAACAGACAATATGTATCACTTTGAAGCCATTTAGGAGATAACATTATATAACTATAATTGTAATTTAACAGAAACAAAATATTTAATTCTTCTAATAAATATTATTATTATTATTATTATATTCATGAATAACTTTGCATAAATCTATTATAACACTATTATAATGCTTATAACACTATTATTTATATAATATTCATGTATTATATATGCTAGCACCTTATTTATTGTTCCGATTAAAATCTCTACCATTCATTGTATGAATGGGACATATAGCTTAGCTAGAGTTATAAGGTCATCAGTCAATCTGATTAACCCATACATCTAATACCTCAGCAATGCTTGTATCCCATGTGATCTCTACTTAGCTAGTCACAGGGAATAACAATAGTAAAGATATGCATTATAGTTTAGGCCTTATATAAGTAAACGGATATTTGTTATATTCATTATATTTTAAACAAAAAAGCTTCTAATAATGTTGTTATTATTATTTTTATTATTATTGAGTGTGCCATACTGCCCTATCAATGTCTATGCATGGCTTCTTGGCCTTGTATCAAATGCTACTTATTACTAATAAACACAGTATAACATTACCTACTCTAGATTAAACAATCAATAAAATGTATCATTGATAACACTGCATAGATAAGGCTAGCTACTTAGCATATCACTATATGACTACTCTTGCATATGTTTTCAGTGTACAATAAACTCTATATTATAACATTAATATATATATATATTAATGTTTACATTACTGTATAGTTAGTAAATATATTTCAGTTTATTTACATTACTAATACCTACTTTCCTCATTAATATTCACATTTCCTCAAGATAATTTATTTCATGAGATTATATGTCAGTTAATTAGGTAATTAGAGTATTATAATATGGTTATGTTATTATAAATATTATGAATATTTATAATTTCAAAATAATCATATTCCTAATATTATTTTACATATATATATATATATATATATATTTTTTGATTGATTACATTAAATCTATTCTAAATAAAAGTAAATATAAAGTGAACTTAAGAGTTATATTATATCGTAGTAAATACTTACAAGGTCATCGTGTCCATAAGATACAAGATAGTATAGTAACGATGTATTGATCACTTGATAGTTGGCAAAGAAGTACCACCCCGACGTCAATAAGGAATCAACTGCACACGATAAGTTTCAACAAGTGTCAGAGGCGTATGAGGTTATAAGTGATTGATTATTATATAATTTATATATAATAAATACGATTTATTCATATATATATATATATATATATTAGTGATGCAATTGAAACCTACTATCACAGTATCGGTATAGTATCAGTTCTAAATAGTCGAGTATCAGTTCGAGTATGAGTTCGAAATTATATAATTATTGAGTATCAGTATCAGTTCAAAATCCTTGAGTATCAGTTCGAAGTTCGATTGCATCACTAATATATATATATATATATATATATATAATAGATATGATAGATACATATAGATTAAATATAAAATATATGATAAAAGCAGTGGTTTAAAAAAGAAGAATTAGGTTTCGAGGCAGGTGTAACGGGAGCATTTTTACATTACAAAAGATGTGCTGCGTTGTAGAACTTTGTAAAGCATATTCGACTTTCGCAAGTGAACATTAATAGAACTGTCATATATATAGATTATATATAATAGATATGATAGATACATATAGATTATATCTATTCATGACATTACTTCATATTAAAATCTAATGATCCATAGTGTTAGTAGCGATGCTATGACAATAACGTTTGTAGTAGTGTACATAGGCGATTCAGTTTAGAGTTGTGATCACAGCAAAAGTAGCGTCTTTACAGTAAGAGTTGCAGGGTGGTATTATCAGTAAATGTGACATATTGATATTAAAAGGAGCATATTATTGAAAGTAAATGTAACATATTATTTATGTAATTATTATGTATTTACTACTAAAGTAATTTTTGTATATTGTCTAGCGTATCAAATGAATTGTTGCATGATGCATTGCATTACGCATTTAATCGATGCTTTGACGTGGTCTAGGTATTGGGAGATGATCAGAAAAAGAAGGAATACGATATGTTTGGTATGGGAGGAGGGCAATCTATGGGAGGGGGAGGTGGAGGAGGCCAGAACCCTTTCTACACAACTGGTCAATCTGCTGGTCAGTATTATCTCTTTCATTTGTTTATTTATATCTACATATAAGATTATTTCATATGAATATAAAGATGGACAGTAATAAGTAAAACTTAAAATTAAATTGTATATGTATAGCTAATATAGAATCTATTTATAGTTCTATTAGTCATTAAATATATATTAATCTTTAGCTCAATTGAATAGCTAGAGTTATCGGTAGTTTTCATCGTACATTAGATCGCATTACCTATGCCTACATTGAATATAGTACTGCAATACCACTTTAAATGATTAAAGCTGAGACAGCCTCACCTCAGGAGAATATTCACATACATTTAACATGTTTGATCATAGATAAACACCGCTATTATTAGTCACGCTTAGTGTGTGACTAATACATACATGTGTAGCCTCAGTATAACAATGCATCCATCACCATCATCGGTCAGGAGGCGGCTTCCAAGGATTCCATTCGTCCGTTGACCCCGAGGAATTGTTCCGGAAGATATTCGGTGACTCCGGCTTCAACATGGGCGGCTTCAACAGCCAACAGGACTTCAGCGAGTCTAACTTTGGGTTCGCAGCTGCCTCAGAGGTTAAGACAGAATGATACTTCTGTAGTCTATAGGCGCTTCCGTCAACTTCTTTATCACCATTATCGAACTTGCTTCACATATAATATAATTATTGCTCGAACAGGAATGTCTTTAATTTGACTTGAATATTAGAGTGACTCATTAATGTATTGGTTATTGGTCAGATATGCCCTACCCCCCATCTACACCCCTATTCCTATTGTTATCCATCTATCCTACATTAACTCATTAATATGTGTATTGTGCTTTTGCAATGCAATTGTGGATACTTTTTATTTAAATAGATGTAGAGTATAGTATAGTAGAATATAAATTGTATTTCTATAAACATATATTTACAATTTAGTATCTATTATTAAATATAAATTTATTATTTGTTATCAATTTATTTATAAATAGATCTATTATAATTATATATCATATACCGATATTGATTGCGACCAATATGACGAACACCCACATCACCTAGGTGACGATGAGCTTGACCTTTCAAGAGTCAGCGCGAGGTGTCAACAAGGACATCAACGTAAACGTTACTGACACTTGTCCCAAGTGCAACGGATCCAGGGCTGAACCAGGCACCCAGGCTGTCAGATGTCACTACTGTCAAGGCACCGGCATGGTTTACCTTCAGAGATACTACTTCGATTATAGACCATTCGAATATTATATATAGTATAGGAATCTTGATATAAATTCCTACCATTTATAATTATAATGATAATTTAAAATAATGAAATCACTTGATTATAATCATACTAAAAATAATAACAATATCGAAATCATGATCACCACACAATAATCATACTACTGAATACCAGTGAAATAGAGTATTAGAATAGCTTACCCTCTATCGCAATGACGTGAATGATTACACCCCCACCACTACCCCCAGGAATCAGTGTCAACGGGCCCGTTCGTAATGAGAACCACATGCCGACACTGCTTCGGGCGACGCGTGCTAATCAAGTCCCCTTGCACCGAATGCGAGGGTAAGGGTAAGACGGTACAAAGGAAGCGCATCACAGTACCAGTGCCAGCGGGTATAGAGAATGGCCAGACAGTCCGTATGCCTGTCGGTAGTAAAGAGATCTTCATCACTTTCAAGGTCAACGCCGCGCTACCTTAATGCACCCAACATCTACGTTATAACCCGCATTAGGTAGAACAGTATACATTACATTGTAGGCATCCATGCATACATGCATACCTATGGGTATCGTAATCACGAGCTGATGTCTAGCGGGAATAGCTCGAGTTAACTTAGCAGGTCATCCGTTATTACTAATATTCTATCTCTAATGCGGTAATGGGATGTGTATATCAATGTAATATGTCTAATGCGCGATATTCACACAATCCGTAAAATGATTGCTGCGTCGAATACTGGTTTCGCAAGGAAATTTGTATTTTTCATGTGAACACTTTCGTAAGTTTTTAAGTTTTATACCGCAAGCATTTTACGGATCACGTGAATACCCTATAATCCTCGAGTTCATGTGATACTAGAATTTTTAATTGGAAACCAACTTTTAAGCCATGCCTCTATATAAAGACTATATTAAATGTCAGTTGGACGGAAATTCTCTGTTTAACAATGTATGCCTGGCTTTATATACATGAGTGGCTTATTACCAGAAAAGCGTTAAACTGAATATAACATACATCTCAAAAGCTGCCTATCTAATTCACCTATCTACCTATTTTCTATGTACACTACATCTAATATTTCTAATAATAATAATAATACAATATTGCGTGTTACCTGATCTTTTGTATTTAATATCTAGAACTTAAGTTAACATGCCCCACACATCTCTGTTCGCCGTATTCAACTGATATCATACAACTCGCCTGGCTATAGCTGTCATACCTATAGTACACCCTTCACCCCTCTCATTGTACTGCGAGTTAACCCGACCTCTGATGTTCAGGTGGAGAAGTCTCGCAAGTTCAAGAGAGACGGAGCAGACATTCACAGCGATCTGTCGATCAGTCTGGCTCAGGCTGTGCTAGGGGGTACCATTAGAACTGAAGGCATCTACGACAATATCCTCCTCAATGTTTGTACACTAGTAGTATCACTGTGTATGTGTTGAGTTATACGCCAGTCATCGATACTTTATTAAACATACATCACGCTAGCAAATAATACACTATAGTAAACAGATACCTTTAGGTTGGGGGTTCTAATACAAGTACAATATTTTATATAAATATTAGAAATATTTTAGAATTATTTAAAAATTGTTAGATAATGCAATGAAATCTCTAATAATATAATAAAGAATATAATTTAATGCAGTTAGCTATGGTGTAACAATTTATAATATTATAGTATATTTTGAAATGTGTTAGTTTATTTATTTTAATGTGATTTTAAATTATTAGAATACTTTTTATTAATACACTTTTTGAAATATATTTCAAAAATATAAAAATTTATAATAAAATAATGAAGACATTTAATTTGATAGTTTTAATATCTAATTGCATCATATGATTATTAATTATATATAATATGATATGATATTATAATAATAAAATATATAGTACTAATAAATTATATTTAATAATATTATATCAACATTCATATAATTAATTTTATATATTTTATATTTTTTTTTCTAATAATAATTACTCATTTTATTCATGTGATGATTTCCTCATTTAAACAATAAAGTTATATGTGATAATTGATTAAGAAATTCAAAATAATATTTACATCTATTTAACTATTATATTAAGGTATATTTTTTAAATTTTATTTTAAATTTCACATTACATGTAAATATAATATTCAAATAAAATTATTATTAAATATTAAAACAGTAAATATTAAAAAAAATTATTTACCTAATTTAAATTTAAGGACTCATCTTACAAATTTCCTCGAGCCATCAAGTAATTAATTTATTAGAAATGTATCCATGTACTAACGTACCACTTATGTACTAATGAACTCACGTACCTATGTACTCACGTACCCTCACCTATACCGTACCCTCACCTATACCGTACCCTCACCTATACCGTACCCTCACCTATACCGTACCCTCACCTATACCGTACCCTCACCTATATACCGTACCGTGCACAGATACCGACAGGTACATCATCACACACCCGCATACGTCTGACGGGCAAGGGAATCAGTCGCACCTCGTCGTACGGCTTCGGCGACCATTACATCCATGTGAAAGTCAACGTGCCTGAGTTTGTAGCACACACGCATGGGGGATATAGGGGGGGGGTTGTATACACAGGTGTATAGGGGTAGATATATTGTATAGGGGTAGATATATTGCCTATCAGAGCTGAAAATCATGTCCCTGAGTTTGTTACATATGTATATGCGTAGATTTACACTCGCTTAGATTCAATGGAACGATAGTTGTGAATTAGACGTAACTCGAGTAATAATTATATTAAATATTGATAATCGATCATTTATTTACCTCTTTAATCCTTCACATATAAGTGATATGATTATATGTTTCATTATTTATAGATATTGTATAAATATTTATTTTATATATGCATAAAAAGTTAATCGAGTATTAAGTATTAAATAACTCATAATGCAAATTGTACGTTACCTATATAAATTGTAATGTAACTTTACTTTACTTTACTTTTAATTCTCTCAGGTATTTATCTAAAGAACAAAAAGCTATATTATTGGCATTCGCCGAAACAGAAAAGGGTACAGATGGAACTGTTAATGGTTTAACGGATACTAATAAAGGTTTTGTATACCACTATTTATCACTATTTATCACTATTATCACTTCAGAGTCTACTGTTATGTAATCTCAAATATAGTTTTATTTTAGGAATTTTATACATTATATAATAACTCGAAAATTGTATAGCATTTTTTTATAGTAGGCTTGAAAAAATATATGTAGGTAATTAATAATTATTTTCTTTCCTGATTAATTATTATTTTATATTTCAATATTGATTATTGATTCCGTAATACAGATATATTAAATAGTATAGATTATTTATATAGATATATATTACAATTTATTATTTATCCTGCCAATAGGTTTCCCCTAATTAATTAATTATTAGTAATAGGTTAACAGGGATGGGGGTTCAAATATGTTTTTGTATAAAAAAAGACTGAATTAGTGTATTACTATTTGTATTTGGTGATTTCATTATACAGAATATTATATCATAAAATATACTCAAAATATGCTCAATTATTAATTAAATGGAACGAACATTTATAAATTTAAATAAAGTTAAAAAAATGAATGAAAAAAGCAAATTTTGTAACATTTATATTTATTCATAAAAATAATTATTTATTATATAACAAATAATACTGTATAAAAAGAAAAATATAATGTAGCATTTTGTTGTCTTCTTATTTTGTATTTATATTTGCAATTGATAAAATGTATTTGTATTTAATAAAGGTTTTTGAATAATCAATTATATCTAATATTATTTATAAAATTTCTCATTAAGAATTAAATAAATACATATTTCATAGATTCAATGGATATGAGAACATTTCATGATAGTAAATGTATTACTAAAACTACTAACAGTATTACTTTACTGCATACTTGTTATTTCACTAGTCATTATAATAGTACAAAAGTTGATTTTATTAGTTCTATTCTTAAATAGATCTATATTTAAGGGGATGTCCCAGTGTTCAAAATGATAAAAAAAAAATTATTTTGTATTTAATTTTTATTCCATAATATTAATAAATGTAGTGTGTTTTAGTATTTGTATAAATATCAGCTGCAAATTCAATCTAGAAATGCCATAAAATTGATTTCTAAATTGTTATATTATCAATAGATATGTATACTTTCAACTTTCAAATGCTGTTTTCTCAGAATAATTATTTCGCGCTAGGTATGTGTGTATAAACTTAGGTATAACAAAAACTAGTATATGTATTTTACTAATTTTTATTGCATTATATAAATAATATATATATGAATACTATTACAGGCGTAATTTTCTAAATTTGTATATGTATAGTTGCAAAAAATAACAATATCTATAGAAATTCCGTAAATTAAAAAGTGTGCATATATATATATGTTATATACTATATATTATAAAAATTACGTCTTGTAATAGTATGTGTATACATTTAATGAATAGAATATAACACAAATTAGCTCAATTCAATGAATAGAAATCTGCGCGCCTAGTTTTGTGTAGACCCATTATTTGCTATCTCTATACATAGAGATGCGGGCGTCGTGTGCCATCCCCTTAAGAGAGATACCTTCATACAATTACATATAAAATATAGGCAAAATCAAATATTTGTAAGCTTCACAATTTTGTAATATAATGTATATTTTTAAATAATTTTTTCACATATATAATAATAATATATTCTATAATGTAGTACATTTTTATTCATACATTAATAATGTAACATTATACACATTTTATTTTATATATAGTGTATTATATATATATATATATATATATGTTAATTATTCCTCACATTATAAAATATAAATTGTTATATTTCTCATATTAAAGGCATCCTAGTGTCAGCAAATTTAGTCCGCGTTTATAAATATTTAGGAAAATAGAATTTTCACTATAAATACATCTTATCATTCATTATCTGGGCGATACCAACAATATTTGTGATATATATTTAGATTATATATATCTATAAAATAGCGTTTTTTTTAATATAATTATATATTTCTATATAAATTGTTAAAATTAGAAACAATTTTAAAATTTGTAAAATATATTTTTTCTAATTTTAACAATGAATTTTTATTGAAATATATATATATTAATAAAGAAAACGATTTTGATATATAAAAACAAGTGCATGTGAGTATTACTAATATACAATATATTTATAATTAGAGAAGTTTAAATATAGTTTATTTTGCCATTTTTTTACATGTGATCGCATGAATTTTAATTTCCCGTTTAATGAGGAGGATAAAATATTAAAATTGTTATAAATATAATTTTTCAACTAAATTTACTATAATTTTATAATTATTTCTGTATAAAGATTAGTTATTATATTAATATTATAATAAATAAATGATAATAATCACTGATAATAAACAAAAAATATAATATATACATTTTTCAATGAAATATAAATCTGTGTTTATTATTAGTGTAATGACCTTGACCCTTTTCTCAAAGCTATTGTGGAGGGAAGATTA
Source organism: Osedax fenrisi (assembly GCA_964019155.1). Lineage (NCBI taxonomy): Eukaryota > Metazoa > Annelida > Polychaeta > Sabellida > Siboglinidae > Osedax > Osedax fenrisi. The sequence continues at coordinate 84,229,280 of OZ025243.1, forward strand.
ACTAATATTATTGAAGTTTACTATGTTAATATAAATTAGGATTCACTATCAATAATGATAATTAACATTATAGACGTAATCATTTGGGGGTAATTATGGTTGTATTATATCTATTATCTTTGTGATGTTCACGTAAATGTTTAATGAGAAAATATTTCAATATTTCCACGTAATTGATTTAAAGAATCATTTTAATAATGAAAATATTTATAATTTGAGTTGCGGTGCCTAGATCGTAGCAACGTTTAAGAGTATTCTTCCTTGTTTGTAGGCTCAGCGAGGAAGAATACCTCTACTAGTGATAAGGAAGCCCGGGAAACCGCAACCAAAGGGCAAGTTATGCCCGAAAATGATGAGGAAAAGGGTCAGGGGTTCTTTAGCAAACTGATAAAGAAGATCTTTTCCTAGCCGTACGTTTATAGTTATCTTTAAATAGAAATAAACCATCTTCATATTAGCTAAACTAAATGTATTTATATATAATTTAATTTATCATATGATATTATATTTTCATCGTTGTATAAGATCAGATTTTAATAAGGCCAAAGTATAAACAAATATTTATAATTTCAAAGTAATTTTATTGTATCTATAATAATTTTCAATGCTTCAATACTTAAAAAAAGAATTATCATATTACTGAACATATATTGTATATTTGGCATACAACAGCATTGTTTAAATGCCTTCTGTTTGTAACAATAAGATTAGTTGTTAATCCTTGGTTATCTTATCATACAGGTAGGAAAGTGATGAACGATGAAAACGACCTTGTAGCCAGACTTCGCAACACAATACAGTCTGATCCATCTATCAAAAGTAAACCTAAAGCTCAGAAAACTAATAAAGATAAACAAAGTAAAGATACAAATAAAAAGTCGTCACCATCGGCCAATACAAATGATAAAGAAAACGATAGTAATACTGATAAAGACAATGATAGTAAAACTGATAAAGAACAAAATACAAACAAATCGGAAAATAAGCCAAAAGATGATGCAAATAAAGAAAAATCGGAAAATAATGAAAAAATGTCAAAACAATCGTAAGAGTTTAATTTTATCTAATAAAATTATGTTTTACTATTTCTTATACTGAAACAATATATTTTATAAATTTAGAATAAAAGTTTCATTTTTAATTATTAATTAATTTAACTCATAAATTTATAGAATATGATATTTTATTAATAAATAAAATTATTTATTTATTCAAATTTAAAATCAAAATAACAAATGTTACCTGACTTTAATGACTTATTAATACTTCGTTTTTAAAATACTAAATTTTTAAATATTATCTTTTATGAAATGAAATAATGTCTTTAGATTTAATGAGATCTTTATTGTAAATGTTGTTAGTTATGTTAATGAATTATACAATACAATAATGATATATATAAATATAAATATATATAAGATTATATCTATATAAGGAGAATCATTGAAATAATGTAATTATAGAAGCTGATAAAGAAAAATACTTCATTACTGTATATTTTCAATGAATATTTAAAAAATATGAGTTAATATAATAACATATATAAATAAACATTAACATGATAATAATAATTATAAATGTTAATATACTAATATCCCAATACTTTTTCTACTTATTAATAATATTGATACCATCAAGATAGGATCTTCTACATCGCCATTAAACAATGATTAAATACAGAGTACATTAGTAGAATTTTATTTGTTAATCAAATACTCGATTTTAAATTAATGATTTCTATGTGAGTATATTAAAATCATAATATAACGTAATACGAAATATATTATTTTTAATAAATAATTTTTTAAAATGATTGTATTTTATTTTACAAATAATATATACTAAATATCCATGGTATCTGAAATCATTGAAACATAACTAATATATAAATGAAAATTATACTATATCATTGTGGAGTATAACAATTATAATGGCAGATATAGAGAGTATTTAATAACTGTTCAGTATTATATAAGTTTGTAATATAGATTAGATATACTTATAATAAAGGGTTTTTTTAAATTTTACATATCTTATTAATATTCTGTTATTTATAATGATGATAAAGTGTGATCTGTACTAAGTTTATTACACTCTATTTACGTATGAAGAGTTCAACCAACACCTCCTGTACGAGGTTGGGGGATATCTTGGTTCATCGTAGTGAGAATATGATAATTATGGAGCACAATTTCTTCCATATACAACTTTTTTCAGAAATTCACTAGATGATAATTAAGACCATTCATGAATATCATACATCCAGCATATCTTCTGCCGAACTAGTATTTTAACCTTATCCTGTGCGTTGAAGTATATCTTAAGCTTAAGCAGAATTCTGCCAACATATCATGTACAACCCAACTTAGATTCTTTATGGTGATTCGCAGGTGTTCGTGATTGTCTACTAATGATTTTATTTGATCATCTGTAAATATATTTGTGTTTTTTTTTTCGATATATTGAACAGTCTTCCATGTGCATACATGTTTTTTTAGTAATATTATTTATACACTTTTTAAATGATAATTAACAAGTGTTTATAATAACAAAATAGTAATATATAATCATGATATACACAAAACAGTTTGCTGAATCATATATATATATATATTTATATAGACTTCATCATTATAGTTAGCTCTTCACTTACGCTTGACGTACTCATGCCATAGAATAATCTTTATAGCGTATATCATAAATCCATGTGCTTCTCAATTTATTGTCTGGAATTACATATCCTATATAAATATATTTTCTATACTAAAGCTCTTCTAAAGCCAGCCATCACTGTACAGTATACGGAAGGGTAAACAATTTTTGAAAGTTATCTCATACATTGTAGGTCATATATGTTATAATAAATATTTTTGAACTTTCGTCATAAAATATTTAATATTGATAAATCAATAAACACTTCAATGGAGTATATTTAAATTTATGATTAAATGACAAATTACTATTTTACTTATTTTTATTTACGTATTTGTGCGAGTACGCAAATGAAGTAACAAATTACGTAAACATTTCTAATTAATTTTTAAATTACTTTAATCTAGCATCAAACTTTGTTGTTATCCTATAATTGATAGTTACGAGGTATACTAAAAAAAAGATATTTATTTTTCTAATAAAAAAAATGTTTACAAAAAAATAGATTTGTTGTTAAAATTCTCACTAAAAGTCATTTTTTGAATAAGGATATGCTATTCTTATAATGATGATAGACATATATAATACAACTTTTTTTATTTTATACCATTGATAATTTTTTTTTAGATTTAAAAAAAATGTAAAAATTAAATTAAAATTTCCATAGACCGATTTAATTGTTTTTATATTTTTTATTTATATTTTTTTTATTTTATCACTACAATATATATTATTTCCATTTTAATTACACTTTCCTTTCTTTCACCGTTACCGAGCGATGGCTTCGTGGAAGTGCATTCATTTACATCTTCATTTGTGTTTCGAGATCGGTATATTATTTCTAATAATGTTTTAAAGAAGTATTTTCATCTAGGATTTTATTATTCAGTGTAAAACTAATATATTTATTAAAGTTGCGTAAGTTTATAACCTATATCCTATAACATACAGGGCATCGAGTTGACTAGTATGACCTAATTAATATTACATAAATGTGTGTCCATTCATATTTCACCAGTGCTTTATTATATGTATCAGATAATACTTACAATCCGAATCGATATCAGATAAAATATGTATAATCTGGATTAAGATCGGCAGTGAATCGGGTTAGGATAAGAACATTAAAGTTTCCTTTTAACACATACTTGTTTATAGCATTTATTTATAGATAAAATAACCAGGAAAATAAGTAATTGATAAGTATGACTCATTATAGTTAGGAACACCTACAATGTAGGACCTACACCATACCTATATTATATTAAGTGGAATCACAATCCTATATTAATCAAGATTAAATCCGGATCATATTCGAATATTAAACCTACTTTGAAATCCAGATTTAATCCGGATTATGATTAGAATTGTATCAGGATATTAATTCAAATTGAATCTGGATTGAATACAGATTGAATTGTGTTTTAAAAGTAGATTAGATCTCTGGATATAGATTGAATTGTGATTATAAATGATGAATTAAAAGTTTGTAACATATGTTTATTAATAGTATAAATTTATATTTTTAATTTTCTTTTATTGTTTCGTAAGAAATTTTCTATTATGTCTAATATCCTACCCTCAATTTCATAAGAACAAGCTTCTATAAATAAAAATAATGTATTATAATAAATTATAATAAAAAATAGTAGTAAATAAACCTTGAATCATTGCACAACAATTAGTGCCGACGAATTTTAATGATCCTCTTGAGCCAGATTTGCTAAAGTTAGCCCATACATCTTCGGTTGCAATAGCTACCATCATCCTCGTAATATTCCTGCTCGTGTTTCCCCCGTACATTTTCTTAAAATAAGCCACCTATAATTGATATATAAATATTTTAATTTCAAAGTGATATCAATTATTACCTATATTATATAGGCTATATATTTATATATATATATATATATATATATATATATATATATATATATATCTATATCTATATATATATCTATACTATAATAGCGAAGTTGTCTGTATGTGTGTGTGTTGTTGTTAAAGTATTTATTTAAGCACATCATTAATAATTATAATTCTATAATGTGGATCTAACAATATATATCACATATAGATAAAAATAGCGAATGTATACATTATATATATATATTATATATATATATATAATTCGCACGATAATTTTACGAATAAACGAACATCAATGAGATAAGAAATTTTTTTAATTTCTTTTTAAAGATATTAATTGATATATTATTATTTCTAAGTTGCGAGGGTAGTTTATTCCATCTAATTGTTGATGCAGATCTGAATTTTCTCCTTTCGTATTTGATATAATGGGTAATCGGTTGGTGTAGTTTAGTGGAATTGTTATTACGTAAAAGTCTAGTGTTTGGTTTATGTTTTATTTTGTTTCGTAAATTATAGGGTAAGTTATACATGGTCAATCAATATATGTCAATTTTTTTTAAGGTTTAATGATTAATTAAGCCATCACCCATATGCATTTGGTCATATTTATAATATTCGTATTTGTTTACATACAATTTATTTAAATTTGTTAAATAATATACATTTTAACATATAATTCCTTAACGTCCATAATAAGTTATTATGATTAAATGTTTATCAATTTCTGGTTTTATTCTTTGGAATGAATTTGATTTAATTATCAAAAATTCAATTACTTATAGTATTTTTAAAAATAAGTAAAAAAATGTATATAAGTAAATATTGATTCATCATATATATTCATTCATTATCTAGTTTACTTCATTTAAGAAACATATATCGGAGACATGAGCCAGCTCTAACAAGTGAACGCCTTATCCTGATATTGAAGATATTATTTATTTATTATGCTATTATTATATTACTATAAATGTATTATTATTTGTTATTGTTCGATTATAATTTTATATATTTTAAATTATTTTCGTCTTGTTTCTTATAGTACTCTTGTCTTATGTGTATGTAACGCTATTCATAGCATGCACACATGACAGTTAATTCGTCCTTATTACGGTTTTCTAAAGTAGAAATATATTATACACCAATAAAATCCTTTTGGACTAATATACCAAGCCATGTAACCGATAAAGGCCATTAGGGCATGCCATATGTGCATGTTGTGAGTAGATATTTGACGCATGTGAGATTAGAACTATTTGATTAATGTAATTTAATTTCATTATATATTATTATAGTTATGTTATTATCATATTTCATGTGTGTTTGTTCTTTAATTCTTATATATTTGTGTGTGGAATCCTTTATCTTAAGCATATTACTAATAAGGGTTCCTTGAGAGTGAGAGAAAGAGATAGTGAGTGAGTGAGTGAGAGAATGATATTGTGAATGAGAATGTGAGTGAGAGATTGAGAGAATGAGATTGTGAGGGAGAGTGATAGTGAGAGAGTGAGTGAGAATGATTGAGATGGAGAGATAGATTATATAATGTGAATATTTTATTTAATAATCTATGGTGGATTAACAACATTTATTATAATATAATTTGGTAAGCGTATACAATTTATGAAAATATATTTAAACGAAATAATTATAATTCATCAATGGAAACGCCGGTTACAACGCTCTCTAGTATTCATAGTTTAAACTAATATAAAAAGAATATTTATACATTCAAGCTGAATTTAGCTCAACAATGGTATTATTTATATATATATATATATATATTAAATTAAATAAGTTGATTAAATAAGTAATTTAAACCTTCCCAGAATTATCATTTTCCAAAATCCTCTCAAATTCATAGAATTCCTTCATGGATTCGATTTTTGTATGTAGTGTTACTCCGACTTGAAATTCGCCATTTGGCGTAAATGTGGAAAGCAAGTCGATTATCCGTTGTACATTGACTTCTACTATTATCAAAATATAAATGTTAGTCCTAAATATTAATTAATAACGCTAGTGTTATATAGTATTATAAATTACCCTAATTATTGGTGATGGTAATTTGTAACTTATTCATTATATGATTAATAGATATGATGATTACATTTAATATACATAATTATTTTCTAATAATTATATTTTAATTTGAGATATCATATACAATACAAGTCATACTAACAGCCATTGATGGCCGCTTTCATCTCTCGTTGATCTTGTTGAAGCGTGTCTATCTCTATAAATATATGTTAGAATGTGAACGTGTGTCATATAATTTGTATATATTATATATATATATATAATTATATTATATATATAATATATCTAATATGTAATTTTGTTAATACAATTGTATAGTTGCTAATATATCATCTAATTTTCTTAAAAACACGATTTGGAAAGAGCAATTATAATACGTATATACACATGGGGTATTTATTTAATATTATCTTTTTTATATATTTATAAAATATTACTAATTATCTAGTATATTATGTATTCATCTATTTAAATAAAAGTTATTTATTAAGATAACATACAACATGTTACCAATATTAGTAGTATATATATTAATATGGATTTAAATGTAATTGACTGACGTTCTTCTATTGACGAAGATCCTGCTGGCGAAGGTTCTTCTTCTGATGCGACCTGAATTACGTCTTCATAATCATCTTCATTATAATAATGAAATTAAAAACAATAAGAACGATACTTGTAAATTAAATACAATTAAAAATTAAATTAAATTGTATACAATTAAACAATTATATAATAATAATTATAATTAAATATGTATATTTCCATGAAATATGTATATTTCCATGAAATAGTAATATTATATATTCATGAGTTAAAAAAATTCATAATACTATCAAAATATTTTATATTATTGTATTATTATATCAGTAATTACCTTCATTATGTATGTTCTTGCTTTTAAAAATATTCAATTTTTGTTTCGCTTCTTGGTATGTATCTATAAAATGAAAATTAACAATAATATATTTCGAAAGTTACTAATCAGTACTTACCATAGCTTCCCTTTATCCTTATTAAATATTTTGGCCACGCACTATCCTTCATAGCCCCATTCATCGACATCATTTTTCCGTTATTTTTTGGCCAAGAACAATACACCACCTAACAAATGTTGAGATATTAAACAAGAAATATACTTACATTTATCAAATTAAACACAAAACTATACTTACATCATCGTTATCTTCACACCAAGTCGAGGGAACAACATCATAGGATCCCTCCATCATAAACTTGATAACGACAAACTGCATTCTTTGAAATATCAATTATATTAGGTTTTATAAATTACCTATTAATAGTAACGTGTAAATATAATTAAATTAAATTGGATCGATCCTACAAATTTATATAATTATTATTATCAGATTTTAGGCAATGCCAGGGTAATTATAGAAGCAGTGTTGCTTATCGAGACAATTACCCCTATATAGAAAATAAAAATATTTTAAAACATAAAAAATAAACTACAATATATAAATATTATATAAAAACATAATTATGATATAAAATACATTATAAATCATAATTGTGCAAAAAAGCAAATCACAGAAAATAATCATCATTCAAAGGTAAAGTGAATGATTTATTTTTTAATTTAGAATTTTTTAGAATAATAATTTCTGTATCTAATTTTGAAACCTTGTGCATATTTAAATGAACTTATTAAATGTTAACAACATTATCATCAATTTTAATATTATAATCATAAATAGATGATGAACTATTATAAATTCTACATAATTTATACCATGAATAGTCAATGTCAAGACTTTTGTCGTTAGGAAGAACTTGCATGCATTTATTTTTCTTTATATAATAATTATTAGGATATAGAGACAAATTTTTATTATTATGATCACGCTTATTTCTATAATTATCATGCCGAATTCTTTCATCGATTTGATTAATGATCAATTTGCTTTAATGTTTGCTTATTAGCATGGGGTTTAATAATATATTTTAATGTTTGGAGATAATTCTCAAACTTAAAAGCAGACTAATTATTTAATGAACCTCTGAGCAACGCTTCGTCTCCGAGGTAAAATATAATGTGTATGTAATACAGCAAATGTAGGATCATATAATTTGATATCCTTTTCAACAAAATATTTAATAACAATTTGAACATGATTAAATTCTAATTTATTATATAATAACAGACCAATAGCATGATTAAAAACAACAAAATGTTTGTAATATTTAGAACTTAATATGTTTTTTAAAGCAACTTTTCCTGTCTATAATAAGAACAAACGAAGTTCAGTAGCTCAAGCTAGAAAATGTTCATAAGTTTATTTCAAATAAATAACGAGGTTTTCTAGAAAACAATCTAGGAATATCTTTAACACTTTCTAATCTTTCATTTATATTTTTAATTGACTGAACTTTAATTTATAAATGGTTGGCATTCTACAGTAGAATTCAGGGTTCTAAAAAAATCCGATTTTTTAAAAAAAATCAAAAAAATCCGATTTATTTGATTTATATCGGATTTTTTTGATTTAAATCGATTTATTTGATTTAAATGCAAATAATATTTAAATTGTAAAATAATATAATAAATATATGTTTAATTAATTATAAACATTGAATAAATCATTTTTCTACTGCTAATAGACTTAGAAATTTAAATAACTAGTAATGTATATTTAAATTTATAAAATTATATATAAATATTAATTATCTATAAAATTAAGTAAAGATATATAAATAAATAGAATTATATTATAATAAAAATGGGATATTGTGTATATCTTGAATTATCTAAATTAATGTATACATTATATTATATGCTGTTGCATAATGCAACATTACATAATTATTATTTAATTACTAGTGTTTTGATATTATATTGACCACTTTATTATTTAGAATTATATTCAAATAATTATGCTAAAATTAATGGGATCCCGCACATTTAAAGTGATGCTAATTTATTTATATTCATATTTTTTTTTATTCCATAATAATACTTATTGTAGTGTTTTTTATTATCTGTAAAAAAATTAGACATGAATTCAGTCTAGAATTGCATACAAATGTTTTTTTTGATGATAAGATAATGATATTATATACTATTCAATATTACATTTTATGATGTCAAACTTCAAATGGTGTTTTCTCAGAATAATTATTTCGCTCTAGGTATGTGCATTCAAACATATAGAACATAAAAACTATTATAATTATAATATTAATTGTTTTTCTTTATATAGAATTTAATTATTTGAATAGTAAAATAGAGAGATAATTAATAAAATGTATAGTAGTCATTGTATAAAATGATAATTTCTAGTGAAATACCATAATTGTATTATTGCTAATTTTTAATTTTAAATTTTTATTTTCCTATGCATATATATGTTATGAATACAATACAACAAAAATAGGTCAATTGAATGAATATAATATCAGTTCTATTTTTTTAGTGAACCTATTATTTTCCTATCTATTTATACATGAAATTGCATTTTATGTGCGGGAACCCCTTAATACAAGAAATCAAATATAAACGTTTTTAATAATTATTTAAATAAATTACTTTATATTAATATATTTTTACATAAATACAAGCTTTGCAGTTTTATTAACTCCCAGTCTATTTCTTAATTTTGAATGCACCAATCTTTTTTGGATTTTATATAGAAACAAATAAAATTATATCTTTTTCCAATAATGTCTATGATATATATAATTCTTATTTATTTAACATTATACATTTTTCCTTTCAATCATAATTTATGATTGATATATATATATATATATATATATATATATAATTCTCATTATTTAAATATTAATGATATAACATAGCCTCATATATCCTTATAGGAATCATGGGAACACCATCATGAATATAATTATTATATTATAAAAATCATGATCTAATAATTATATAATATACTTTGATTTAAATCGAATAAGAAAAATTGATTTAAATCAAAAAAAATATGATTTTTTTAAGCTGATTTAAATCATGATTTAAATCATTTGATTTAAATCATTCGAACCCTGAGTTCAGAACACCAGTAGAATTTTAGAACCCCAGTAGAATTTCTACTTACAATAAAAAATAAGTTTCTGCATTATACCTAATAATACACAATGCATGTAATCTAATGCAAAACAACTTATCATATTAATCGGTTTTAAAGAAAAAGGAGTATTACTTTTCTGATGATCTACAGATGACATATTACGTACATTTTCATCTGTGTGGAGGGTAAAATTAGTCTGTGGAAATGTATTCCTACCATGTGTTACATTATGCTAACGAACATAAGTAGATTTTGTTTTGCATATATCACAACCATATTTAGCTTTGTACTAAAAAGTATTTTTTACTAAAGATTTAGCTTGCATATCGCATATAATTCCTTTTAAAGATACTTTATATATCTTATTATTATAGTTAATACCATTATTAATTAACTCTTTTAATACATTTATTGTGTCATTTAGAAAATATTAATTATTTGGCTTACCCATGGTTAAAGCTACAGGAAAAACTTGAACTGGGTTCATTTCTATAGATAATGAATATGCAAAATTGAAATAGATTTACTACGGAATAAAGGTAAACCGTAAATATTCATCACAAACTTAAATGTAGAAATAATTTCTAATTGAGATGAAGAATATTTAGTTTCGAGTACTTTTAACATTTTTTCAATACCTAAATAATAGTATTCTACATTAAATTTAAAAGATATTTGATTACGTCTCTTAGTTTTTAACAATGATCTACAAGTTATTGATAATTCAGGATGACCATTATCAGTAAGTAATTTTAATAATGCATCTGTATATGGTTTAGATACATCAAAAGTGACATTTAAATTGGCTAATATTGATATACAAAATACAAATCGTAAGAGGTACATATTCAAAATATTATTAAATATAATATCATTATTATATGATGTGATATGCATAGGTTGTGATAGTGAATATGATATTATTATGCACGAATTAGATAGCTTAATAATTAAACGTTAAACTTGTTTCCAGGTGTATATTATATGCAGCGGTTGAATGGAGCGCGAGTTATCTTATTACATAGTGTTTATTTAATAAATAAATTCTAGCGAAATGTCAAGATCTACTTCTATTTTCCTATAGTAATGTACTTTAATTATAGATATTTGCAGTTATATATTATTATGTGCATAAAATATATTATTGATATAGTTTTTAAATTAATCACTAATCTGAAATATAATTATAAAATCGAATTAAATACTCCTAATTATAATGTAAATAATGAATTTCATATTTACTGTTAATTTATTATTTATATAACCAGTAATAAAATATAATTAATTTATTTACCTAGTTACTAGCTAATATATGATTATATGTATATTAAATAAATTAATTAATTATAGATAAAAAACTTATACTCTATTTGGTTGCAATGGACTAATGGCAATTTAATTTTAACATGTATATATATTAAATGAATAATATTTCGATATTTTCTAATGCTTATTGTATATAATATTATAACAATCATTTTAATATATATATATATATATATATATATATATATATATATACAACAAATAATATCCATCTATGGATGTTGTTCTACAAAAGTAGAATTAGGTTGAGAAGCGGTCATCGCCTATATTTTATATTATAAATTTTAACTGCGCAATAAAACTTTGTACAAATTTAAATGTAAAAGATGTAAAAGTCAGCGCACGCTATATCTATATTTATTTCAATATTTACTAATATCATATGATATATGTGTTAATATCTATATATATATATATATATATAAATCAATAGTATATTTATATAAATAAATACAAGAATATAATTTACTATTGATAATTTAAGTTATTTATATTATCATAGTAACTATATTATACATTTTCAGAATTTAAATGATATTTAACTGAAATAAAATTGCCTCTAGTCCTACATATCATCTATAATATAATATAGATTTTATATCATATATAATTTAATCATACTTATAATATAGGATCATGTGTACAAGTATACGGATCAAATGGACTTAAGATATATGGACATCGATGTCATAAAGTCGATCGTGAAGTTAATCGTATATAATATTAGTGTATTATATGTGCAATAACATATTTTAGTGTATTATACCTATATCTATGTCCGTCGATGGTAGTTAATCGTATATTCTATTATGGTGTATTATACGTAATATAGATTATTATAGTATATTTATCCATATCCATATATCGTAAAGTTTATATTATATGCGATTATAGTGTATTATACCTACATCTATGTCTGTATAATATAATTAAAGGATCATATGTACAGTGTACAATGTACACTGTATATTGTACACGTAATATAGACATCCTTCATATATATACTAAATATGTTATTTTTAATATAAGATTTTTAATATCCATCATATAAGTTCTATAATATATTGATTTGAAATTAACTTACATAATATTAACTATAATGAATTTATCGCAACTAATTCTAGTTTTATATTAAAATATTCTGTAATAATCAGAAAACTAGGTAGGAATAATACATACATTCTTACAAAACTTCACAATGATGTTGATATTATACATGTCAGGTAATGAAATTGAAGTTTGATAGAAATATATTTCATATAATACACTATAATAGCATATACGATTGACTACGATCGACTGACATCGATGACTGTCAATCCGTATACTTGTACACATGGTCCTCTTTAAAACATTACGAGTATGATTAGATTATATTCTATAAATGATGTGTGAGACTATAGTATCTACACCTCTATAGAGGAAATTTTATTTCTGTTAATATTATTTTAATTCTGAAGATGTACATTGTACAATATTTATACTATGATGATATAATTAACTTATAGATTATATTATTGTATTTATTTATATAAATATATATATTAACACATATTTAATATAGTATTTAATAACTATTTAAATATAAATATGGATGGATATTATTCAATGAATATATATATTTATATATTATATGATTATTATAATAATACATACAAGTAGCTATAATATTGAAATAATATTTATTTAATATATACACATATTACAATACAATTTCCATTAGTCCATAGCGACCAAGTGTCCAAAGCTGACCATATATATTATATGTGTGTCATATGTAACAAATTTGTTTAATATAAATATATTTATATAGATAACGTTCCATTATAATCATATATTAGCCAGTAACTCTAGTTAAATAAATAAATTATATTAAATTTATTAATATAATGCATTCAATGGTTATATAAATAATATTTCTTAAAATTATTAACCAACAGTAAATATGAAATTCACTATTTACATTACAATAAGGAGTATTTAATTTGATATTATAATTATATTTAAGATTTATTAAAAACTATATAAATAATATAATATATTATCATAATAGGTAATATAAATATAAAAATATCTACAATTAAAGTTCATTATTATATCATATAGTATATGAATTAGACTTGGAGCTGGACATGTCGACATGGAAAATGCAGTTTATTTATTAAATAAAAACAACATAATAATCCAGATAATAATAAGACTCGCCCGTCAAACACCCACAATCACCCTACGCCTATTTACATATGGGAACAAATTTATTATTAAGAAGCCTACATTGTGTATACTAAATAAAATATTTACTAGCATGGCCTATGTTTGACAATTATGTCCGTATTTTAAAAAAATGGTAATTTTCAATGGGGGTAATTTTTAAATACAACATTATATAACGATTATAACGGTTATACACTTTAAATAATAATTATTTATTATCGGCCATTGACGAATTATAAATAAATAGAGTATTATTGTATCACTAAATATGTATCATTAACTATTTATTCATATTAATTAATATATATAAATATACACTATAGTTTATATATATAATGATAAATGTACAAATCTTATATTTTATATGCGGTTATTTAAAAGTTTAGGTTACCTCTTATATATGTTTGGATAATTTTCGAAAGGAAAACAATTATACAAATCTTTGATTTAACAATATACAGTAGATGGTAAAATTATACAATTTTAGATTGCTTTCATAAATACTTCATAACATTCATTATAACTTATAATTTATAAGTAATATATGTTTTAATGTAACATAATTATAAGTAACATAATTTTATATATGATGTATTAGGTTGTATCATTGATTAATAATACAATATCATACATATATATATATATATATATATAATATGATAATTTAAAATCTATGAAAATTAATTTGCACTTCAATTTATATAATACAAATACATGCATATATTATTAATACATTATACAATAGTATACATTAATACTATTTTATTATACCTACTTGAGATTATTAGTGATATATATCACTATCACTATCATATATATATATATATTACTATACATTACCCTTACCGTGTCTAGCTTGCTCGGCAGTTTTAGAATATATTCCTCCACCCATCTCTATGTTGACGACACATAATTTTACAACATAATCATCAATCGGAAAATTTAAAAATAATTAAATATAATATTATCATGCGAAAGGATTGTACGAAATAGATGAGATAAATCCATGTTGATCTCAGTTTAAAAAAATACCTTGGATTAAACTGTGATATAATGATCCAAGTTTCAACTAGTTAAATATGGATCAGATATATCAAAGTTGATCTCAATTTGAAAAAAAATAACTTGGCTTAAACTAGAATATAATGATCCAAGTTACAACTAGTTAACTATCGATCAGTTACATCCAAGTTGATCTCAGTTTAAAAAATAACTTGTATTAAACTGGTATATACCTACATATACATACATATACCTATGTAAAAGTGGAAATACTATAATAATTATAATTATAATTATAATAACATCTTATATTATACATCAAATAAAGAAAACGGTTTTCTTATATCAAATCGATTAACGTAGATTATAAATCGGATCGAAGAAATACAATCTCTGGTAGGAAGAACCTACTTGTGGAAGATATTAAGAAACAATCTGTAGGATTAAAATACCCAAACAATATATATATGAATATATGGAATTTATATGTATCCTTATGGAAACTAATGATAATATTAATTTTGTTTGTAAAGTATATTCAAATTTACGTCCTTTATATGACCTCGATAATTTACTTCGATTTTTTTGGATATATTAGGAAAAAACATAGGGAAACCTATCCGGATTTTTAAATTCAAATTTATTAAAATTTATCTGGATTTTTTTGGATATATTTTAAATTTTTTTTTCAACTATTAGTCATATACATACATATATGGCGCTATATATAGCGCCTATAGGGCACAACAATATTTCCATAGGTAATTATATGTAATTATGATTGTACAATTTATATTTAGTAAAGTTAAATGAATACATAGTCATCCAAGTTTAATAAATAACCTACTATATAGGTATTATAAATATAATTAATAGTAATATATTGAATATTTAAGTAGGTAACCTATATATGCGTATTGAATAGGTGCATAGATGTTTATTTATTCTTATACGATATCTCCGTATTTTTTTTTTTTACATGTGCTTATTTAGACATTTTAAATAATATCTATACGTATCACAATATTCTATATGTTAAATGAACGACATACAATATATTAGTATATACTTGTATATATTCTATATATATATATATGAATACTCATTACATTAATTTACATATTTGAATATTAGAATATTTGAATATTTACAGTACCTAGGACCTACATGTCATTTATATTTGAATATTTGAATATTTAATTATCTTTGAGAAGTTAGCCACGCCATATAAAATATGAAAATTATCGCGGCAGCTAGATTCAAGTTTAACCTTAAATGCGAAATTTTTATTCGAATCCAATCTGGATCTAATCCGTATCAAATAATTATTAAAAAAAATTGAGATTATATAATCTCAAATATAATATATATTCGTATATTATAAAATTATATAAATATATAATAACATTCATTTATAAAACAGCAACCTTTGTATATTGTAAATATACAGAGTTTGCGGATCTTCTGGATCTAATGAGGATTGAAAAATTATGTGTTTCCTGGGTAGGCGAATACAATTAAATAATAATTCGTTACGCTTTTATGATATTTAATTCGTTATTATCACAAAATATATTGTAGTAATATAGTAATATACGCAGAAGATTTATGATCCAATTAAATTATAATTAATCTATATATAATAGGATTAGCGAACTTCACTTAGTAGTCGAGAATTGCATAGTTGAATGTACTCCTATATTGTATGTCCTATTTACCTTTACCTTTACCTATCCCATAGCATTTGGGTGCCGTAGGGGCGCAGTTGACTTCAATACAATACGTTTCCATCGGTCTCTATCCCGGGTCGCTTGCATCGCTTCTTCTATTCCAAGACTAGTCCATTCAACGATAGTATCTTACCATTTGGTCCTTGGTCGTCTTCTTCTTCTTTTACCTTCAATGGATCCTTGCAAAATAGTATTAGACATAGAGTTTGATCGTGATACATGACCAAACCACCTCAACTTCTTTGCAATGACCATCGCCAGTAATTCCGAGTTTTTGCCAATTTCTTTAAAAACTCGACTCCGTACCTCAATATTGGTTATCTTGTCTCGGTATGATATGTTCATTAGCCTTCTTAAAAATCTCATTTCTAATGCTCTAATACGTCCTTGTAACTCCTTTGTTAGCGTCAACGTTTCGCACAAATAGAGGAATATTGAGTTTACTAGCGATTGCATAAGTCGAATTTTTAGATTCATTTGAAGTGATTTGTCGTACCATATAACATTTAGTTTTGTTAATGTTGTTATTGTTTGACCTGTTCTAGCTATTATTTCAGATTTGGAACCTTTATCGTCTATAATTGCACCTAAGTATTTAAATTTTTCAACTATTTTGAGTGTATCGTTGTTTATCTATATTTCGGATATGAATTTACCTTCAGAATTAGTCATAATTTGAGTTTTCGTAGTATTAATCTCCATTCCATATTTACGCGATGTACTGTCAATCTTTTTTATTAGATTGGATATCTCGGATTCACTACCTGCTAGTCCGTCTATGTCATCCGCAAATTTTAGATTTGTAATTATTTTACCTCCGATATTTACTGTACCTATATGCTTTGCTAATGCATCATTCATTATTTGTTCCAGCATGATGTTGAAGAGTGTGGGTGACAGTAAACAACCTTGTCTCACTCCAGTTGTTGTGTGGAACCATTCACCAATTTTTCCGTCAGAGTAAACATCACTTCCAGCTTTACTCTATAGACTTTGTATAGCTTCTATTAATTTTAAGTTGATATTAAATCTTTTCATATATGACCACAATGCTTTATGCCAGACTCTATCGAATGCTTTTTTGAAGTCTATAAATACATGATATAGCGGTTTATTATGTTGGGCATATTTTTCCGATATGATTCTAAGGTTGAATATTTGTTCACTTGTACTTCGGACTTTTCGAAATCCAGCTTGTTCTTCGGAAATAAATTCTTCAGTAATGTGCTGTAGCCTGTGTAGAATTATCTTTAGCATACTTTTACTCGCGTGTGATATAAGGCTTATTGTCCTGTAGTTTTCACATTTCTGTTTGCTTCCTTTCGTATGTCCTATTACAATGACTTACATTATTCACTATCGTCGGCAATTTACGTATCGAGTTAACCCAACTCTATTTACCTTAAATATAATACAAAATGGATAGTTTACATTATATAATATATGGGTTATAATAACATATATATCTACATTGTTACCTTGTGCCGTCGAGTAGAAACCGACCCCTGGCGACATACATGGTAGCTATTCTCCATCCCGCTATATTTCTATCATCTAGTCGGAGATTCATAATATCTTTAGAGAGATATTTTTTTATATTTTCTAGCCAAATTCAATGTGGTATATGTATCTTCCTCGCCGACCTTCCATTCTTCCCAGCATCATTTGCAATTCCATCATATCTGATCTAACGACGTGTCCGAAAACAAGATATGGCAGCATTGACAATTCTGGATTCGAGCATTCTTTTAGGTTGTATTATGTCAATTATCTCAGTATTTCTCTTCCTATCTAACTAGGTAACTCCGAGTAGTTTACTCCAGCACAATAGTTCAAAAGCATCAATTATTTTCATATCTGCCTTTTTGATATTCCAGGTTTCTGCTATAAGCATAAAGGATACTTGGAAATACCAGTGTTTGTACAATTATCATTTTTGTCGTTAGTCCACTGCATCTGTCTTTGAATATACATTTCAGACTTCCCATGGCACATTTTCCCATTGCCAGCCTTCTTCGTAGCTACTTATCGGTAACTCAATCATTTGTAATTATAACTCACAGGAAGATACATTTATCAACGATTTAGATATTGTTATCATCTACTATTATATAGTCCAATTTACCTAATTTACCAATTTACCTAGTCACCACCTTCGTTTTCTTGACATTTAAATATAATCCGGCTATTTCGCTTGCTCTTTTGACTTTTGTAATTAGCTCTGTGAGATTATCTACAATCCTTATTATGTATTATATAAAATATACATATGTTATGTATATATCAGCGTATACTGTTAGAAATAAAGATTCTTTAGACTCGGATAAAGGGTTCAATAGATGACTATGTACGCAAACCCTATGTGGGGTTTTTTGGACACACATAATCTAAAGAACTCTTTCTGGATATTATTTATATAGGGTTCATTGGATTTGTAAATATATAAGAACCATTTTATTATTTAGAATTATAAATATATAAGAATATATGTTATATTTTTGGTTAATTATTATAATATTAATAGAGTTTAAATTTATATTATAATAAAGTTTATTATATATTATAAAATATATAATAATATAATTTAGATATAGTATATTAATTCAAATATTATTCATTGAAAATTTTTCCCTATAAAGTAGTGATAGAAAAATATAATAATACTTATTATAAAATTCTCTCCATGGAGATATTTAGTAAAATGCGAAAGATTTATGCGTGGCTGATGAAAAACCAGAGTAATTTAAAAATGGAAAAATATATTTTCATTCATCATAAAATATTAAAAATTAAAATAGTAATTTAAATATTAATAATTAATAATGATTCCAAAGAACCCCATGCCAATATCATGGGGATATTTGGAATATAATGCTCGTCCAAAGAACCCTTACTTCTAACAGTGTAATTGACAAACTTTTACGTAATATAT
The DNA here is from genome assembly GCA_964019155.1 of Osedax fenrisi. Classification (NCBI taxonomy): domain Eukaryota; kingdom Metazoa; phylum Annelida; class Polychaeta; order Sabellida; family Siboglinidae; genus Osedax; species Osedax fenrisi. Next base: position 84,249,094 of record OZ025243.1, read on the forward strand.
CTAGATCAAGCATAGGTATAAGGGTATCTATAAGGATATATAATATATATATATATATATATATATATATATATATGTGTGTATATAACATATACACATATATAACGTGTATATACGTATACGATATATACATATATGTAAATATATTCTCTTTACCCCTACACTATATATAGACTATATATAGTGTAAGGGTATATAGACTATATATAGACTATAGTCTATAGAGAATACACTTTACCCAGCTACTTGATCTATAGATGCATAGATATATAAGCATGGCCGAGTAAATAATATATATATATATATATATATATAGCTATAGCTATCTAGCCAATAGACACGTGATCTAATCTTCGTACTATAGTGCTATATATAGCCACTGCGATAGACAATCGTTAATGAGATTATACCTTAGCCCATTAGCTGAAGTTATTGTTTATCGTGTATACAGCGCGACCACTCTACAACAACAGGCGCCACCTAGCGTGTACTAGCGCGCCCTAGCGGATAATAAAGCGGACAATAAGTTACGTAATCCGTAGGAGCGCATGCGCGAGACTATTACTGACCACAGCGGTGTGGGTCAGCGGTGTTGGTCAGTGGTGTTGGTCAGTGTGTACGCGTTACTACCGTCAGATGTCGCTATCGCATTAACGCTTCCGGTTTGCGGTTACCTTATCTCGAGCGCAGGTGGCGACACCGTAGCTCAGTTATGAACACACGGTCTAGGAAGCTGTTGGAGGTGTTCAGGATATCGGACGAAACAGTCTACGGTTAGTGCAATCTTGCGCGCGTTATTCGTAGATTACATATATAAAGATCGTCGAATGATAAATTCATTGGTTTTCCGACGTATTTAATGAGTTACTTTACAATTTGCATGTATTATAGTAGCTACTACCTACTAGTATCTACCTACTATCTAAAGGTATACCTACTGAAGTATTATACTAAGGGGAATCGCAGACTTGAGCCAATTGTCGCATAAACTTATATTATATCTAAAATATTAATATTATATATTATGTTAGGTATACTATTAAATATGTAAAAACATGTTTAGAATATATTATAATTAATAAATAGGACACATTGTTTTTAAATTTTTTTACACATTTTTGCAGAAAAATGAATATTAAATAATATAAAATTTAAAAATAACTTATTTCACCAACAAATATACGGTGGCCAGACACATTTTAATTTATTAAAATCTTATATAATCCAGTTTATGAAATTAAACAATACGCCATAGTATATTTTACATTTATTAGTTGAAATATCGATAGTTAATATAAGTAAATATACAAATGTACAATACTTACAATTAATATAGGTATATAATAAACTAAACATACAATCAATATCACTATTATATACATATAATGATATTGTTATTATTATTGTTATTTGATGGTGTAATTTCATCCCACCCAGGAACATATATGTAGATAATATATGTGTATAACACATATGATTATATATAACATATGATATATATATGATATATGATATATATAGATGAAGTTTTCACATATACGTATATATATATATATATATATATATATATATATATATATATAAATGGCTCTAATGTCCCTTCTAATATCTCTTTCGAAGGTTAAGCTACGATGTTAAAATTATAGTTGTACTATGTATATATACATACGGTATACTGTTTTCAATCTTTTCTATAACGGGGAGGTGACATTTAATATATGCTTTGGCGGTGTTGATGGAATTATAAATTACATTCATTACTAACTAGCAACTTTATATATTTATTTTGAGTAAATCAATATTTATAAATATAATACATTGTATGCATAAGTAAGCATGCTATATTTTATTTTATAATTATAATTATAAAAACGTATACGTTACCAATGTGTTTCTATGGAATATATATATATATATATATGAGTAGTTTGTAAAAACTTAAGTTCTTCTTAATGGGGTCACATCCCATTAAGGCAACTTGCCGAAATATAGTAACTTTAAAATATTTGCTATCAAGTTGTAATGGGATACCCCCTTTAAAGTTACTATATTTCAGGCAAGTTGCCTGAAATACTTTTAGTGGGATAACCCCTTTATAATTCTAACTAAGAACGAACATCTTAACTTACATTTCTACATTTAAACCCATAGGAGCACATACTAATTAATATTCTTTTCGAATTAAACAATACAAATATATATATTCACCTATACTACATTTTAATATAACAAATAATTACCAAAATATAGGTATACATGATATAGTAAATGACATAATAAATTTCATAAATGTATACATACTAAATTAATATACTATCCTCTTAAGTTATTATATTGTGTTCTATATATATGTACTAAAATATATACCTATACTAAATGTATACATTTAGTATAGGTATCGAGGTATTTGACCTTAATATATATATATATATATATATATATATATATACAGTCAACTCTCGGTAATTCGGACTACTGATATGTCGGACAAGTTTAGTTGGTTTGGTTGGATTTGTATCTAGATCCACGTTAAATTAATCGGATAAGTCGGATAAGTTTGATTGGATAAGTCGGAATTTTCTATAAGTCGGACACATATTATATTAATTTTATGATTTTTAAACTGGATAAATGGGACTTTTTATAAAATGTCAGACATTTTTAGTTTGAATAATGTATATTATAATTGTAGTAAGTAATATTATTGAATACCACATTTTATGTTATTGATTTTTTGCATAATTCCACATTTTGGTAACCGTTTAACTCATGCTGCGCATCTCATGTCTTATTTGCATGATATTATGAATCTCGTATAAATTGGACATCTCGCTAAGTCGGACAATTTTCCCGGTCCCTTGCGAGTCCGACTTATAGGGAGTTGACTGTATATATATATATTCAAAATATTTATGCATTTGTGCATTTAAAATATTATCGAATATTTTATTTAAATATTATTTATTTCTAATATATGTTTTTTATACTCTTTTATTTTTTTCATTTTATTTAATATTTAATCGGAACTATATTACTATTTTAAAGTTATTTCCACGTATAAATGTATTCAGATTTAATAGTAGGGTAATATTATTTTTAACAGTAGTTTATGTTTAGTAATATTACGATTAAGTTTTAATTATTACATACATTAACTTAACAACATCAACATTTAACATTTAACCTTTATAGGAAATATTTATCTAATGTGTTTATATTATATAGTTATCAGAGATATAGGAGATGTGTTCTAACATAAAAGATTTATTATAAATGACATATAATTCAATAGTATTAACAATACCTATAGGTATATATACACCAACTACATCATACATCAAAATAGAAATATCGTCAGAATTAAAATACAATTTTCAAAAGTAATAATACTTATTTCAGATTTAACCATTGTGAGATATATAAAGTCATATGACTTGCATAAGTTACTTATATATATATATATATATATATATATATATATATATATATATATATATATAGATAACATCATTATTAATGTGTTAACAATATACTTATTTTAACATAGATATATTGACATCATTATTAATTTGTTAACAATATACTTATTTTAACATAGATATATTGGATATCGGATTACCTACGGAGCTAATTGCTGGGTTTTTTATATGGTTTATATTGATAAATCAAACACTCTTATATATAAGCTAAGTATGTTTTGCCCCCCCATGCAATATGTTATAATAAATTGTATATATATATATATATATATATATATATATATATTAAATATAATATATTGTCTTTGTTAATACACATTTTTGTTAAAGAATTTTACCAAAAATATGGGGGGGGGGGCTAATTATTTGTTGCCCCCCTCCATGAAATATGATAATATTTATGAGATATAATTGTTATCTGGCTATATTCAGAATGAAATTATTCAATTATATATTAAATATTTTACTGAATTATTAAATATTTTATTGATATATATATCAATGGTAATTTCTCGATTCAATGTGATGGAATTCAATATATACACGGAAGTGAGAAGGATATTTTGGAGGTTCGTTATTTGACATCATAACTAGAAATTAAAGAAATATACATAGGAATATGCAATATTACTGAAGCTACAACTTGGGAAGGTAGGAACCTATAGAAACCTATAGAAACCTATAGGAACCTATAGGAACCTATAGAAAATTTAATTTGATCTGAACTTGAATATCTTAACTGGCCTATTTCTAAATTAAGAAGACATGACGGTTCAGCTAATATTTCTGGTAAATGTAATGGTGTAATGACTATAGAAAGCCATTATCTTTTTATGCACACTGTGGAGCTCATCCCACAAACTTAATAGCATATTCATTAGATAATAATATACATATAAGAAAAGCTTTGAGAGTGGTTCATGTTTAGGGATTAGTATATGAACAAACTATAAAATTCCGGAATGTATATAATACTAATAATAATAAAGTTAAGACAGTGACACCAATATGCACAACAAGATGGACTGCGAAAATCATTTATTAAAACAACATTAAATCAATATAGAAGTTTAATCGATGCAATGAAAGAATATAAAGAATTAGATTATATTACAAATGACCAAAAATATATTGAACATTTATTATTAAAAAATATGAATAGGTAAAATATTTTTTTTATGAATATTTCAAGTTTGATATTTGAAAACTTGGATTTACTTACTTACTAAGTACCTTAACCGGTTGCCCGGGGTATATGGATAGCTGCAACACAAATTCTATTCCATCCGTCACGGTTCCGTGTAGTCTCTAGTAGTTGGTTCAGATCCATGTATGACCCCGCCCATTCCACTATGTTATCCATCCAGTTTTTTCGGGATCGTTTTCTTCTTCTATTACCTAAAACGCAACCTTATGTGATATACAGTTTTATTCAGACTATCATAACGCATCGTGTGATCAAAATAAGACATTTTCCTTATCTTTATTTTTGATAGTAAGGTAAGGTACATTTTTGAAAGGAGATACTCAATTTGACATATGCATTCAACAATTATTTGGTATACATCATAGTTTGTCTTTCTTTCTCTGTAGGTAATCCCTAGGATTCTTTTATAGGATGTATGCTCAAATGCAGTAATTCTTCTTTCCAGTCTTTCTGTTAGTGTCCAATTTCGCAGCCATAAAGTAGTAGATATAGACAATATTAGTGAGTTGTACAGTAGTATTTTCTTCTGTAGTGATATGTTTCGACACTTCCATATAGGTTATTAAGCGAACTAGCGTAGAGGTTGCTGTCGCTATTCTTATGTATTCTCTGTTTCACGTTTTCAATCTTTCGTTAGAGTCGCACCCAAGTATTTGAATTTATCTACTACTTCAAGAGGTTCATCGTTCATAGTTATCATTATAACTTCAGCTGTCTCATTATTCTTAAATTATTTGACCAATATTTTCTTTTCTCGTAGCTAACCTACATACCATATATCGCTGATCACTTGCATAGTTTGTGTTTGAGTTTTTGCAGCTCTCAATCGGTATATTGTATTAATATATTGTATTTAATTGTATTAAATATTGCCTAGTTATATAGTTATTTGAACTATGCTGTCCATCTTTTGACTATTTCTGTAACATTCTTTAAATATTTCCATTTCTCTTTCCACAAAAATACTTTTTACGAAAGCTTGGATATGATATTCAAATATTTCATTATACCAATAAATACTATTTAAGGTAACATTTATAAAAATATACTTTAAAGCATATATGATTATAATTATATATAATCATAATAATTATCAATAATAAATAAACATAAATGATCAGATAATACAGTAAAGATTATTATAATTAAATTGAATAATGATAGAAACAATTTGCACTCATTCAACCAAGAGATAGAAACAAAAGTATTTTATATTTTATATATAGAATTTTTTATATTGATTCAAGCTTAATAAACTAATTGTATAAACATATTATATAAAACATATTATATAATACAAAATAACTTATAATAAATGTTTATAATAAAATATTATAATAATTTATTTTTATTTTAAATATATCTAATTTAATTTTTAAGTATATCTAATTCAGAGAATAATAATAATAAATATAATATAAATTATTATAAATATGTATGAGATGAATAGTAATGAAAATTCAAAATACTATGTATCTTGTCTAGATCAAATAATATAACTTATTAATATTATGTTAATATAAGAATGTGATTAGATATGATCAGTTAATATATTAATATTCTGTATCATTAATATTTACATAATAAAATATACTGAGTTGTTTGATTCCATAATGATGAAAATTAAAACCAAATTTGATACTAAAGAAACATCATTTATAAATTAATATAAATTAAAGGAATCATTATTAAAAAATAATATAATTTATGAAAAAGCGGTTTATTTTTTAGATTAATCTTATTAATCCTATTAATTTTAGTCTCTCTCTCTTTGCTACACTAAACATATGTGAATAAAAAATGTATGAAGAATTATCGATTGAAAGATTAAAGATGGAATTATCTATGTTCAAATCAATCAATATGTTTAATACCATAGACGAGGCAAACATATTCATGATGGAACAACCTTCTGAAATTCAAAAAATATTTCCCGGCATAATGGAATTGATCAAACTTTTATAAAAACTATATTTATATAATAATACATTTTGTAATGTTTTATATTTATTTTCTAATATAATAGATTACTTGTAAAGTATTGTTATACAAATTACACATTATTAATAGCATATTAACATAGACCAAAGAGGTATCCTATATTAATAAGATATTAATTAGTAATTATATTAATAAATAATAGGATATATAATATAAAATAAAAATAAATAGCCCCCCATAACAAATATCATTCCGACGCCTCTACCCGTAGGTATACCTACATATAATAATAATAATAATAATAATATTTATTAGAAGAATTTTTATTTTTTTTCTGTTAAATTATAATGATATTTATATAATATTTTCTTCTAAAGGGCTTCAAAATAATATGACTATTTTCTGTTGTTGTTGCCCATATATATATATTTCCATGACTATCACATTATGTAAGCCAGGGGTTAATATATTTCCCGTTATCCGATTTGTTGACTTTTCAGTGTAAGCTGGATAGGATGGTTATGTCTGCGTGTCTGCGAATGTATTATATTTTCATTTATCTATTATACTTAAATATCATTATAATACTTAAATACTTGATTTACCTATTCTAGTTGTAATTATATCTATAATTATTCATGTAAATCATTACGAACTATAAAGTAAATCCGAGTTCTCTGTCATTTTCCAAAGATTTTTTTAGAATATAGTCGAGGCAGATTATAAAAATAAATGGTGCTAGTTTGTCTCCCTGTAACACTCCGGTGGTAATCTCGAAGAAAGGTGTATCTCCGTCTGGTGAACGTACCATTGATAGAGTGTTATTAATAATATATAATAACTTATATATAATAACTTATTATAGAGTATCATTATTGCACTAACTGTTTCTTCCGGTATCCGGATATATGCCATATTTTATAAGTATTTCTTTCATATTTTTGCGGTTTATTGTGTCAAATACTTTTGAAAAATCAATAAGAGGATTGTTAGTGGTAGGTTTTTATATTTCACTTCTTATAATATTCGTCTTAATGTCAGAATTTGTCCTGTCGTAGATCTATTTTTACGGAAACTATTATGATTTCGCCTTAGAATTGGGTCAATTTCTAGTCTAATTCTGTTTAATAACATTAAGTTATATATTTTGGCGGATATTGCTGTTATTGTCATTCCTCTGTAGTTTTTAGTGATGGATAGGTTTCCTTTCTTTGGAAAAGGAAGAATACACCCATCTATCCATCTTGCTATAGGTTCTTGGAAATATACATGATTACAGGATTCAAGTAAGAGTTCTTTGAAATATTCTAATTTACAAACTTCTGCTGGTATTTCGTTTAATCCAACTGCTTTTCAATATGATATATTTTGTGTGGCTTTTATCACTTCTTCTTTTGTGAAGGGACCAGTTTTTATTTCAAGTTTATTGAATTGAGTTGAATTTTCGCTATCTATTTCTGAATGGATATTCTTGTCTAGTAGCTCTTTAAAATGAATATGCCAAAGTTTGATTCGTTCTTTATCACTATAGCAACCTTAGTTGTTTTCAGTTTAATTTTATTGGATTTATTCCTTCCGCTGACTTCGTTTATTGTTTTCCAAGCTAGTTCATATTTCTTATTTGTAGCGGCTGTTTGAATTTCATTTATCTTTTTATATAGTTCTTATATTCTAGCTCGAAAGGACAAAATCAAAACACAATTACAAAAATGTTACTATTTATTGTGGGCCCATCATAGTTATTTATAACGTGTATAAGTCTATGTATTCGTGATGGATTAATTTGTATCCGTTATTTGTACCTATACGTCAATTAATAAATATTATTATTATTATTATTATGTTTACTGGGTATTCTAACATATCGTCAATAACAACTCTAAATTATCCTACTTCAAATATAGTTGTATTAATAATAATTAAAATATGTATATCATATAAAATATTATAAGATTATCTTGTTTTAATTTTTAGTTATTGGTATACTCGAGAAATATATTATATGCTAAGTTATTTTAAAAATGGTATTATTTAATTACTTAAAGTTATTTCTTACTTTATATGTAACGTTGTCTATTATTTAGGCATGTTATTAAATATTTCAGTAGCCTGTGTATACTTTTTAAATATTTGTAAATATATCTGTAAGTTTATCCTATTTAAGGTAAACTAGATTAGTTACTTTTGGTAATAGGTATGTGGTATAACATATATGTGTTCATTTTGGAAGCTTACACTTAATTCTGCATATTTGGTTTATAATTTTATTTATTTTTTTATAGTTTAGTTATGTCATTAAGTAGTGAGTTATTATATAAACAGATGTTTACTATATTGAGAGATGTCTGCATCAGATATGTTTTTTTAATTGATATCATTTATTATTTCATTATTTTATTGTTAATACTATTTGAATGTTCGAATTAAATTCTGTTCAGTTCATTAAATTGCAAGTAGTTATTGTGGAAATATACTTAAGGACATATACTTTAAGAAGTGCAATTATGTATATATATATATATATATATATATATATATATATATATATATACTTATAGGGGAAAGTAACCGCATAAGTATAGTGCCCGAATAATGACACTCTCGCTAATTTGTAAACCATAAATCCTACAAAAAAATGTTAATAATTATAGTCTAAATATGTATTTTTTATTTTTTAATAATTCAAAATAGTGCTGATATATCCAATAAACTGATTTTTTTATTACGTTTTTAAATTTATGAAAAAAAATGTAAACTTTAAACCTTCTCAAGAATATACAAACGTATCGATATAAAATATAACACTATATTATTAAAAACTAAAGTATTCTACAAAATTATACATATAATTTCTATATTTGTTATCAAATATTAATTAAGGTATACGCATATATTTAGAAGTCATATAAATCCATATTACGTACACTCTAGATGTCTTAATTCGGATAGTGTCCGCCGGACACCCTATAACCAATTAGCGCGCAGCGTTTGAACTATTCTGATTTTCATAACAATCGCGTGATTTATAATATTAATACCACTAATGAAGCTTAATCTACAAATGTTATTATTTAGATACTAAACTTGTATTATTAATTAAAAAAATAATATAAATAAATTAATTAATTACTAATTAAATTATATTAAATTATTCATAAACTAATTATAAATAATGTAATTTTAATTTGGCTGATTGATTCATCAATAGTGTATGGGTTATGTAGTGGTATTTAGGATGTCCATATTATAACACAAGGTGTCCGTATTCGAACACGGGTACCGAATACGGACACCCACGTTATCTATGGAATTAAAAGATTAAAGAATTACAATTTTAAAATCGCAATAATATCTATAATCATATAATATTAATATATTGTAATTTTTGAATAAAAATAATGATTCATGAAATATTAAGACCATTTATTGTTAAAGTGTCCGAATTAGGTTACTTTCCCCTACATCCCCTGCTGGGGAAGTATAATAAAACGGCAAATTTAACGATAAATGGTATTAACTCATTTTATTAATCAATAATTTTATTTAACAAGTACAATATATTTATATTATGTGATTATTGATATTATTGTTTAGATATCTTTTTATTCAACAGATATCGGGGATATCCGTATTCGGACACCCTGTGTTATAATACAGATACTCTATATACAACTTAGTTGATGAATATATATATATTATTGATGAACAAGTCAGATTAATTTATTTGATGAACAATTTAAAATAATATAATTATTAATTAGTTTATTAATTTATAAATGTGTATTATTTTTTATTTAATAATTACAAGTGAAGTATCTAAATAATAAGCATAATACGCGTATTACTAACAACATATTCTCAATATTATTAGATTAAAGCATGTTACGAAATATTAACATGAATATATATATACGAATTATTAATATTTTAATACATTAATTATTAATATTTTAATGTAATTATTAATAATAATTTAATACATCAATTAATAATATTTTAATATATTAATTATAAATATGTTAATATATTAATTATTAATAATTATTTTTAATCATTATTTTAATATATCAATTATTAATATTTTATTATATTATTAATTTACTATGCTGATACACATTTTTTTTTATCCCATGACTCTTGAATCGTAAGGGGAATAGGAATATTGAATATTTCACAAAATAATGTTGCCATATATTTCAATCTTTTGTCATAATCAGTAGGTTACCGAGATCTTTAGATGTCAATTTGTAAATGACATCCATCCATTCTATCTTTGGGCGGCCACGAGGTGTTGCACTTTAATTTTTCCTTGTTGAATAGTTTTAGCGAATGCATTGCTACGTGGCCAAACCAACAAACTTTCTTTTTTGACAATTGACAACAGTGGCGTATTTTCCAACATATGAGTTAATTTTCTTTAATAGTCGTCTGTGTGCTTTATTTTCGAAGGCTTTGATTTTGTTCTCCACCTTTTCAGTAATCGTACAAGCTTCGCATCCATAGAGTAATATTGAGAGAACCTGTGTTTTACAGACTGAATTTTGTTTTAAAGCTAATTTTTGTACTTGTCCATATAGTTTTTAATCTTATCAAAGCCGATGTATAGGTGGCAAGTCTGATTCGGATCTCTGTTTCACTGGTACCATCTTTGGTTATAGTTGCCTCTAGATTTTTAAATTTATCTACTTCTCCCAATATTTCTCCATCCATTCTGATATTTTCATTTAAACTTTCATCTCTGCTATTCACAATGGTTTTGCTCTTTTCAGAACTAATTTCCATACCATAATCACTCGCATGTTTTGATAGACTATTGATAAGTTGTTGTAGTTCATCGTTGCTACCACTTATTCGATCAATGTCATCAGCTAATCGAATGTTGTATATTTCTCTACCGCCTATGGAGATACAGGAATGGTGATTTATCAGGTTATCTGCCATAATTTGCTCGAGGAAGATATTAAATAAAACAGGGGATAGGGGACATCCTTGTCGTATACGCACAGAGGTTTTAAAAGGATCTCCAATATTAGATAGATAGATAGATAGATAATAGTTTATTGAATAGATTCAAAATGATGGGTAACAATAAATAATAATTACAGAAATATATAAATAATAGTTAGCAAATATAAATAAGTTGTGATTTACACACACCGAAAGTAAATAAAATAATAATAAGGCAATATTTGGGATGTTGATCAAACGTGCTGAACACATCATCAAATAACTAGGGAAGAGGTCTCGGGTTGGTCAGGCCCATATAGGATTATATGCCCATAAATCCCGAGGGATGGACGGTCCCTGCATTTTGGTTTTTTGACATCTCTCCACACCTAGAATATCAAATGATTATACAGCTTGTAAGATCAAATACCCAAATAAAGTACAAAATGAAAATGAAAACTAGAAAAACAATAAAATTATAAAAATAACGACATTACATTTATGCATGTTGAGAATAAAAGTTTCCATTAATATTAATAGTATATATATTTGTAATAAATATGCTTATAGATTTAGACGAAGCCACATAACGAGGAAGTGAATTCCAAGCGGTAGGTGCCTAATCACTCTGTTGCTGAATGCATTGATAGTTGCTTTATTAATACATTTGTCTTTGCGTATTTTAATTAGAAGTCCACGATTACTTGTTGAATAAGTTGTGAATACCGATGATTTATCAATATTTATCAATATCCATGAGATTGTTCAGTATCTTGAAAGCCAGAATCAGGTCAGCTCTTAATATGCGATGGGATATATTCATTAAATTGAGAAAAAACAATCTAGTATCATAAGTTGATTTAATAAAGTTACATCTGAAGTAAATTCGCTTAATAAATTTATGTTGAACTTTTTCAATACGTTTGTTTAGACCAATAAAGTCTTTGCCTGGATTCCAAATAGAAGAACCATATTCGAGTAATGGCCGTATATAGGTGGTATAGGCTTTGACTAGATAATATGAATTATTTGTAGATAAACATCTACAAATTATATTAGAGATCACATAGGCTTTGCTACATATGTTATTAATGTGAATATTGAATTTAATATTATCATCAAAAACAATACCAAGGTCTCGAAAATTAGAGTATTTAGGAATCAGGGTATTATTTAGTGATCATAAGAAATATGTGACTCGAGAAAAACAGATGAAAATTGGTCAGAAAGACAATCTGCTTTATCAAAGTCATTAGTATAAATGATATTATGATCGACTTGATTTCTGAGTGGAGGTATGAGATTTTTGTTATTTAATTTGGTGTTTATATAATTATAAAAAGAAGATTTTTTTATTTGATGAGAGCATTTTGTGTTCAACATCAATATTATATTGGTTTATTTTATCTGATAATAAAGATTGCTTATACCTCCAAACATTATAACTATCGTTTCAAATATGTTTCTATGTAAGATTCTACACTTATTTAGTAGTTTCTTAATAGATAAGGGATATTTATAAATTTTAGTTGAAAAAGTAGGACATATAACTCGATGATATTCTTAGTAATATTAATAAAAGTGTTGATTAGCTCATTACAATCATTGCACGATGATAAAATATTAGTCCAGTCTAGTACAAGATATGAGTTTTAATACTAGCAATATCACTTTATTATAGTTAAGTCGCTGGATTGAACATTTATTGTGATTAAGATTGCCAGAATTTAAATAATTATCTGGGATTACTAAATCAGAGTAAATAGCAAAATGGTCACTAACATGTGCATAATATTCAAAAGCACTTGTAGGTGAAATATTAGATATAATTAATGTATTATTTGTAAGAATTGAATCGAGAATATTTGAATTTCTAGTATTAAAATGAATTAGTTGAGTTAAACCGTATGATAGAAACTTATTGTTTACATATCTTTCCGTAATGGTCGACGTAGTACCAGCAATCCAGTCAATTCCAGCCAGGTTGAAGTCTCCATAGATTAGACAAGAGTCCGTAGATGAACATATGTTATTTAGAGTATCACATAATAAAACAGTTTGGGACAATGGCATATCTGGTGGCCTATAAATAGTGACAAGTCTGTAATTAACAAATTTAATACATAATAATTCAATACCATTTGTAACAAATTCGGTCATGCATAACGAATTATAATTAATATTAACATATACAATAATATCACCACCACGAGCATTATCAGGAAGATCTAGTCTATAAACGGTATACAAATTTAATGGATTGAGCATTGCATTGGTAACACTATTATTTATCCAGGTTTCAGTAAATATAATAATGTCATAATGCCTATCATTGAGCATATCTATGAGTGAAGGTAACTTATTGCATAGTGATCTTGCATTAGCATAGTACACCTTCGAAAAAGGAGAAAAATTAGCATTTAATCAATTCGAATGTGAAATATCATTATTTCTAATATCCGAGTACCTATTTTTATTAATGTTTTTAGCTTGTTTAGACCATCTCAAGTAATCTTCATCTGAATAAGATACAGATGTTTTCCAATCAATGTATGATATATCATCATTCGTAACTATATATCTTGGTTGATATTGAGATGTGCGATTATTAAATATACATCTTGTGTGTTTAGTCATATTTTCAGCTCCAATGGTTAGTATAGGACATTAAACCGTTCATCAAAAGATATATCAGGTCTCAAGAATACCTTAGGGTATTTATCGACACGATTAGGAAGACTATAGAATTCACTATATAGGTAGGGAGTAATAACATCATCCACTGTAACTTTGTAAGCTTCAACATTTTTAGTGTTTAGCTTAATTTTCCCTATAAAATGAGAAGACATGTTAAGATCATCTAGTATTTCATTTATAATATTTTCAGAACTAATGTTATAAAAAATAATATTTCTGTTTTTATCAGAGTTGATTTTAATTTCCTTGCTAATTGATTTTGCTAATAAGGTAGAATGTTGTTTGATTGATGTAGAGTCAAAAAGGTCAGCATATGTACGTTTACTAGAGGCTACATTAATATTTTTCTGATCTTTGCTTAGTATTATGAGATATCATCTATAAGTGTATTTAAATCATTTAAGTTATCAGATATGGATTGTATACCAGTATCTTGAGGACTTACATACTAATTATTTAATACATGTGGTAAACATTGTGTACAAAAAAAGGAAAATTAGCTGATGTGAAAATCTGCTGTATATAATTAGGAGTTGTATTTTTTAGAAAAAGTGGATGGTAATATATTAGCTTTTGATAAACAGTTATAATATTATAACTGGTACCATATGGTACCATATGGTACCATATGGTAATTAAGTTGACATCTTTTACAAGAAACATAGGATATATCATTATCACATATTGTTTTCCAGTAAGACAGAACTTTCTGAGCTTGCACACAATGCTTAAATATTTTATGTTATATTTTTTGAAATACCAAAATAATCATAGTATACCATAGTCCTTCGTGTCATAAAGGATCGAATGCCTTTTTAAAATCAATGAAGCTATGAAAAAGGTTTTTTTAACTCCTAGATATTTTCAATGATTATTCGGCAATTTAGGATTTGTTCGACTGTATTACGTCATTTCGAAAGCCTGCTTATTCTTCTGAAAGAACATATCGGCTTATGGGTTTAATATTTCCAGAAGTATTTTTAACATGATTTTGCTTGCGTGGATACTTAGACTAATTGTTAGATAGTTCGAGCAATTTCTTGAATCTCCTTTTTTTCGATGATTAGTGATTTGGTCCATTGACCACTCTTTATTCTCCCAAATTTGTTGACATAGTGAAGTCATGATATCTAATAGTTTACACCCTCCATATTTTATTATCTCACCGTGTATATTATCAATACCAGGAGATTTTCCATTTTTCAGAATTTTGATAGCATTTATTACTTCTGATTTTAGTATAGGTAGTGAAATATCTTACTGGGATGTTATTGTGTCTTTAATTAGTTCCTCATTTATCTGTATAGGGTAGTTGTATAGTTCATTGCAGTAATCGGTCCCCCTTCTCATTAGTTCGTTGTTGTCCGATAATGGTTTATCATTTTTATCAAATATAATCATCATCTTAAGATGAATTCATATGCTTTGGTTTAGTAAGAATTATTAATGTTTTATGGGCTAGATTTCATTAGTCATCCACGCTTGTTTCTTTGGTCTGTGTTTCCCAATTGTTTTAGAAGCGGCGGGTATAATACTTGTCTCTTCCATGTCGTATATTATCGTGGGACTTTTGTTAAGCATGTCTAGATTATTTATTTCGGTATGCAGGATATTTATATATGACTCAATTGTAGTTTAGTTATTAATCTTTTCTAAATCAAATCACATTTTATTTATGCTTAGCTTCAATTTGATATTGTATAAGACCAGGTCATTAATGATATTTATGTCCGTACTAGGATAAGTTTTTGTGTATGTACTGATATGCTAGATTTGAAGCGTTGAGGGGTTAAAATGTAGTCAATTTGATTATATGTTAATCTATTTGGAGAGTGCCATGTACTAATTCTAGATTTTGTATGATTGAAGAGAGTATTGGCTAATAGTAATTTATATTTATCTGAAAATTCAAGCAATATTTCTCCTCTTTCATTTATCGATTCATTGCTGAAACGTCCTATAGTATCTGGCCATGTACAGTGGCCATAATTTCCTGCATTCCAGTTGCCCATTACTATAAGAAAGTCTTTCTTAGGTGTATGTTGTATCGTATCCTCAATATGTTTGTAAAATTATTCTGCTTCCTCGTTTGATTCTGATGTCGGTGCATATATTTGTATCTGAGTGCAGTTAATAGGAGAAGCTTTTATTCGTATTGATATTATTCTTTATAGTTTGATATTACTGCATTATAGTTTAGCATCGAATAGCATAGTTCCTTGTTTACTATGAAGGATACACCCTGACTATATTTGTTTCTGTGTCCGCTATATTTAAACTATGTCATTTATTAGTTGTCACTTCACCTGTTCATTTACACCTAATTTCTGATAAATCAATCACGTTCCATTTGTATTTTCCAATTATTCCAAAGGCATAATATTATGAGCGGTGCCTATCTCCTCTCTCAGATCCCCTCTTGCATTTTAGCCCGCAGAACAGTGCGGTTTCCAGGGTGCGGCACGAGGCGCCAATGCAAGAGAGTTGGGTATTTGTTGGTGCCTAACACACATCATATTATAATCCATAAAATACAAACTTTCGATATTATTTGCAAATTATTTTCGTAAAGTGATCAAAAATCATTTCTGATGCTTGCGTATATTATTTTCAAATATTTTACAAACTTCGTTTTTTATTTTCAAAAAATATACAGAAAATTGCAAACTTTGTAAATTATTTATATTTATATTTTCAAAATTCGTAAATAAATTACAAACATTTTCGAATTTTTTTCAAATATTGGTTTACTGGGAAAACTTAAGTTGAACTTAACTTCTGATGTACGTTGAACTTAAGTTGAACTTAAGATATGATGTAAGTTTTTATATTAATATAAATGTATGCATGCATTATTAACTTACTATAATCAACTTAAGTAGAACTTGTTAAAAGTTAAAATTAAGTTTTTATTCAATATCATATAATTAAATATTATACATATTGAACTTATATTACAAACTTAATTTCTAATTTGTTAAGATATAGGTAAAACTAAACGTATAAAACCAAACTTAAGTAACACATTATTACTATTATGTATTATTAGGAAATGTAGGTATTAGTAGTAACCCACCTGCTGTTAAATGATGTAAGTTAAATATAGTTTAGAATATATATTTAAATATAAACTTAAGTTACATTATTAAATTCAACTTAAGTTATTGATGTAAGTATTACCAAAGCCCTTAATAAACCAAATTTGGTATTACTAAGTTAAATGTAAAATATTTGTTAATATATAAACAGTACAATATACCAATCAGACTTTTATAGATATAATTTGTTAATGAAATACGGCCAGAAGTATTAAAACGATGTACTATAGATGACATTATCTCTACTTCTGTAACAAAGCACTATTAGATAAAATGAAGCCAAAACAATGGTCAATTTTGAATATAATCCCAATAAAATCCCAAGAAAGGATATCATATAAGACTTATGTCTTATACTATAATCTAGGTAGTAATTATCGTGGTAAAAATCTTAGTTCATAAGTAGCGAAAGCTTATAATCGTATGATACTGAACAGAGTTAGGCCTCATCTAAATTGCTATCTAAGGAAAAATCAAAATGGTTTCAGAATTGGCAGAACAACAACCAGTCAAATAATGATATATCGACTGATTGAGGGAGTTAAATATAAGTACCTAGAAGCAATCCTGATATTCATCGACTTCAATAAATCCTTTGATACTATACATAGAGGGAAATTCTTATACTACTGAAAGTTTACGGGATACCGGAGTATTTGGTAACGGCTATTAGCATAATGTATGAAAATACTACTGCTAAGGTTGTTACAACCGATGGAGAAACGGAAACTTTCAATATTATAGTTTGTGTCTTACAAGAAGATACGTTAGCTCCATACCTTTTTGTCATAGTTATCGATTGTGTTATGAGAATAGCTTTACAAGGAAGAGAAGATAAACTAGGTTTCCATCTAAGGAAAAGAAAAAGCAGATTATTTTTTCGTAAAAGATTATTAAACATTAATTCATTATATAACTTTGGTCCTTTAAAAATATTGTATTTTTTAATTTATTAAGTTTTACTAAACTTTTATTTCAATTTTTTAAAAAGTAATTCATTTTTTTTTGTATTTTTTACATCATTTTTTTATATTAATAGATATACAAATTATGTTTACTTATTTGAACAATGCTTACCAATGCGCATATTTCATGTATACATTTTTTGAATGGACTTATAGTTTATGAGATACGCCAGCTGGCCAAATTACCCATATTTACACTATAGGGTATATATATATATGTTATATGTTTCCATAATGTAGGTGGCATACAAC
The DNA here is from genome assembly GCA_964019155.1 of Osedax fenrisi. Taxonomy (NCBI): domain Eukaryota; kingdom Metazoa; phylum Annelida; class Polychaeta; order Sabellida; family Siboglinidae; genus Osedax; species Osedax fenrisi. The sequence goes on from OZ025243.1 coordinate 84,267,680, forward strand.
ATATATTAAGTATGTGGCCGAAGCTAACAAAACTTGCAATACCCGTGAATAGTAAACATTTATGTAATACATATGTAATTTACAAATATAAAAAAGAGTATGATTTCATATTTAAATAAATAATTAATTAGAGGAATTAAAGATAAAAAATGAAATACATAATGTGTTAGGTATTATTATATATTATATATTAATTTATATTTATTTATATAGTTGGTATAGGGAATAAGATGCAATATATATAGCGTATACATATACAATAAATAATAAATATGGTATATATTATTTACCATATTTATTATTTATGTTAACTCGTATATTATAATAATAATAAATACAAAGTTATACAGATATATATATATACGAGAGATATTTAAAAAATCCTCAATAACATATATTTTATTTTTCACCTATATCTGCTAATGATATTTTGATTGCTATTGGGGATTGTAAATCTAAATCTTCATTAGATTTTAGTAACATTGACATGCATATAATCAAAATTGTTTTAAATTTTATTTTAAATCCACTTACTTACATTTTAAACTTAATAATGTGTGACTCTACTATTCCAGATAACATATAAATATCAATAATAACCACCCTTTTTAAGAAAGGAAAACCAGATGATATAAATAACTATAGACCGATTGCCTTATTATATACATTTTTAAAGATTTTAGAGAAAATAATTTCTAAAGATTTCTACATTTTATTGACAAACATAATTTATTATATGCCAAACAATATGGTTTTATTAGAAATTCTTCAACTTCGCACGTACCATATGATCACTATAATTTTATTGAATCAAACTTAGAAATAAATAATAAATTAGCTTCATTATTTTTAGATCTAAAAAAAGTATTCGATCTTAGATCATAAGATTCTATTAAAACATAAAAATATTATGGTTTTAGGGGCAGTAGGATAAGCAACCTACTAATCGTTTAATTAAGAGATATCCTCAAGATCGAATGTTATCAACTATAATAGATAACGAACTTTCTGGAAGAAGTATCATCAATGTTGGGGTACCTCAGGGATCCATTTTGGTTCCCTTTCTTTTTATTTTATATATAAATGATAATAATATGGTCTTAGATAATTTAAATATAAATGTTAATATTATACTTTTTTTTGACGATACATCGGTTAGCATTAATGAACCAAGTAATAAGAGTCTATGCAAAAGTATAAATTTGGTTATTTTAAATTTACATGAATGGTTAACTAATAATATATTAATATTAAATATTGATAAAACAAAAGTGCTACCTTATAAAGATGCACTTATTATTAATAGTATATCAATTAATTCAACTGAAATATGCTTAGTATCAAGTTATACTTTTCTTGGAGTTATTTTAGATAATAATTTAAAATTTAAAGAACACACAATTGAAAGAAAAATACAATTGAAATGATCACATGTTATATATATATATATTAAGAAAGCTGAGCTATTTACCTATATATTTTAAAGCTGTTTTACAATTCTTTGTTTTTGCCTCATATCATGTATTGTTTAGAAATTTGGGGAAATAATTGTAATAATAACCTTCAATGTATTTCAACTCTACAAAAAAAAGTCTGTTCGAATTGTAATTAAAAATATCTTTAAAATTATCAATAATATTTGTATTTTGACTAATACTGACAATTTATTTTCATGTTCCAATATATTAAAATTTAAAGATTTAATAACGTATAAAAATATTGTATTCATGATAATGTACATTTAAAGAAATGTCCAAGCATAATATAATTATTAATTCCAAGATATAACAATATATACAAAAATAATTTTCATAATTTCAAATTTCCTTATATAAAAGCAAGCCGTCATCATAAATCATTATCATTTAAAGGCCCTAAATAATGGAATAATTTATGTATAAATAAATTGTTATTTACAAAAATGTATATAAAAAACATCCTTTATCAAAATATGAAAATCAATTAAACAATTGATTATCTAATTTTATTTTTGTTTACTGGTATTATTTATTAAACCTCATCTTGTTTGTTTGATTTTTAATTTTTTTGATTTTTATTGTTTAGCTATTCTATTCATTTTATAGTTCGGCATTCAGAATTCAACTCGTTTCTGTGATTTTTTTATATAACTTTACATATTTTATTTTTAAACTTGACTTATTGATACATATTTTTTATTCTTTACATAATTTATTTTTAACTTGACTTATTGATTGATTGATAATTTATTTAAGCAAATACATAGCCGAAAATATAATCGAAAGTATAAAGTAGGATATAAATATTAGACTATAAATATTTGCTAACGATAACATACGTTATAGAAATAAACAAAGAATAATACGTAATTAAAAAATTAAAGAAATTAAAATGTTTTACAGTTACCGTAACAATTAATAAAAGATAATCGAAAATAGAAATAAATTATATAGTAAAAATAAATGAAAAATGATCAAAATAGAAATAAAGATAGCGTAAAAATAATCGAAATTTCTACTTTAACTTTATAGAATTCTTCTTATCTTTGTACCCTGTTTTAGTAATAAATTATTAGTTATATAGTAATTAAATTTTAAATATATTATAAACAGAACATGTTAAAAATCAAATAAACCAATACTAGAATAAAACAAATACTAGAATGAAACAAAAAAATAATATAATACTTACCAAAATCTGTAATAATAGTAGGTAGTACTTTATTAATTTTATATTTTAATTGTATAATAAATTTGAAACATATATAGGAAACCTGTATATATATATACAAACAGAACAAGTTACAAGTTACAATATACCAATTCAAAAACAGTTAATAACAAAACATACCACTAATATTACGAAACAAACAATATAATACTTATCACTATAATCTGAAATAATAGACAATTATTAATATTGTATTTTTAGTAATATAATACATTTGAAACATATTTACAATATATATATATATAAAACAAACATATAATACCGAACAAACAACAATAAAATAATACTTCCCACTTTATCTGTAATAATAATGAATTATATAATTAATATATTAATTGTATATTATAATATATTTGAAATATAGATATAAAAACCAGAATTTTTAATTAAAAAAATAAATTTATAACAAAATATAATACGGAACAAACAAAAATAAAATAATACTTCCAACTTTATCTGTAATAATAATGAATTATTAATTTTATATTATAATATATTTGAAATATAGATATAAAAACCAACATTTTCTATAAAAAAATAACACATTAAAAAAAAAACCACAAGAGATAATGCAATAATTAAGATACAAAATGAAACATATGTTTCTTATTTATATAAATCAATATAAAATTATAAATTTCTGTTAAAAAAAAGTTATTTGTCAAAACAGATTTTTTTTATTTTATTTTTAAAAGATGAAACAGATACAGATTTTATTATATCATTATTTAATGAATTCCATATATTAACTGATCTATTATTAATTATATTTTGAATTGTATTATCATAATTATGTATTATATTTAATTTTTTTAAATTACCTCTAGTTCTACAATTATTCGAAATGTTAAGAATATCAGATATATTTATACCGTATAATTATTTGAAATTTTAAAAATTGTTGTTAGATCTATTTTTAATTTTCTAAGTTCAAGTGATTCTAATTTTAAATATACCAATCTCTCTATATATGATTTATAATTAATATTTGATGAATTTTTATATCCTACGCATCTTGTAATTAATCTTCTAGTAAATAATCTCTGCACTCTTTCAATTTGGTCTATGAGACTACGAAATTTACTAAACTTTGAAAAAGGTGACCAAATTATGGATGCATATTCTGAAATTGGTCTGCAATAAATGTTATATGCATTTAATAATTCTCTAGGGGATTTTGTAGTAATGCATCTAAAAATTGAATTCAGAGAAAAATAAGCTTTTTTACAAATATAATCAATATGTTTATTATATAAAAGGTTATTTTCAAATATTATTCCTAAATCTTTATAAAAGTAACGTTTTCTAATTGAATATTATTTATAAAATATTTTGATGGAGTTACCTTCCCTAAAGTCATAACTGCACATTTTGATATTGATACATATTTTTTATTATTTACATAATTTATTTTTAACTTGAATTATTGATACATATTTTTATTCTTTACATCTTATTTATTTATATTTACATTTTTTTTTATTCATTATAATCTGACTTATCTAGAATATGATAAGTGGGGAAGTTCTCGCCAAAAAACAAATACATTTGTTTATTAACTTCTCCATTATTTCATGCTTTACAACATTACATAATAAATCTGATTTATTTATTATTTATATATATTCCTCATTCTATATATAAAGGGTATATCATTAATGTATTATAGTATCGTTGCCATTAAAATCGTATCACTTACGACATGACGTGTGATGATTATGATCAGACCAAACGAAAAGTGAATATAAACCTCTCATAAATAAACACAATACAATAGTAAACACATATAATAAAGAATATGGTAGGATATAAGTCACGAAGAATAATTAAAAAGAGGATGGCTTTATTATTGGTAGCTAAGGAGACGCGGGAATGAAGGCACCGCATGATATGGAGTGGTTCAATCACTGTACACACACAATTAAGTTGACTTACCTGATGAATAGTAGTTACATTATCGATCATTATAATATCGGCTTCGCGTAGAAACTTCACCGACAGTTATACATATAACTATAGTTATATATATATATATATATATATATATATATATATATATATACAGTAAAACCTCTCTATAAGAAACTATTTTTTTTCAGTACTTTATTTATTATAGAGAGGTTTTCTTATAAAGAGGTTTTCACTTTTCCAATGATTTTAAGAATTAATTTATAATTGAAAATGCATTATATAACCTATAGGTTATATATATAGTATATTTATTTATATTTATTTAAAAGTATTAATCAAAAGAATAGTTTAGAAATTTATTTAAAAATAACATTTATTAATTAATTTTGATAAATTTTAATAAATGTATGGATATACAATAACAATTATTAATTAATTTTAATTCATTTCAAGCTATTTATGTAATATAAAATATTAGTAAGAAAAAAAATATCTTATATAATAATTAATTTCTATAATTGTTATCAATATATAATAATTCTATTTATATGTAATTATTTTTTATATTTTGTATACAATAAGTTTCTTATAAAGAGGTTTTTCTTATATTTTTCTTATAAAATGTTCTTATAAAGAGGTTTCTTATAGAGAGGTTTTACTGTATATATATATATATATATATATATATATATATTATGAACTCATAACAATGATCATTCCTGCGTCCCTTATTACATCCATCGTACCAAAGTCTATGAAATACTTTTATATCACCACAATATATCCAATAATATATAACTAAAGTTATATCCATTAGTTATATTGTTATTTTTATTTGGTGGAGTCCTTTCATCCTATCCATGATCTTAGATGAAGTTTTAACTTATAACCATATATGGCTCTAATGTCACTTCGAAGCCTCTCTCATGTTAAGGCATCCATGGTTTTAATGATAGCAGATCATTTATTTATACACAATTATATAAGATAACTTCTAAATAATATTTTAAGACCCATTTTATAAATTAATTAATGGTCCGGACGAGGGTCGAACCCGTGTCCTACTGCTTGTGTGTCTGACGCCTTAGCCACTGAGCCAGACAGGCAGTTATATATATATATATATATATATATATATATATATATATATTATGAACCCATAACAATGATCATCCATGCGTCCCTTATTACATCCATCGTACCAAAGTCTATGAAACACTTTTATATCACCCTAATTATTAAAAAAACCACCCTTAACAACTCGAACCTTTCGAGCTATCGACCCATCTCCCAGCTTTCACCAATCTCTAAGAACTTAGAGCGAATTGTATCTGCTCAACTTATCATTAATGATCTACTCCTTTCCCTTGACAACAAAGCCCCTGTTACTTGTGTTACTTGACCTATTCAGTGTCTTTGACATAAACCATGACATTCTTGCTTTATGACTCAATGAAATCGGTATTAATGGTCAAATAGGGGAAAATAACCTAATACGGACACTTTAACAATAAATGGTCTTAACATGTTATGACTCATTAATTTTATTCAAAAATTACAATATATTAATATTTTATGATTATAGATATTATTGTAATTTTAAAATTTTATTTAATCTTTTAATTCCATAGATAACGGGGGTGTCCGTATTCGGTACCCGTGTCCGAATACGGACACCCTGTGTTATAATACGGACACCCTATATACCACTAGATAAACTATATATTATTGATGAACCAATCATATAAATTACAATTACATTATTTATAATTAATTTTATGAATAATTTATTCTAATTTAATTAGTTAATAATTTATTTATTTTTATTATTGTTTTAATTGATAATACAATTTAAGTATCTAAATAATTGAATTTTTAGATTTAGCTTTATTGGTAGTATTAATATTATAACGCACGCGATTTTAATGAAAATCAGAATAGTTCATACGCTGCGCACTGATTGGTTATAGGGTGTCCGTATTAAAACATCTAGAGTGTCCGTATTAGGAACTTATATGACCTCTAGATATATGCTTATAACTTAATGAATATTTGATAACAAATATAGAAATTAAATATATAATGTTTAGAATGCTCTATTTATTAATAATATAGTGTTATATTTTATATCGATACATTTGTATATTCTTGAGAAGGTTTTTGGTTAACATTTTTTTTCATAAATTTAAAAACGTAATAAAAAAATCAGTTTATTTGATATATCAGCAATATTTAGAATAATTAAAAAATAAATAATACTTTTTTAGACTATTTATATGATTATGAATATTTTATTCATTAATCATTTTTTTTGTAGGATTCATAGTTTCTGAGATACCGAGAGTGTCCGTATTCGGGCACTATCCGTATTCGGTTACTTTCCCCTATACAGCTGGTTTCTGTCCTTCGTTTTCTTAAGGTCCTCTTCAGTGAAAATTAACGCATCCTTCGCTACTCCCTTTATCAGCACTCATGGCGTTCTACAAGTCTCTGGTCCTTTACTTTTTATTATTTATAATTTACCCATGAAATCCATATTCCGTAAATATCCTTACATTAACTACCATCTCTTTACCGACGATCTCGAAATATATACTTCTTTTCACATTTCCTGTTACTCTAACTCTATTCAACCGTCTATTTTAAACTGCCTCACATAACTTACTGACTAGTTCTCCCATAATTCCTTATCACTTAAGACCAAAACTAACACCATTATTCTCTCCAGAACTACCTGCCTCTTATTCATCACCCACCCCTTTCTACTATCCCGTCCTACCTCATAATCCATAACTCTTGGTTTCACCATCAACTCCCACCTAGATTATTCTGACCAAATATCTATAATGATTCGCAATGCCAACTATTTTCTTTATAACATTAGAAAACCACGCAATAAATTGACTTTTTCAATGACTAAAATTCTAATACACTCGCTAGTCTTCAGTAGACTTATATACTGATGCTCACTTTTCTAATCTACCCCTAAAGCTTATGCTTAAACTTGAGATGATACAACGATGTACTATACATACCCTTTATAAACTGAAGTTCTCTTCAATTGTATCAATATCGGCCCTAATGCGATCACTCGGCTGGCTTAAGTTTAGGTATATCTGCAGGTATACCTGCATGTATACATACTACTATGCATCAACCACAAGTTGATCCATCTTAGATCTCCCGATTACCTAACAGACATGCTCAGTATTCAGACCCTTAGTCGAGATAGCAGGAAATGTCACACGATGCCATCTGATTTCTCTATGATAGTTCTAAAATACTGGAATGATCTACAATATGACATTAGGTGTTTGAAATCCCTGTCACTATTTAAATGTCAACTATCCGCGCTCCTATTAACATTGTAACTACCCTCCCTTTTCCTTCATTTTTATTTTACTCTATTTATTTTATTTTTGTTTCCTTCTCATGACGCCCATAACCACCACGTGATTTTATAGTCAATAAACCATTATAAAAAAAATAAATAAATATATATATATAATAAATATCCTATAGAATATATATATATATTTTTATATTATATTTATAAATATAATATAAAAATATATATATATTCTATAGGATATTTATTGAATTGTTTAAATTACGAAAATTAGACTCGCGCACGACTGTTAATATATTATTTATATACTTTACATATAAGTAATACAGTAATACAGTATATACAATTAATCGACAATATATAAGGAATTACTTATCTAAAGCAATGCTCGCCGATATTAGCGAATAATCACGGTCTTTTATAGAATATTTTATATATTGGCTAATATATTAAATATAATTGGCTTATATGTATTCGAAAAAGTGTTCCAGCGAATATTCGCAAGTTTAATTTCAGATTAAGTATTTAAGTACCAGTATAATATATACAAAACTGTATTTATAGCTTCATATATATATATATATATATATATATATATGTTAGTACACTTATATTCATATTTAAGTAAGATCATAAGATCTTATGTCCTACATTCGAGAGTGATTATAAAATTAAAGATCGCGTATTATCTACAAATCAGATTCCTTAATCCATAATCAATTGTACATATATATACGGGTGCATTTGTAAATATACACATATACGTTTGTTCTCCGCCAAGTAATAACTCCGCCAGCCCGGCCCGAACAGTAAAGCGCAATAATACCACGGACGGCCATTGTTCTACGCTACGTAATCGAGAAAGTAGGCCACGCCGCATTTACTGCGTGCCTAATCCGGCGTGCCAGTAGCGATTCCGGCGAGAAAGTGACCACACCTATGTAATCGATACTTCCGCGGTAACGCAACACCACACCGGTCATCTAGCCTAAGCTGTCGTCGCCCACTCCCTCGAAGAACCGTTATAGAACCGCTGTAGAATAGTATAGTTTCTATAGAATATAGTTTCTATAGCAATCTATAGAATAGTTTCGCGTATCGAGGAAGCGTTGACCACACTTAACTAGACCGAAGTACAGTATTGCGTGATCTCATCGGCTGACTTCTTGGATTCGACGAACTTCGATCAAATCCACCTGGTGGTGGTACACTGTACCAGGTACAGCCGATGTTGAAAGACATGTATATTCATGACTCATTCCTTTTTAAAGGTTACACGATAGTTCAACATAATATAGGCTTTTTCTGTTGTTATCGCCTATATGACTAATACTAATGTGTAATTTAAACTAATATATACCCTATAGGGTATATATATAGGGTATATATAGGGTTATAGGTATATATATAAGGTACGCCCTACATATTATTTTGTTTTATTAAGCTAGTTCGCATATTTATGTGCAGGCATAAATGATATTTTGTAAATCATAAGTGATTGATTTTGTATTTCAGTAAACATACAGTCGAAAGTATAAAGTAGAAATATGTTCTAACGATAACCTATACGTCATTGGAATAAACATGGAGAATAATACGAAATTATAATAAAGAATATAACTTTTTTACAATTATTGTAAATAAAATAATCGTAAGTAGGAATACATTTAATTGTAAAAATCGTCAAAATAAACAAACATCATCGAAAATAGAAATAAACTACATTATTTGATGAACATCTAAATCTTCAGATACTTCTTAGTAACTTGCAATACATTGGATACTTATTAACTTTGAAACCTACAATAGTAGTATATTATAAATTTAAATATTTAAATGATAGGTTCAAAATGATACAATGATACATTCAAAATATATATTAAAAATAAATATGTTACAAATGAACAAGACAATAATAATATAAAACAAACAATTGTTTACTTAAGTAACACTGATATACTGGTAACTTTAAAGTTTGTAAATAATTATTAATTTATATTTAAATATAAATGTGAAAAATTTGAAAAATATATGTAAAAATCAATATAATCTATGAAGAAAAAACCTTAAAGAAAGAATGAAATATTAAATAAAGTATTAATGAATATATCATTATAAATGCTGTCAAAAAATGTTGCTCGTCAAAATAGATTTTTATTATTTTATAAACATATATTAATATTTAATTATCTATTGAATATTTATTAATATATTAACTGATCTATTATAAATTGTGTTTAATTGTATTATCACAATAATGCATAATAATACATTTAATTTCACAATTACTCGAAATCTTAAGGACATCATGTAGAATTATATATATATATATATATATATATATAATTATTTTCATTACATTTTAAACTTTTAATATATTTTTAAACTTCTAAATTCAAGCGATAACAATTGGACATATTCTAATTAGGGGAATCTAACAACGCTAGGTTAGGCTTATATGTAGCATAAGTACACCTACATACCCAGAAAACAGTAAGAGCAGCATAATAGCAGCATAACAGCATATGCTAGAGCCTCAAATGTTTACATTGTGCTATTATGCTGCTATTAAATGTATATTATGCTGCTATTATGCTGCTCTTACTGTTTGCTGGGTAGATTCCGTCAGTATATATATACTGATATACCGGTATACCGTCACTGTACAACATATGTGCACGTAGGCCACACTCATCGCCTTGCTAACTGCTATGCTGTATTATATGTAGATTACATATTGTTAGTTGTTATTGTTATTGTTATTTCGGTGAAGTCCTTTCATCCAGAATCTTAGATGAAGTTTTCATTTATAACCATAATAGCTATAATTGCTCTTCCAGGACGCTCTCATGTTAAGGCATCCATGAATATTATTATATATATATATATATATGAATGAGTGAAATAAGTTTATAGACAAAGTCTAAAGAGGATTAATGAAAGCGATACGAGTTATTGATTCGATACCTCCTGACAGTATGTACACTGTACATTGTACGATATACAATGTACATATATTTACTGTTTATTTATATATATATATATATATATATATATTATATATACACTAATACACAAATAAAAATAAGAGAAACTCTAACATTTTGCTAACATTTTTGTATACACATAGTTAGAAACAAATACTTATTCTGGTATATTCTAGAGTATAACTTATTAATTTAAATGTATTAATTAGATTTAATTACTAGTAGAGATATTTATGAATAATTATAACGATTTTTCTAAGTATACATATATAACAATTTCGTTTACAATTATGTAATACGATTTCGTAGACAACAACGCATCATCGATGAGTCATCAATGAATTCTTGTTTGTTACGCAAGTTTAATTCCTTGATAGTGTGAAAAATGCTATAAATAATGTTTATATATAAATAATGTAACACACACACCGGTATATAAAGTACAGTTTGCAGCCAGCTCTATAACATGTATACTTATACACTCAGGATTACGACTAATTATACGTGTATACATGACGGCCGCTCGTATATTATAACTGCGCATGCGTTGACGCACACACACGCGCGCACACGTGATCATGTTGATACCGGTACATCAGGATACACCGGAGTATGCACCGGAGTGTGCACTGTAGTATGCACTGGTGTATGCACTGGAGTAAGCACTGGAGTATACATTACCTAATACCACGGTACACCGAACGGTGTTGAGAGGCTATCTAGGCGTGGAATAATTATAATTATTCCGTATACTTATTCCGTATAATTATATGTATAACCACGTGTTTTTCTCGTTGGATACCGATACAACGAAGCAACATCGATACGCGCCCATTGTTCTCGCCGCACCTCTAGCGATATTGTTCCGCGTAACGATTGTTATCTTTCGTGTAATGAGCGATAATACAACTATGACGTCATCGTCACACGTGACGGGTGCACGCGTACCTAAACATCGTGATCGATACGAGCGACTTCTTTATTGTGTATCTATACATATTTATGTTACCTACAGTATATTAGTAGTTAATAACTATAGTTATAACTATAATTAGTACAAACTGTAGTTATTATATAATATGATTATGAACAATAAGTATATTTACCTACTTTCAGAAAAAAGAGTAGTCTAGAATCCTGAACATATTATTGTGATTTCATTATAGTAATAGTGTTATAGTATACTATATATATATATATATATATATATATATATATATATATAGTCTATATAATATATATATCTATAGTCTATATACCTATAAAGAGTCGCATAGCAGTAATAGAAAACTAATTTATGAATAAATATTCTAGATTTAAATTAATATAATACAGATTATAAAAATAAACAGTACTCTAAATTTTAAATCAATCTGAAATATTTGATTTCTAAAGGTGTATCTATGAATATATATATATATATATATATATATATATATATTAATTTGGTATTAAATAAGTATACATATTAAGTATCTAATAAACTTTAAAAATGATTAATGTCCATTTTAAATTAACTCACCTTTGCAATTATAAAATATAATTTTATGACATTAATAATTAGTCATCTTAAAGTTGGATATACATCTTTTTAATAATATAAATAATTTTATAAATAATAAATGACATCTAAATTAGCATTACAAATTAAATAATTATACATATATGTAATAAATATATAATTATACATATTATAATAGTTAATATATTGGGTATTCTATCAAATATATACATATCCGTTCCTTATGAGGTATTGCAATACGTAATACTTACTGCATAACACGACTGGAGCATTATATTACAACATATCGTATAGCATCTGGTGTATGGCTATAGCCGAGGGTATACCCTTTCCCCTCGGGTGTAAACCAAGTGTACTCTCTATACTCCATACATCAATATATTTGTCCGTCCCTATAGGGATTCAGCTATGTATATTATCTAATTCAAAAACTCCCAATATTACCTTATAAGGTAACCATAGTTACCGAATTTCTCCTCAGCGTATACGCTCCCGGATATATCTCACGCAACTCTAGTAATACCATCCTACATTCTAGAGATGTTAAAAATCCCGGTCCTACTATATGGAATTCCCTCATTCCCTCCTTCCGTTCTAGATCTATATACATATTATGAAATATTACTTATTGTTTTCTCTCTACCTCTAATAACTAAATCATCCAACATATGATGTTGGTATTCATTATTGTTATCTTCAACGTATTATCTAATTGTTATCGTATTATTATTATCTTATTATTATTTTATTGCCGAACGAGCGAAGGGATCTACATGACACTGGTTTAGTGCCTAATAAACCTTATATCATCAGCATCATTATATAAAATTAATGATTATAAGAATATAATTATGAATATTAAAATACTCTATTTTATAAAATCATATTAAAATAGCGTATCAATATGTAAATATGTAATACTTATATGATATATATATATATATATATATATATATATATTTATATATATATATATTTATCGGCATACCTATTAGTATTATGAACACATTAGCATACATCGCTTTGTTCTAGTAATTACACGCACAGTCTAATGACTTGTATACGTTGTGTAAATAAGAAGGTTAATAACGAATCTGTTTGATAGTGGTATTACAAACACACCCACCCACCCACCAACACACTCACACATCCACCCACACACTCACACACACCCACCCACACACTCGCGTGTGTACGGTTATCATTATTACGCGGTGAGAGAGCGCGCGCTGCTAGATTAAATCCATTATAATTAAGTGAATACACATTCTCACCGTCGCCGCCGGGGGGAGTAGTTAGACACGCCCACTAAACGAGATTATCGGTAATTACGAGCTCCCGCTATTACGCAACACCGGCGCGCTACTCCTATTGTGTGGTTACGTCGCTGTAAGCCCCGGATTAGCTGGGTCACTCACCCACGCACCGGTATCGTTACGCACATACTCACACACCCGCACACCGGCTCGTACGCACACACTCGACAACGCACGTGTTAACGCACACTCTCCAAAAGCGCGCTCGGGTTTCGACGATCATTATTATTCCGCCGTAGACGACTAGCGAGTGTTCGGTGAACTAACGAATAGTTGTCACGTGATCGTCACCGGTTTTAAAAAATTATCGTCTGCGTTTCGGAATACGTCGGATTTATAATGCATTGAAGCACGGATTCATGAACCCGCTTTCGAGAATCGCCAAGACAAGCACCGCCATCTATCGCGAGAAACATCTTTAAAATGGTGGCCGAAAAACGCTCGAAAAGTAGACGACCTAAGCGGTTACGTTTACCGTCGAGAGAGGAATATCGACCGGACGGCAACACCCCACCATCCGGCGACGTATGCCAACTTCCTCCGATAGTGGCGCCACCTGTGTTCGACTACTTAGCGGACATACGCGAGGAAGATGGCGACGGAGACGCCCAGCTCGAACCGTTACATAACTACATCATGAGTGACAGGCTGGACAATGACCGCAAGTCGTACCTGAAGAAAGCGTCGGACCTCTGTCTGCCGTGTCCAGGTATTGTGTATCGAGTAGAGGGGGTGCAGTCAATTCGTCCGCTGGTAATTCGGTCCGCTAGATTTAGTCACTTAGTCCGAAATAAACGGTCAGCTTTAAGACGAAATGACTATATTTCGGACTAAGTGACTATACTTTAGGTAGAGGGCCTACTTTATAAAGTCTATAAATAGACTTTATCTATAGATTCAGTTTAAGTTATCAGTTCGGCTAATCGTTATGGGTGCAATATGGTATACCCTATACAGCCTATAGCTGTACGAGATACTAAGTAAATCTCACATAAATACCCGTAGACGGAATATATACTTGGTTCTCCCCGAAGTAATTATACATATGTTAGTTCAATGTATACATATCTATAGGAATATGCCGGTCTATCGAACCAAGTACAAATAAGGTGATACGTGGTATACATATATATATATATATATATATATATATATATATATATATAATATCAGATTTAGTTGATGACCGAGATCAAAAATCCAGGCATGCTATAGAAGTTCTATTGAACTTATCGAGATACCAACCTGCTCTCGGTAATGAGAGAATTAACACAAAAACGAATACATATAAAGAGTATACATATTTTGTAATTCTATTTCGATCATTCGTGCTCTGTCTCATAAAAATCAATACAATACAATTAAATAATTAATGTACAGTGTAATTTATTTATTTTCGTAAACCAACAATAATCTTTCGCCGACAATTCAACATAGTCCACCCTTAGAAGGGAGTGTCGACTTCACATTATGCATGACTATAGTCAAGTATAATCAGGCATTCCGAACGAAGCGATTTATAATAATTCAGAGTAACCCCTACATCATCGTTACCGAAGTGTTAACGATAACAATCATTATCTATCACACACACATACACTCACACACACACACACACACACACACACGTCGTGTTCACAATAACACATTGTGTATGTTTAATTATCGATTGATCGATGGCTTGATTGAGTGATTTATCGTTTACGCAAATATACGGTCGAGTGTATATTGGTGACACATTTGCATACGATATTGAATTAAACAATACATAATTACAAATAAAAAGTAAATAATATTACATTTTTTACTGAGAATTTATTATTATAATATAATAATCGATTATATTTTATGTATACTATAGTTATAGATAGCTATAGCTATCTATGTATATATTAAATTATTGTAAAATAATTATATTTTATTCTTTCCGTACCATTATTGGATAACATTTACTATAGTGTAATGCAATATAGTGGATTAATACCTGAGTATGTATATATACATATATATTGTTATTGTTATTGTTATTTTTATTTGGTGGAGTCCTTTCATCCCATCCAGGAACTTAGATGAAGTTTTCACTTATAACCATATATGGCTCTAATGTTCCTTCGAAGCCGCTCTCGTGTTAAGGCATCCATGGTTTTAACGAGAGCCGATCATTTATTTATACACAATTATATAAGATCACTTCTAAATAATATTTTAAGACCCATTTTATAAAATTAATTAATGGTCCAGACGAGGGTCGAACCCGTGTCCTACTGCTTGTGTGTCTGATGCCTTTAGCACTTGAACCACATATACTAGCCTATAATACTATATATATATATATATATATATATATATATATATATATATATATATATAGTATTAAGAGAAGAATACATATCATACCTTTCATCGCTCAAAATAATAAATTAACCAATACGTACAAATATCGTTACTTGCACCAATTTTCGAATACCCAACAACCCATAACATATAGTATACCAAACCACGACTGTAATGATTCTAATAACTGTAATCTATGGTAAATACTTTTGTATTTAACGACATACTTAACAAGAAATCTAAAATGAATTTCAATATTTAAAAATAAATAGCTTTAATACAGTACATTGGATAATTTATTATTATTATATTATTATTATTAGATTTAGTGTTAACAACATGGTAAATATACAATATTAAATATAAATATAAATATACAATCTGAATTATCAAGATAATTACTCTTTATCATTACGACAAGTCCTAAAAAGTACAATTACAATTTCAATAATAATTCCCTAAAAAAAAGAATATACTAAAATAAAGTTATAGCTAATTTGACTTCCTATTTACAATAAATATGATTATGATTAAGTTATAATAATCTATTACTAAGCTACACTATACTATAACCATTATTCACATTATTATTGTTATACCTGTAACTTCTATATTAATGTGTTTAATATAAAGTAGCACTCGTATACACATCGCAGGCCTACTAGTAGCGTAGTAGGGTAACTACCCTATAGGGTAACTACCCTACTGTTAGCATAGTGATATTCAGTGATGTCCTAGTCGTAGCCTTATCATTATAACACACACTATTATTTCACACATTAGGTAATGTAAGCCTATTTAGTAATGTAGGCCAATTTAGAATATGTAACTTTTATATAAATTTAACTACTACTTCACACAGTAGTGACTTTTTAATGGGTATGTTGTGGGTAGTTGCCCCCTCTTTTAAATGTATGCCCATATAAAAACAGATTTTTAATTAATAGATTATATAATAATTTAATTTATTTATTATAAATCAGGAGATGTATTTTAATAGATTGTTTAGCATATACAATCGAAACAAAATAATTATATTTGGAATTTGACTTCCATTTTCAAATCCCTATAGGCACCAGCGCACATACATATCCACACACATACACACGCGCACACACACACACACGCACACATACACGCACCGACAGATGCTAACGCCATGGTTCATATCGAGAAGAGGATACGGGAGATCAACAGAATGTCGAAACCTCGGTGCGAGACCCGCTACGTGCTGGACAGGTACAGCGACGAAGTCAGGGAGCGGATCAAGGTCAGTGTACGACGGCAGTGTACGTGTTCTATAGATATGATATTTAGCTAACTATAGGTAATAATAATAGGTGATTATATGCATTTGTAAGTAGTATACTATAGTCATATTAGTTACTGTCGTTTTCTCTATCTTTTACATGTAAACTCGGCAATGTTACCCTGCCCTTAATATGGCTAAGTGTGTATACACATATTATCTAGTTCGTATCCATTATTTGGTTTTAAAAGGTTTATAATCTTAATATTATGTATACAAAAAATGTTGAAAGTTGGCTTTATATACAACTGTAATTACGAAATTAACATGGTAAATATATGAAAAGTTAACATGTAAGAGATTGGACAATATTGTAACTATAATTACATATAGTAGTCACATCATCATCATACATAGTTATAAACTATAGTTTATACTATATATATAGTTATATACTATAGTTATAACAGATATATTTCTAATATTCGTCGATGTATATAGGTATAGGTATACAGTATACTGTATAAGACTGTACGCATTCGTTTGTACGTGTGCGTCAGGATGACTGCCTACATACATGATCTTAGCCTGATACTTTGTAAATCGTGTATCAGACCACCAAGAATGTAATATGGATATCGAAAAGATAAACATAGATATCAAATATTTATTTGAAATATTATTGAGTGAGATTTCTACTATTGAGTAACATGGCGCGAATTAGAATATGGTGAATATGGACATACCTATAGTTTATATAATATATAATTTATTATATATAATTGTTCAATTATATAAATACATCGAACGTATTTTGTGAATGCTTTTTTTGAGATATCCAACCTCCATATTAGGGTAATTTAAATAATTGACAATTGAAGATACATTTTTTATATGAATTCAGTTTAGGCGCAGTTTTAGATACATTTTAATTAATTGATTTAAGGAAACCTTAAGAATATACATATATATATATATATATATATATATATATATATATATATATATATATATATATATATATATGAGTATACATACTATCTATAGCTACGTTATTTTGTTAATAATTCATATTTTTGCTTTCTATTACCTATCTTCGTTTTAACTTCATAAGTAAGAACTTTATATTATTAAGGAATGTTTACTTGTACCGGGAAGTTTGTACTCCCTAAGTGTTTACTCCCGTGCAAAATATATACCATACTATTATATATATATATACCTATAGGTTTATATGTATATTTTATATATATATATATATATATATATATATATATATATATATGTTGTGTATATCGGTATTATATCGAATTCGAAATAACCGACTGCGTAATACGATACGTGTGTAATTAGAAATCCCGTAGTTTCTCTGACAATCTCGCGGCATTAGACGGTTCTACACACGCGCGCGCGTGGGTATGTGTGTGTACGATGTATGGGTATGTGTGGCATACGCGCACCACACATACCCACATGCTCACATACACATGCATATACGTAATTATTCACACTATTATCATTGTGATACTCTATAGTATATATATATATATATATATATATATATATATATATATATATATATATTTATATATATATATATATATATAATTTATATATAGTATATACGCATGTGCTTCACAGAAAATAGATAACATGACGCCCGCCGAACTACTTCTGTTGACTAAGAACTACAAACACACGGTACGTACCACCCTATAGATAGATAGTCAGTCGTGTCGCCGTGTCCCGCAGAACGCGGCGTTACATTACGCTATTACGTAATTGTAGCTTATACGCTTCTATTATCTTTGTTAAATGTTTACGTTGTACGCATGCGCTATAGCTTGATGTCGACCTATCGGTAGCGAGATATGAACATTACGTAACTATAACGTGTTTTGTATTTTGTGACGTTATTTATATGTTAAAAAGTCCAATAACTTATTGATATTAATTTATAACTATCATGCATATATACTAATATATATATATATATATATATATGTATATTTATATGATTTGTTTTGCACACTTAGGCCAGATATCGAATAATATGGACCGCTAGAATGGTTATTATTCTACAACGCGGGTTTCGCAACAGAAAGAAGTTAGTGAAATGTTACGTACCATTGTACGATATACCTAACACTGGTTCCGTATCACCAAGTGTACTAGTATATTAGTATTAGTAGTATGATTGTTTTAATATAATTAGTAAAGTATTATTATATCGAAGAAAAATTATTTAAATTATTTTACTTTTACAATAATATGTACCCTAGTATACTTCCATTACATTTTCCAGTGGGTTTTTAATTTGCTTTTATTTATCCTGTTGATATCATTATCAACTTTTTGTAGTAGTAGTATCATTTATTTATTCACTAAGATACAATTGTTACTACATCGTTCGGAAGTGAGATATAGGTAAATATCTAATGATAATAATAAATATATGGCGAAATCGATTATAATAACTAACAAATATATAATAAAATAAATATTTTGGAAATGAATGTTTTAAAGAGCAGTTCATAAATAAGTTATATCACTTCAAATAAGCTTCTGGGTAACTTATTTTTAACTTTATATATATATATAAATATATCTATTTTAAATTTACAAATAATGTATATTATTATTATCTTTCTAAACCCATATAATTATAATTATAATTACACACCTATTTTATTGTTTATATTTTATTAGTTATTTCGAGCAGACGAGAATCGACTCTTTAAGAGAAAAGAAATCGATAGTGAAAGCGAGCGGAGGAAGACAATACATTAAATCTAGTGTTAGTGCTTTTATTTATAAATGCACACGATTATCTTTTAATTTAACGTGAATAACTACGTCTGGTTATACATAAATAAGTTACAATTTACTTATTAAACTTAGCTATATATCATTTAACTCATTTTGTATTATTTTTAAACTATAGTTTATTTTATATTTTATATTTTATACTATTATTTTGTAATTATATATAAATATATATAAATTGTTAATATACATAAATAATAATACATACAAATATAAACAAACACACATATGTATATATAGGGGTGGGAACGGAGTAGTGACCGACAATTTATATACATCAGAATATTTCTAATACATCGATAAATACTGAATTTTAAGATCTTATTTTTTTGAATTAAATAGAAATCATATAGTTATAGAATACTGTGATTTCACTTTTATATATAAAGTGTTTTACCTAATAATATAAACGATTTATTAGGTATTACAAAAAGCATTAAAATAAGGCAAGGCCGGAGTAGTGGTCACTAGTACCAGAAAATGCGATAGGTATCTCGTTATGTATTCGATTTATATTTTTTTTAATTATTTAATTAATATTATTAATTATATTTATGATGCACACGCACCTTAATTTGATTCAATGATTTAATTACATACGAATATATATATGTATATATTATAAGTAGGTAAATACGCTATCACTATATATAGTTGCAGCCCATTTAATGTCAAGTAAAAACAATATATAATATATATATAATAATATACTACAACGATAATAAAACTGTTTAATAATTGTCCTATAAATTAATTTGTTCTACAAATTATAGTTTTTAATTTATTCTAAATTAGAATTTAGCCTTTATTTAGAATGTATCTTATATAATTGTGTTAAAATACATGATCGGTTCTTGTTAAAACTATGGATACCTTATTCATATTTATGCAGCTGTTAATGTGTTAACACGAGGCCTGCTTCTAATTTACATTAAAGCCATATGCTTATAGGTGAAAACTTCATCTAAGTTCTTGGATAGGATGAAAGGCCTCCACCAAAACAAAACAACAACAACAATAACACTATTACTGTGAACAATATCCGCAGTGCTACTTGCTATTGCTCAGCGTGACTCTTCTTTATCGTTTTAGCCGTAGAACAATGATTATGTTGTATATCTTTGTTTATAATGACTCTTATTGGATCCAGTCAGCAAATGTGGATAGGTCACTACATCAACGCGTTGTACAAAATTCAATGTATTTAATGCAATTCCATACTATTTCATCAATATATTGATCGTTATAGTGATCTATTTATACTTTGGTATATTCACTATTATATATAATCTTGTATTATATTAAATTAAACTATTTATGCTCGTATATTTTAAGATTTAATGAAGTGAACTTCTATAAGTGAACTTCTAACATCCTATTCATGATTATTAGCGTTCATATAAATTAGCGTGAGTAAATATTAAATACATCGACTCTACTAGTATATTTCTATAGTATCTGCAATCGCTACTTTTTGTTGATATTAATATAAATAAACGGGGTAAAATATAAAATAAATAGAAATATAGAATTCCCGCTCTTTTTCTGACACATATATCACGAAAGGACTCATTTTTCTTAGTGGTAATATATTTTTAGTAGTTTAATTTCTATTATTATGGGAAATTCTCCGATTACCGACCCCTAAATGATTAGTTGTAATAACTTATTAAATATTAAATATATTGATTTGAAATTTTGTAATTTGAGTAATATTATAGCAATGAATAATGTGGCTATTTTAAATGTTTGATATAATTATATTTACAAGAATAAACAGGGGGTCTTTAATCGGATACATGTGCCTAATACCGACCCTCTTCCCCTATTACCGACCCCCTAAAATAATTGTTGTATAAATAATTGTAGTATTATAATATCCAATAAAAATAGTAGATATACATAAATATAATTAATTATAACATGACGTAATTTTTTTTTATTGAATTTATTTTTTAATATAAATATTAAATTTAAATTTAAACTTCATAGTAATTATATTAAAATAGTGTATATTATTATTTAATATTTATTTATTAATCAATATGTATATAAATAACTGGAATCATGAATCTTAAATCTATGTCAATGATACATAAACAAGTTATAACATAATTTAAAGTACAATACGGATCTATGTTGATTGTTTATTATAAATCACATGGGGTCGGTATTAGGGTAATTTAGGGGGTCGGTAATAGGAAAATCATATGGGTTGCTATAATTCAGATATATTGGTTAATAGTTATTCAAATTAAATTATTTTTATAATAATTATAAACATGTTATTGATCTACAATATTATGCATAAGATTAAGTTTTCTTTTAATTAATACAGTATTTACAATGATTTAAAAAAAGTTATTATTCAAATATTTAAAAAGTAAAAACAGAATATTACATTTTATCAAATAACAATTGTAGGATTACATATTTTTTAAAATAAAATACTTATTCATATTTGTCATTAAATTACTAACAGTTCATGTATATATAATTGTTTGATAACTCTTATATTTAATGAGATACGAGAGGGGGTCGGTATTAGGAGAGGGTCGGTAATCGGGGACTTTCCCCTATATATAATATGCAAAGTATTGTTAATGATTGCACCCCGGTATGTAGAATTTTCATATAAAATATAATGAAGATATTGTTTCTTATTGAAACTAGTAATTAATAAAATTTATATTTGTGCACCCATGCGATAATGTATAATGCTGACGAATTCTGACGAATAATGCTCCATACATATGTATATAGATCTAGTGTTGAATCCATCATTTATTAATTACTATTTTTGATAAGCGACAACATATTCGTTATATGTGATATAACTATTCTAAGTTCATTCTCACAACTAAATTTGTCATTTATTACGTCTGAGAGAATGCATTTACATGTACAAATATGTAAATCCAACAAATAAATCGGATAAATGATGTTGAAGGCAATCTATAGATTATTGTTATATATAACAATTCTGAGTTATACGTTAATATTGTCGAGTGCATTCACACAAATCGATAATCAATAATCAATAAACGATAATAATGAGAATAAATGTATTACAAAGGAATCGTTACATAACTATTATGTAATACATAACAGTAGGGGACGTGAGTGGGTTGGGTTTTGGTGAGGGGGTTTGTTAAAATAATAAAAAACACTCACTAAAAGAGTAATTACTCTATGAATTTTAAATTGTACGAGATACAATTTTAAAAGCGCATGTACGATATATTAATCTAAAATATGTATATTTGTAAATTTAATATAATCATATACTATTACAAATATTTCAATTTTACAATTATGTAATATATACAGCGATTTTTGTATACGTATAACCTATAGGTTTTGATCAATAGTTCCGATAGGCACCGCCACATATTCTCGGTCAATATAATTAGCGTTATTAATAAAATAATTAATTATTTAATTAGTTTGTTATTTTAATTAAATTGTTAAATTCCTACATTCCATTTACAGATAGCCTATATTTATAGAGCCTATAGTTTATATATTGGCTAGCATACTGCTATTTATTTATAGACTAGAATACTCTATAGAGTATTCTATATAAATACCATATATGGTATACACTGTATAATATACTCAAATATAAACTGTACTCTAGTGTATACCTTACAAGTTATACTTTAATACTATAGTATATATATATATATATATATATATATTTATATAGTACATATAGTACGAAAATTAACGCATGCGAATATGTTATATATAACAACAGTTAATTTATTATTTTGGTATATTATTAAAATATATATTATTCATATTGCATTTATAATATATTATAGCATACAATATATTGTATACCCTATATGGTATTACTATGTATTATATATATATCTAGATACAGTGGCTTTTAAAGCTTACTTACATACTTACAGTTAACAGAGGACATGCAGTATTGCCTTACAACCAGACCAATGTACAGGGATAAACATATGCTAGAAAAGGTTTGTCACACTATTTAATATATTAACTTAACTAGACTATATTAATAAAATAATATATATATATATATATATATATATATATATATATATATATATATATATATATATATACTATATATAATATATAGTATATAGTATATAATATATACTATTTATTTTGGTACACATATCAAAAATATTAAATAATTATAAATATTACAATTTATTACTGTACATTTGGCTATTAATTTAGTAAGAATGTGTTTATATTTCAGTTAGAATTTCTTATTGTATGTAAGTAATAATTATTTGTCATTTAGAATATATTGTTACAAAGTTTTAGAACAAAGGAAGAAAGTATATTTCAGCGATATAGCATACAAGTTGATTTATGAAATATTAATCACCATTATAACTTTTAAAAGTACTATATATACTATATATTTTATAGTATACTATATATATATACATATATTACATATTATATATGACCTATTACGTAATATTAAGATACTGTGGTTGCTGCGTGCGAAAGAAACTTTTCTAAATCTATTTCCGGCGGAAATGGAGATAGAGGTCGCCAGGAACGTAGCGTACGAGAGGTATGCACACCGCACGCCAAACCGCACACCACATGCGCACGCCGCACACCACATCGCACGCCAAACCGCACCGTAACCGCACACACTCACGCACGAACGCATACATAAGCACGATAAGCTTACTTTAAACAAAATTAAGTCCTACTTAAGTCGATATTAACTAATTAGCTTAAGTTGTTGATGTAAGTTGAACGTAAGTTAAATGTAAAATATAATATTAAAGTAAATATTAGTATCATAACAAAGTATTAACTCATATATTATAATGTATTATATAATTTCAATTAAGTTCGATTTAAAACTTAAATTCAATAATAATAATATTTTAATATTGAATACAATATTTAATCAATATTCAATTTCTATAGTCAATATTGAGCAATTAGTTCAACATGGTTTCCAATTGTATTATCAATATAATTATGATTAAAATTGTAGTTCAATGTTTCACTTGAATGAGATTATGATCATTTAGAAAAATACATAAGATAACTTAATATTTTATTTATTGAATTCACTTAAATTCACTTATATATAAAATTAAAATAATAATTAATAATTAATTTGCATAAATAAAATTTAAATCAATATTAAAATAATTAAAAGGTATATTATTTTATTCTTTCTATATTAAAAAAATAATATACCATTTTTCAAAACTGATTCTCAATATTTATTTTATGAATAGTTTTTAAAAACCGATTCTTTATAATTAGTTTTGGAATTGATAATAATGCGATTCCTGTACGATACTAGTAGGAACTTTTTTTTTAAACCGTTTTCTAAACAAACTTAACAGGAATCTGTTTTCCAAATTGAACCAGATTCCTATAATAAATCATTGTAGGAATCGGATTTTTTTAACAGTTTACCAATTATAATATAGGGGAAGGAAGAGAAATTTGGAAGATTTTGTATTTATGTTACTAAAAGTTCTCTAAATCAAAATATACATATTTTTATATAGCCATCTATATATATTGTATATTTTACAAATAAAATGGATATTAATAAGCTATATAAATATTAACAAAAAACATAAAAGTCGGGTAATTTGGCCGATAGTACAACTGTAATCGATAGGTGAAATTATGTTATAAAATATATAAATTTAATGTCTTGAATATAATGATGAACAATTAGGCGCGCACTTATTACCAGCGCCACATTAGATTATATTATCAAAAGTATTGCAAAATTATATTAATTCTTTATCGAACTTCGTATTACGAAATTTATTATATTTTATTAATAATTGTATACTATCAAATCAAATATGTCTAATAATATGATACATCGGAGGTGGGATAGTTCAGATATGGCGAAAGCCATATATATTATTAACCTTCAATTTGTATATCAATTATATCAGTTTACTATATGATATCTGATTGATTAATGATTGGCAAAATAACCCGACTTACATCGGCCAAATTATCCATTTTGACGTCCGTTGTTATTTCAGCATTATTTTTGTATCATATCGATATATAATTTAGATATTAATAATTAGAATCAAGAACATATTATTTTTTATTTGGGTGTAAAAAATATCACAATACAACGTGTATTTATGAAATGACAAGCATATTATCAACCACATATTTATTAGAAATTCCGCATTTATATAAAATCTATAAATTCTAATAATTATTCATTAAAATAAAATTTAACTATTCTTAAAAATATTATGAAATACTTTGAATTGTATATAGAATTTTTATTGGTATCATTAATAGTTTCTGAAATATTTTAGTCGGCCAAATTACCTGCATTGGCAGCATTGCATTTCCTTCCCCTATATATAGTACAATTCACGTATCGCGACTACGATTGTCACATTAGCTATAGCTATTGATGGGGTATATGTAATTATAGTAACAACACAAATAGTCGTTGTTTACTTTCTTTTTCCATTTCCTCATCGGTCCATCGATCAGCTATCAGTACCTAACTACTAACACTTTTTAATGGCTACCTTGATATACTATAATATCAGACTCTCTATTATATCATATATTGAATGTATATGTTATGAATCATAACTTGTGATTGTTTACTTATGATTCATTACTTATGATTCATAACTTATGATTCATTACTTGTGATTAATTACTTATGATTCATTACTTATGATTCATTACTTATGATTCATTACTTATGATTCATAACTTATGATTCATTACTTATGATTCATTACTTATGATTCATAACTTATGATTCATTACTTATGATTCATTACTTATGATTCATTACTTATGATTCATTACTTATGATTCATTACTTATGATTCATTACTTTGATGTCTAGTTACGACGACGGCAGAATAATCGCCGCACAGGGAAGCAATCCTAGCCGGCTTTATTTCATAATTGGCGGCAAAAGTTAGTTTTCAAATGTATACCTATAGGCGTATACATTGTATACAATGTATACATACATATATATTGTACATATATATTGTACATATACTGTACATATATATATGTATTATATATTATAATATATATATGTTGAATATTTAACTACATGTAAATAAAATATATAATATAATATACATACATATTATAATGATAAGTTGGTATACTATAGTATTATTATACATACACACATATATATATGATATACAATAAATATAAATTACTTAATTAAATCTTATATACATATATATATATATTATGCGTTAATGTATATATATATATATATATATATATATATATATATATATATATACATATGCGTGTTAGTAAGTATATTGGATGTATAATATACATTGTATATCTAATTTATATTTAAATAAGCCGACAAATGGATAGTATTTGTCGGTTATATATTATATATATATATATATATATATATATATATATATATATATATTCAAATGAGTTAAATCATATTCGCTTATGATATATCAGTTAGATAATTGAATGATATTATCTGAACGAGTTAAAAAAACATTTAAAAAATAAACCAACCATCAGAAACTTATATATATATATATATATATATATATATATATATATATATGTTTAATGTATTATAACATGTTAATATGTATCTGTACACAGTGGCTAAATATAGAAAGTACAGTCTTTGGACAGGCCACATAATCAAGTCTATGGGGTGCTTGACCAAGGGTCAGTCAACAAATGTTAGTGAACTTAGTTATAGTATAGGATGGAGTATTGGTCTACATTCAAAATAACTATATTCTATTAATATAAATATACTTACAGTTTATTAATCGAAATATCCACTGATACTGTAATCGAACATTATCAACGATTGTATCTTATATTTGTTTCAGAATTTCAAATCATATTGCATACCATAATCATCTTATTTAACTGCATATCCTCCTTAATAATGAATCATTATATATATATATATATAAGTATTGAATTATAGGTATTTGAGTATATAATTCGCATACGATATTAAATATAGATTTATATATCGATTTTAAATAATCTACCAATAATTATAGTACGAAGAATTAGAGGAGCAATGGACGCGAGAAGATAGCTTGGTTTCTCATTCGAATCTAGAAGTTCTGTTTCTCGATAAGAGCGTTTGTATTCACTTCTTATTATACGTACATATTATATAGTTTCATATATACCTAGGTAAAGTTATACATAGAAAAATTATTTTTACATAAGTATACCTATATAATATATATATACATTAATTTATTCAATTAAGTAATTAAATGTTGAATTTATTTTCTATCGCATTACTATTATTCATAACTATTACTAATATCTGTAATATATTAAAAACTAACTATTATTAAGGCTGTCCGAATGTTGCAGCATACGATAAGTGGACCTCCCTATGCTTACCTCAGGTCTGTCATAACATCCATTATACACTATCGTTATACACTCCCGTTATACACTCTCTTTATACACTCTCGTTATACACTCTCTTTATACACTCTCGTTATACACTCTCTTTATACACTCTCGTTATACACTCTCGTTATACACTCTCGTTATACACTCTCTTTATACACTCTCGTTATACACTCTCTTTATACACTCTCTTTATACACTATCTTTATACACTCTCTTTATACACTCTCTTTATACACTCTCATTATACACTCTCGTTATACACTCTCGTTATACACTCTCGTTATACACGCTCTTTATACACTCTCTTTATACACTCTCTTTATACACTCTCTTTATACACTCTCTTTATACACTCTCTTTATACACTCTCGTTATACACTCTCGTTATACACTCTCGTTATACACGCTCTTTATACACTCTCTTTATACACTCTCTTTATACACTCTCTTTATACACTCTCTTTATACACTCTCTTTATACACTCTCGTTATACACTCTCGTTATACACTTTTTTATACACTCTAAATTATATCGTTATACACTCGAAAACGTAAATCATATTAAAACAGATAGGTAACCTACCATTATAGAGACTATCCTATGTATACAATGTATACAATGTATACAATGTATACAATGTATACCACGGTGTATACTATCTATAATATATCTCTATAGTGTTTGTATATAGGTTTAGTTATAGTTATATATGGTTATAGCTCACATTATTTTATATGTATTGTTTGTCATACTAGTTATAACTAGATTTTTAATAATCGTATATAGTATTTTTTATAATACATTTTACTTTAGTTATAATCATAATTGTATATAGTACATATTTATATAAGCACGATTTAGGTTGTTTTAATTTACTATTTATAATATAATAATAATAATAATACTTATTATTATTATTAAAACAGAAAGTAATATTCCTATACCAGGGCCATGTCCTTACCTATACATTATGTCGTGCATACTTAAACATGTGTAAACACCATGCTTTCAATTGAGTATCATTAAAGTATTGCTTCATATCATTGTGTGTGTATTTAACACTCGATAAACTACATATCTATCTACATCGGGCGACAGCATAGAAAAGATATTGATCTTTATCTGAAGCCCTTTAGAGGAAATAACAATATAATTAATTTAAATACTTCATACGAAAAAAATGTACAACTTTCTTCTAATAAATATTTATTATTATTATTTATTATATAACCGTCTAATTTCAGAACATTAGATCTATTCGATTTCAACGAGGAGATATTCATAGAACACCCCGAGTCCATAGACTTCATATATTACGAGTTAGTTACGTAACACATGTGTACTATTGCGTAACTTATTGCGTAACTTATTGATTGATTGACGGATTGTTATTGTATCGAATGTTGACATACTTAAAATATAAACATTTTATATACTTTAGATAATGAAACACGATATCGGTGAATAGCTTAAATACAATGCAATACTTTTGTGTAAATAATAACATACATTATAAATACAAACGTATGTTATGTATGTACAGTAGACCGGTTCGTACTAATTTTTTTTTCGCAATTTTAAAAACCTTCACATCTGTGACAATTATGTATGCTATGATGAATAAGTGTTTAAAATTTTAGACCTTTATCTTAAATATTGTTATGTCACGAGACCTTTTTATTTTAACATTAAATACATACAAAAGTTAACATGGGGGAGATATAGAAATAAGTTTTATTCAATTTTTATCAAATTGTATGATTTTTTTTAAGCCAACTATGGATATATCCTATAAACATATATAACAAGTAGTATTAACAGTACAAAATATTTGTAATAACAATCTAGATGCCCAAATTTTATAAAATAATTTTAGTCAAAAAAAATATCTAAAAATCGTATAATTTAATATAACTAAATTATTACAATTTAATTTAAAAAATTAAAATATATAATTTATAGATAATAATAATACAATTCAAATTAATTATTAAAAAATTAAAAATTATTTTTAGAAAAAAAATTAACATCATTTTTAAATTTTGTTGGATTTTTATTTGAAATATGAAATATAAAATAAGTTTACATATTTTTAAATTTTTTTAATTATATCTGTATAAAGGACATTTATATCTAACTTATATCCACAATTCAATACAATCTAATCATTGAAATTTATGTAAAGTATAATTATATATATTAATTTTAAAAAATTAATTATTTGTTTGAATTATTTTGAAATACATACTTTGTAAAATGGTGTATTTTCTCGAGTTTTAGGATACATTAATATTGGTAATTTGTAGATATAAACATGAAATATAGATATTATATTAATAATAAATATAAATAATGGTATATATTATATTAATTCATTAAATATAATACAAATACATAATTAATATTAAATATTAATTTAAATATTTGTAAACATCAAAGATGATAAGATTGTGTCATTACTATTACTTATTACTATTACTTATTACTATTATACATGGAATATTAAAGATTTTATCTTAAAATAATAATTTATATTTCAAACTTTAAATGCTTCGTGACCAAAGGTAACTATTTTTTTATAAAAATTGTTAATACATATTATATTAAAATATAGATATGTATTATATTTTATATGAAGGATTAAAAATTGAATCGAACGAACGGGTCTACTGTATAGTAAACACGTACCCTGTACGACGTACAATAGGTTAATCCATTGAACCTATACATGCGCTTATAAGCCTTACATGGTAAGGGTAGGTTGTATCGATAATTAATATAATCGGTTTCATGTTTCATAGATGATACGATAACATTTGAAATAAATTGTAATCGTGTTAACATTATTAATATACAAATTATCGACTTTTAAAAATATGGATTAGAAAATTATTACTGATATATTGTTAATATATAATAGTTAGGCTGATACTTTTATATTAAATATTAAACGTATAATACATATAATAATATGATATGTATTATATCATAATATAACAAATAATAACAATAATGATAAACAAATTATTTGTATTAATTGTTAATAATAATAATAACATTGCACATGCGCAATAGGAAGAATACAATGGTTGTGAACGATACCAACAGAACACCGTGGCTTCATATTATTAAATCGGTTATAATATATATATATATATTATATGATATATATATATATAATAATTATATTAAATATCTATTTGTTAATCAAACAATAATATAAAATAGATATCAATATAAAAGTATCATTATATAAATAGAAAAATATCATCATATTTTATATTAATTTATTATGTCATAACAAATAAATTGTTAAGTTGTAATAATATAATTTGCAGTAATATATATATATATATATATATATATTTATATATTTATAATACATATGTTGAATATCGAAATAATGTTCTTCACTTTTCTCACCAATAGGGAGCCTATTGGTGAGATAGGTTCATTATCACCCATAATAAGGTATATAGAATAGGGTTCTTAGAGTAACCGACACGACTTATATAGTATCGCTACTTACAGATATAATACTATTTATTCATTGAATCACCTATAAAGGGGGTATCCCACTATCAGTATTTCCATAAATAATGTCATTTCATTCTTAGTAGAAAGCAATTTTCTAGCAAGATGTGGGATACCACATTTAAAGTTACTATATTTTCGGTTGCCAGAAAATAAGGGGGTATCCCACTATAACTTGCTAGAAAACGGCTTTCTAGCAAACATTTCCGGAAATTATTTCCGGAAAAACTGGTAGTGGGATATCCCCTTATGAACCAAGCTTGATCCCTATTATGTACATACACATACACAAACGGATACATACGCACACATACATATACATAAACACACGAATACATACACGCATACACACGCATACACACGCATATACACGCATACACACGCATACACACGCATACACACGCATACACACGCATACACACACTCGTACACGAACACATCTTCAATGTACATTGTTAGAAAAAAGAGTTTTCTATACCACCGAAAAAGAGATTTCCAAGTGTCCCTGTATTAGAAATCTTTTCGAGCATTAAGCAAATAGAAAACTCTTTTGCAAAAGAGTATTCTAGCTTTTAATAAATATAAAAAATCTTTACCAAAAGAGTATTCTAACTTTTAATACATATAAAAACTATTTACTAAAATATTATTCTAGCTATTAATAAGTTGATGTGGTTTTAGATATAAAATAAAATATTAAAATAAATATTAGTATATTAGTGTAGTAAATAGTATCGTATCATGAAAGTATTAACTCGTATATTACAATATATTATATAATTTCATTTACGCTAGATTAAAACTTAAATTCAATAATAATAAAATTGTAATATTGAATACAATATTTAATCAATATTCAATTTCTACATATTAAATATCATGCAATTATTCAACATGAATTCTATTATCAATATAATTATGATTACAATTGTAGTTGATAATTTAGATAAATCTATAGGATACCTACATAATTTAAGTTTTTAAAATAAATATTTTGTTTATTAATGCAGTATATTTACTTAAATATATACAATTATACAATTAAAAAAATAATTAATAATTAATTTTGATAAACAATAATATAATAAATATATTAAAATAAATAAAAAGTATAATATTTTATTTGTTCTATATTAAATAATTAATATAACTATAATGTAGGCAATATTTACATCAATTCTACAGAAATGAGTATTCTATATTATAAAAAAAGAGTATTCTACATTATATAAAAAGAGTATTCTACATTATAAAAAAAAGAGTTTTCTAAATTTTAAACGCTGGAAAACTCTTTTGTTAGTTTTATATCTGTTATATAATGTAATACTCTTTTGTAGAGTATTTGGCCGTATTAGTATACTAAATATCTATAGATAGAAAACTGTTTTTAAATAAAGAGTTTTCTACATTATAAAAAAATAGTTTTCTAAATGTTAATAAACGCTGGAAAACTCTTTTGGTATTTTTTATATCTGTTATGATATGGAATACTCTTTTGTAGAGTATTTGGCCGTATTAGTATACTAAATATCTATAGATAGAAAACTGTTTTTAAATAAAGAGTTTTCTACATTATAAAAAAAGAGTTTTCTATATTTTAATAAACGCTGGAAAACTCTTTTTTCTAACAATGTAGATATAAGTTAAATATAAGTCTAATGTACATACTTACACACCCATATGTATAACACACATTAATATATGTATAACAATTCTACCTGTTTATCATTGTAATATAAACGCGAGTAGTAATAATAATACAATACTTTATTTAAGCACTCAATATTTAAAAAACAAGTTGTTTTGATAAATGTATGACATATATATATATATATATATATACATATATTATATTAATATATTATGCATATGAATACACACGTCGCACGCATGCGCCTCACGTGATGATAACCACGTGACTAAAGGGTTCGGTGAAAGTTATCCGCCGCCAGGGTATACTTGACTCGAAGTCGCTGAACCTGAATCAGTTTCAGTGTTCCAGAGTCGAGCAGATCGGTTTCGGAAGAACGTTCAGTCACGCCAAAGGTCAGCTGAACACCGTATCTAGCACATGTTGACCTTTAGTAACCTATTTTTTGTTTATTAGTTTAATTTTCTTTATTTACTTTTAATTTCATTTATACGAAGCATACAAAATATCTACATTTTATTGATTCAATAACACATTTTAATAATAATAATAATAATATCTATAGATTAACTAACTATAGGTAGTGAATATACACACTTAAAAATGCTTAATAATGCATTAGAAAACAACATTATTGAATACTTTTTATTTTTAAATATATCTATTATACTATTTAAAAAAAACTCTTTATAAATAATAAAATATCACATTAGAGAGTATTAATATTCGAATAAACATAGTCAATATATGATATAATAGGTAATTAATAGGGACTACTTATTTGGTATAGAGAGGTTTCATTGTATATTTATATAATTAATATTCAATAATTCAATATAATATATTAATATAATAATATGTAGTAGTGTATAACGATAATTATATTATTCAAATGGTTGACCACGCTTGACCTTTAGTTATAGCCTATAGTGATAACTATTTAACTTCCGGTAGCCATGTTGGGCGTGGCTGCGAAACAAAAGAAAGCCAAAGAAGAAAAGAATACACAACTGCCAATGGTTTCTACATCACTATAGCTATATACACGAACTTAAGTTTACTTAAGTTCGTGCATTCATATATTTAATAAATATAATTAATATTAAAATTTAGAAATATTATCGATCGTATTACATATATATAGTCGAAACTACAAAGTTTAGATGACAACAACGTTTACGTTATTAAATTCACAATCAAATAACATAAGACAATAACAATTGTATTAATACTCTATACTCTATATAAGAAATATTTAAATTGACCGGAACCGTAATGTATAAGGTGGAAGCGTTTATGAAAAATTGCATATATGCGGGGGTGTAGGGGTATAGGGTATAGGGGTATAGGGGTATAGGATAATATATGATATACCTTCATATAAAGCGAATTGTGCTCAAATGCACTCAGCTATTTTTTATTAAAATTGATATACAAATATATTTTATTTTATTATATTCATATCAGATATATATATATATATATATATATATGTATATCTACGAATACATATTACATTTGTAATAGGCCATACAGATACGATTGGTATTTATAAAGATCCGTATATATTTTATGACAATCTGTAAACAAATATTTTAAATTTCCTGGGAAAAAAAGTAATCTAAACTCTGCAACCTAACGAAATTGTATAAACGACTTATTATATCTAAGGTAATATAAGATATCAACTAACTTTAACAATGTAAAGTATATGTAAGTACCGCTTAACAATGCTTAACAAAGCTGTTAACATTGTTTAAAAATCTAAGATATATATATATATATATATTAAAGTTTATATAATATAATATGAATTTACGATCAGCATAAATATATAATTAATTTATATTGTAAAAGTTTGCAACATTAAAAGATTTTTTATTTTTTATAATTTGTTACAAAGTTATTGACGTTTACCTAAGCAACATATATTTTCATAATACCGACACCCTAATTGCACGTAATATCGACACCCTTTAACCAATCAGCGTTATTTGTTTATAATGTGCTTGCATTATGATAATATTCATAAATTAATAGACATACCTAATAGATATACACATATACTTGGAATTTATTCTACTTGGGATTAAATAGCCTATCAGAAACTATATAAAACTTCCATGTACGTTCAATATTCGCATTATGTAATATAAAACTTAATATTTATAATATAATATAAAATATAAAATATTTTCGAAAATAAATGATAGGAAAACAACGTATGAATTGCGTGTGTTAACTAAAAGGAACGAGCATATAATTCTGATTTGATAATTTATATTAAATAATATATGGTATATCTAAATATCAGTATATTTAGGGTGTCGATATTATGTGCGAAGTTGTCGGTATTCGAGGCAGTGCCTGTAATATCGACACCCCTGTTATCTCAGAGTTAAACAAACTAAACTACATTTTAAAATAGCTATTATACGTATATACCTACTTAATACTTATAAATAAAATTTGGAAATATTTAATTGAAAAATAATAAAGTTATGGTAATTTATTGTTAGGGTGTCGGTACTAGTACTCCCTACGTTCTATTACGTTATCTAAACACGCTTTCGCAAGTCAGAACTTTTGAACGCGTAATCAACAATAGAACAATTGAATCGAGTACTCATACACTCATTACTTATGCACACTAAAGCCTACCGATATGTACACGACCTTAACCCGTTGTCAGATTAGAAAGCTTGTGTCGGATGAAACTAAGGTACACAAACGGGCTTCTGGTTTAGATGTTCAGTCACAAAAACTAGTTAGTTTTACACTCGGGTACTAATAATAATCTATAATATTATTATATATTTTATTAAATATTATTTATTATATATATATATATATATTTATATATTGTTATTGTTATTTTTATTTGGTGAGTCCTTTCATCCCACCCATTATCTTATATGAAGTTTTCACTTATAACCATATATGGCTCTAATGTCCCTTCGAAGCCGCTCTCGTGTTAAGGCAACCTTGGTTTTAACGATAATCGATTATTTATGTATACACAATTATATAATATCACTTCTAAATACTATTTTAAGACATATTTAATAGTCCGGACGAGGTTTGAACTCGCTTCCTATAGCTTGTGTGTATGACGCCTTAGTAACCTGAGCCACACATGTAGTTAATTATATATATATATATATATATATATATATATATATATATATATATATATATTATTATTATCAGATTTAGGAAATGCCAGTGTAATTATAGAAGCAGTGTTGCTTATCGAGATAATTAACCCTATATACAAATATTGCTTAAGTGCAGTGCAGTGCACGCGTGTATTACCGCGTAACCGTACTACCACCGTCTGGATAGCTACTATCTCGGCTTCAGTCTCGGAACCCGTCCGTCACGCTCAGTAGGTACGCGGACACGCCCCTCACTCCCCGCACTCCACTCACCGTCGCCAGCAATAAAGCCACTCCGGACATCGCTAAAGAATGTTAGACACGTGACATATTGATAATGTTTTACGTATACTTATATGTATATTATATGTATACTTATATGTATATATATATATATATATATATGTATATTTCGATATTGTTAATACTAATACCCACGCTATTCGTAATGTTCACTAGTTAGAACACTTGTAGTATATCATCTATAATATTTGTACCCATCATTAACTTGACTATCATTACATTGAACTACATTACATATATGTAACGATACTAGTATAGGTGTATATATATACACATCTATACTATAATATATAGTATTTATAGTCACATATATTTAATTACAAGCAGCCATCATTGTTATACGTATCATGACGCCATCACTATCACGTGATCAATTGCGTCATCATTACGTAATATAGCGGAAGTACGCAGCAGTGAATATAACGCTTCTGTTGAATCTAACGACAGGAAGTCAGTGGAAGTCGCATTCGAAGTAAGTGAATTATATATTATGTGTGTACGAAAAAGATCAGTACCAGTATATATATATATATATATATATATATATATATATATATAAAGTACAGATAAAGTTGTTTAAGATGAGGTTATAATTATATGAGTATACTTTTACTTTACTTGAATCGTAGGGGGAATATGAATATTTCACACAAAATCGTCACCATTTGTTTCGACCTTCATCATCAGTAGGTCACCGAGATCTTTGGATGTCCATTTGTAAATGTTGTCCATCCATTCCATCTTTGCTATGAATATTATATAATCATATAATGATTATTAAAAAAATATTAATATAAACAAATTATAAAATATATTAATATATTAATAATAATAATAATATATTTATGAAATGAAGTGAATTTATTTTTAAAAGAAAGAGTTTGAATAATATAGATAATAAACAATTATTGGTGAATAACATAAAAATAGCTCCTTAATGCATATTGAAATCTTTTTTATACTTATATGAATTATGCACCAAATAGAGAAAAAAACAATAAACAAATACGTATAATAATATTAATAATTATAGCAATATTTATATATATATATACTTACTTTCTTTCGTAGAGTTATCATTCAACTCTACTTTCTAACACCCTTCATGGTCCATCAGTAGTTTTAATTCTTCTCGCTATCTTTTGATCCTGTATCTATTTTCAGGTTGTAAACGTAGGTTTTATCCCGTGATCTTCTACTGCTATATTCAGATGATGGTACCCATGTAATGTGGGTATACCCATAATGCCATAAACTTTGAAGTATCATCATCGTGTCTTAGACAGTGTTAAGCTAATACCGTTCTTCTATCAGTATTACTTCAGATATCTTTCGTAGTCCGTTGTAAATAATTATATTATTTTGCCATTATATTTTATGTTGGTGGAATACTTTCATCCCTCGAATGAATATAGATGAAGTTTCTATATAAAAATGTAAATAGTTCTAATATCATTTCGAAATCGATGTATTGAAAATATATCTGGAATAAACGTTATCTTCCCAAAAGTGCCTTAGTAGTATATCAGATAAACAGTTAACAAAAATCCGATATCTATAGATATCGTATACGATGATTTTATTATAGAAATCTGATTGAAATTTGAAAACAGATTGCTGTAAAGTTTATTTAGAAAACGGTTTATAAAAATGAATCCTACCATTACCGTGCATGAATCGCATTATTATCGATTCCAAAACTAATTATTGTGAATCAGTTTTTAAAAACAATTCCTAAACGAATAATTAAGAATAGATTTTTAAAAACGATTTGTAAACGAATTATAGAGAATCGGTTTAAGTTATTGATGTAAGTATTACCTAAGTTATAGGTATATTCTTTTTTTAATATAGAAAGAATAAAATATTATACAAATTAATTATTAATAATTATTTTAATTTTATATTTAAGTTAATATATACTGAATTTAATTAATAAAATATTATTTTAAAAACAAAAATAATTGAGTAATCCTATGTATTTTTCTAAATTATCATAGCCTCATTCAAGTGATACATTGAACTACAATTTTAATTTAATTATATTGATAATAAAATTGGAAATCATGTTGAACTAATTGCTTAATATTGAATATATATAGCAAAATTAAATTAATATCAATTGATTAAATATTGTATTCAATATTAAAATATTATTATTATTGAATTTAAGTTTTAAATCTTACTTAAATGAAATTATATAATATATTATAATATATGAGTTAATACTTTGCTATGATACTAATATTTATTTTAATATTATATTTTATATCTAAACTTACGTTCAACTTACATCAACAACTTAAGTTAAACCGATTAATATAGTAATATTTTAGGAATTTGTTTCAAATAAACCGATTCATATATTAATAGTTTAGTTATTGGTTTCAAATAAACCGATTCCCATAGTAATAGTTTAGGAATCTGTTTCAAATAAACCGATTCCTATGGCAATTTAAGAATCGGTTTCACATAAACCGATTCCTAAATTTGAATTTTAGGAATCGATTTAAAACCAATTCTCATTAAAACATTTCTCATTAAAACATTTCTCATTAAGACATTTCTCATTAAGACACTCAGGAAACGATAACAACGCGAATAGGAATCGGATTGTGTGTAACTGTGCAGAGTGAAACAGTATACTGTTACTCCTATAGGAATGTTGCAAGTGTTGTGTTGATTTTACAACTATCGTCCTAAATATCTTATAAGTATTATTTCAATTATTGTTTTCAAAATACGAAAATGTTAGCCTTTTTAATTGTATTTTCATTATAACATAATCATTTTATGGCACATTTAGATATTTATATTGAAATTATGTTGTAGAATTGGAAATCTTATCGCCTAGATTATTGAAGTTGTATATATTAGATTTTACTATTTCTCGATTATACCGGATACATATAAATTGGATTTATTGATAATTACATTCTATTATCAGTTTTCATTTGATGTATAGTCATCTATAAATAGTCATTTAATCTAATAATATGTATATATATATATATATATATATATATATATATATATATATATATACATTCACGTGTACGCGCGTCGCGCGTACGGACATACGTATGTATAAAGTAAATATTCACTGCGCAGATGCGAAGAGAGAGCACGTGTATAGACCTGAAGATGACGGCCAGGAAGTCGTCATTATTCGCCATGGAGAAACTGCCGAGACACAACTCTTTCGCTGACGACAATAACGGAGCTAACAAACAGGTTTATTTTATTATAAATATTATAATATAACGTACATAATATATAAATATATATATATATATATATATATATATATATATATCTACTATTAATTAATGTTATAACTTAATAAGCAAATTAGCATAGCTATAACTCTAACCCCACCACCCACAGTAACTATAACCCTCACATTAACTCTAACCCTACCACCACATTAATTCTAACCCCGCCCCACATTAACTCTAACCCCGCCAAAACATTAACTCTAACTCCGACCCCACATTAACTCTAAACCCGCCCCCACATTAACTCTAACCCCGCCCCCACATTATCTCTAACCCGCCCCCCACATTAACTCTAACCCCGCCCCATATTAACTCTAACCCCGCCCCCACATTAACTCTAACTCCGACCCCACATTAACTCTAAACCCGCCCCCACATTAACTCTAACCCGCCCCCCACATTAACTCTAACCCGCCCCCCACATTAACTCTAACCCCGCCCATATTAACTCTAACCCCGCCCCCACATTAACTCTAACCCGCCCCCCCACATTAACTCTAACCCCGACCATATTAACTCTAACCCCGCCCCCACATTAACTCTAACCCGCCCCCCACATTAACTCTAACCCCGCCCCCACATTAACTCTAACCCGCCCCCACATTAACTCTAACCCGCCCCCCACATTAACTCTAACCCCGCCTATATTAACTCTAACCCCGCCCCCACATTAACTTTAACCCCGCCTATATTAACTCTAACCCCGCCCCCACATTAACTCTAACCCGCCCCCACATTAAATCTAACCCCGCCCCACAACAATAGCCTGGCGGTGGGGAAGAACAATGGAAGAGGCGTGCTAACCGAGACGCTAACGTGAAGTGTAACAGAGCTTCTGTTGTTCTTAACGGTCACGTGGCTCAGAAGGACAGCTTCGTCATCGTAGACCAGCTGTATGCCGACGACATCTTCGTTAGTACTATATATATATATATATATATATATATATATATATATATATATATAAATAAATCACATTTGTTATTTCATGTTGTAAAGCATGACATAATGGAGAAGAATAATAAACAAATGTATTTGTTTTTTTTTGTGCGAGAATATATATATATATATATATATATATGCATGAATGAATGAATGAATTTGTTTATTTAATAAATACCGTATTTAGCGGGAACCTTCACTTGTGTATAACGTAACGAACAAATAAACAAACAAAAAAACACAATAAAACAAATTGATTCAATAATTGTAGTTAAAACAAACAAGGTATAATATATAAAAAGGTATTATAAATGGTTAAGGTGATTTTTCAATTTTATTCTATAATAGTACAATGATTGGATCTTGCGTAGATTATATGTTAAGATATTCCATGTACGACAAACAAAGGAGGAAAAGGCATGAGAGCTGAATACTTGGCTAATAGTATCTCCATCTAATAG
This sequence comes from Osedax fenrisi, assembly GCA_964019155.1. Taxonomy (NCBI): domain Eukaryota; kingdom Metazoa; phylum Annelida; class Polychaeta; order Sabellida; family Siboglinidae; genus Osedax; species Osedax fenrisi. The sequence goes on from OZ025243.1 coordinate 84,309,641, forward strand.
AACAGCATCCGATGTTTTGACTTACCTCAATATCCCTAGACGTTTCAAACGATTGTTGAGATATCCAGACTTACCTATTAATACAGTTTTTGTACTAATCATAGTAAATGGTATTTGCATCACTTTCTAAATGAAAGTCAATTACTAGTATGATGGTACATGTCTGTAAGGTCACGGCGATTAACATTATAAATAAGTCGTATAGAAGCGCGAATAATCTTATATATATTTTGTTATATCAGTGCTATTTATGTCACTAAAAAGTGATCCACAGTAATATATTCTAGATAATACAAGAGCATTAATATGTTTTTTAATAATACGCGTAGAGACATATTTTCTTATATGGGAAATTTAGTTTTATATGTATTCACAGAAGATCGTTTCTATGAAGCCAATTCATAATTTCTGAAGTAGATCTAGGAGTTCCAAATTAGAGGTAAGCGAATTAATAGGAAGTTTAATGATAAGATGAATATAATCAGCATATAAATGGTAACTAATGTTAGAGAGCTTCTTAATAATATTAGATAGAGGACGCAAATAAATAAAAAATAATAAAGGCCCGAGAAACGAACCCCGAAGACCCCACTGGATATATTATTAGGGGGAGAAATAAAATCTTTGAATAAAATCATTTAACAGATGAAGAACAATTAGTGAAAAATGAAATTAACTATCTGAGAGGAGATCCTTCAATGCCAAGATCCTTAATGCGCTCAATAAGGATATTGTGATTCAGTGTATCGAATACGCTCGAGAGGTCGAGTAACATTAATTGTGCACAATGAGAGGAATCAAGAGAATTATACAGCGTATCAGTAATATGGTTGAGAGCCGTTTCAGTAGAATATGACTTCCTGTATGCACTCTGGAAGGGCTCAAGCAAATTATTAGCTTCAAGGTAATATATTAGCTGGCGGCTTACAATAGGTAGTATGATGTTTTCTTCAGTATAGTTTTGATAATATCACATGTCAAGCAAGTATCCATGACGCCATGGATTGATAGACATAAAAACTAAGATTGAGTATTTGAGTGTATGAGCCAGGTTTTTGAAAACAATCAAGTGAAGTGTATCTATTGGAGAAATATAATTGGCTGTCATAATCAAGTTATTGATTTCTGTTATTGTGGGAGATAACATATATAATGTATAGTATATATATACTATATATACTATAGTATATATTATAATATATGCGTAAAGTATAGAAAGGGGCGGTGGCCACATTTCATGCGAATATTCTCGTTTAAACTATCCGAATTCACGAGTATCCGCAAACTCTAACATCTAACGATCTATAACTACAGTGATTATTATTCGCAACTAGTGGCGATGATTCGCAAGTGTGGCCTCAGGTGTACGGCATTCTTTTCGTAACGATGTTCTATATCGTTAGATGTATGCAATGTTTTTGATGAATTAGTTATATATTTGATATATTATCTATATTTATGAATTCTAGCGTTCAATTATTTCATAATTGTAATATATATATATATATATATAGTATATATATTAACAATATATTTGAAATACGCATGAATAAATGAACTATGCTATATTGATACTAGAAAGTGTTACATAATATAGCGTATATATACAATTACGTAATAGCTATTGTTTACTTTAAAGGGACTTGACCACTTACATCAGACCAGAGCATCGGAACCTGTTGGACTGGCTTTGGTTAGATAACAGTATCTATTTATAGATATCGTATACTCATCGTAATATCAAGTATTATTATGATATGTTATATATAATGATATACATATATGTTATATATAATGATATATACAAGTTTATAAAGTTATCCATAATACTATTTTAAAATAAATTTATTTTATTACATTTATATTAATATAGATATATCTATACACACACACTGGTACATTACTAATATAATACTCTAATTATAGTATGTATATAGCCATAGTATTAGCCTATATAAAGCATTCAAACATTACGATACACGTGATGTTATACTCGATGTTAATGTCCGCAGATTAGTGGGGGAGCGGAAGTGATTCGTGTCAACAAACGGTTCTACCTTCAATACGCCTCCCATAACGCGATGCTGAAAATAGAAACTATGGTTACCCAGCTGTATATTGTATACATAACGTATAGTATACTATAGTATACTATATATATATATATATAGTATACTATAGTATTCAATAGTATATGTAAGCTAGGCATAATGTATATTATAATATTCAATATTGCATGTAAACTAGGCATAGTGTATACACATTAAACAAAATACGTAATAAAGCATAAAGCCAATATATTGATATATAATATATATATATATATATATATATATATGTTTATATATATATATATATTGGAAAGTATCCGATTACCGATCCCTTAATTATTATTTGTAATAACTTATTCAATAATAAATATATTTATTTGAAATTGTGTAAGTAGTGTAATATTATGGCAATGAATAATGTGGCTATTTTAAATTTGTGATATAATTATATTTATAAGAATAAACATGGGGGTCGGTAATCGGATACATGTGCCTAATACCGACCACCTTCTCCTATTACCGATCCCCTATAATAATCGTGGTTTAAATAATTGTAGTATTATAATATCCAATAAAAAGAGTAGATATACATAACTATAATTAATTATAACATGACGTAATTTATTTGTTATTGAATTTATGTTTTAATAATAATATTAAATTTGAATTTAAACTTTATAGTAATTATATTAAAATAGTGTATATTATTATTTAATATTTATTTATTAATCAGTATATATGTAATAAACTTGAATCATGAATCCTAAATCTATATCAATGATACACAAACAACTTACGACATATTTAAAAGTAAAATACGGAACTATTTTGATTGGATATTATAAATCACATGGGTCGGTATTATGGTTATTTAGGGGGTCGGTAATAGGAATATCATATGGGTTGCTATAATTAAGATATATTGGTTAATAGTTATTCAAATTAAATTATTTTTATAATAGTTATAAACATGTTATTGATCTACAATATTATGCACAGTATTAAGTTTTATTTTAATTAATAAACTATTTACAATGATTTAAAAAAAGTTATTATTCAAATATTTAAAAAGTAAAAACAGAATATTACATTTTATCAAATAACAATTGTAGGATTGACTATTTTTTAAAACACAATACTTATTCATATTTATCATTAAATTACTAACAGTTCATGTATATGTAATTTTTTGATAAACCTTATAGTTACTGAGATACGAGAGGGGTCGGTATTAGGAGGGGGTCGGTAATCGGAGACTTTCCCCTATATTATTATTATTATCAGATTTAGGTACAATTATATATATATATATATATAATATTGATATGTATGCGGTACATGTTTAGTTTTACGTTTGTAAACATCCGTTGTTGTTATTAAATGCATTTAATAATGACCGACTATCATATCAACTATCGTAATATTTAAAAAAAAAATTATTTATTTATTCTTGGACAACAAAATACAATTTAAAAATTTTAAATTATAAAGTCCACTCATTATCAAGTTATGATTTGTTATTATTAGAATAAATATTATAAAATACTATACATATAGGATATGTATAATATATTATAAAATATTATATATAATATATTAATTTATTAAGTATTACATAATAGCACAATTAATAATTATAATTTCCATATCGTTATTGTTATGCTAGTTGAATAAAACACCATTAAAATTATTACTCATATACATTATAATTAATTAAGAACCCAATTATAATGTCTACCTGGTTACCTAACTAACATCACTCCTGACCAATCAGCAACGAGGCTACATAAGCGAACAAGGCGTGCGAGACTTACTGTTGCGCAGGGAGACGTGGAAACAATACAAAACCGCTCTGATGGGAGGCATCCTGAAGACTATGCACTCGCACAGAAGAACAATTCCACTCACTAGTAGATTCTGACAGATAACACGCCCACTAAGTTCCGGTTGAGATAAGCAAAATCAAACGATATAAGCGAATAGAAAGTACAAAACTATATAGGAATTATTCGTGTCACTTTTTAACGATATTTTATGAAAATCGTCTGCTAAAACCAAGACTTATTTTGTTTACTATGAAAAGTCCTTGTAAATATAGGAAATTCGAGAAATATATTCATTAGTTATTATTGTCTCTTAATATAGTATATGAATTTAATGAGCTATTCAGTGAGTAACATATATATATCTTATATAATAATTATATAATTTTTAACTTTATAGTCAACTAATTTAACTGATTATGCTTGGATATTTAAATCCTTTTTACTATTAACGTTATGATATTATTAAGCATACTTATGCCTACAAATTATATATTTTCAGGTTTACAAATTAAATATATAAATGTATAACTATTTTAGTAGGTAAACACTGATAATAACGATATGTAAATTTCATTTTATAATTCAGTAGGTTAATTTATAATTCAGTTGACTATATTTTGATTTCTCCAATTATAAACATAGTTATCAATTCTCATATTTTATATTTAGACGAATATATTATATTATATTAATACTATATATATATACTATACTCTAAATGTATCTATAATGTTAAATACACTGTTTTGTAAGCTAGTATATCACCAGTTAGTATGGCTAATGATACTGGATTTAATAGAGTTTAATTTACATTTTAAATTATATTTCTCAGTATATAAAAGATATCTATACACACATATATGATATTATATAATATATGATGTTATATATTATATAGTTATTATTATTGTATAAATAGAATAGCAATACTATAAGTATTGTTATTATTACAATACCCATGTTATCTTTAATATCGCCTAACATGTGCAAATATTAATTAATATTGCTTACGTTAGGTGCATGTTATTATCGTTACTTGTTATTATTCGTTTACTTGTAATCATTTAAAGTTCAGTTTTTCTTAATAAAAGTTAGTTAATAAACTATTTAACATAGTGGTTTCTAATATTTCTACAATACTACTTTAAATATGTATTTATATACATATATTAGCCTATACATAAAATAATATATACCTATGTACAGCCTGTAACTTCCTGTATGGCTCAGTGGCTAAGGAGTCAGACACACAAGCAGTAGGACACGGGTTCGACCCTCGTCCAGACCATTAATTAATTTTATAAAATGGGTCTTACAATATTATTTAGAAGTGATCTTATATAATTATGTATAAATAAATGATCGGCTATCATTAAAACCATGGATGCCTTAACATGAGAGCGGCTTCGAAGGGACATTAGAGCCATATATGGTTATAAGTGAAAACTTCATCTAAGTTCCTGGATGGGATGAAAGGACTCCACCAAATTAAAATAACAATAACAATAACAATAACATGTGTTTTATTGATAATAAAAACTATGTTAATATATATATATATATATATATATATATATATATAGTTAACATGATATAATCGCGTGATCAAATATTAACGAATGTATGTTGTAATTAGTGTTACAGTTAGTGAATAACATATGTGTCTATAGAAACACTAGGGGAGAGAACGGAGTAGTGGCCGACAATTTATATGCCTCAGAATATTTCTAATATATCGATAAATACTGAATTTTAAGATCTTATTTGTTTGAATTAGCTAGAAATCATATAGTCTAGAATACTGTGATTTCACTTTTATATATAAAGGCAGATTAGGCATTACAAAAATCATTACAATAAGGCAAGGCCGGAGTAGTGGCCGTTAGTACCAGAAAATGCGATAGGTGTCTCATAATGTATTCGATTTATATTTCCTATTTTTTTTAATTATTTAATTTTATGTATGATGCATATGCATCTTTATTTTATTTAATGATTTAGTTACATACATTTACATTCCTATGCATATATTATATATTACATACACACACATATACAAAATATATATATATATATATATATATATATATATATATATACAAATACGTTATATATTAATACTGTAATATATACATATATAAGGATTAATTAATTGTTGAATAGGGAAGATAGTAAATTTCAGGAAATAAGATATCTTGCACGAATATGTCATTAAATAGAGTACGGGGAGGGAACTTACTGTTGTGTGAGAGTGTTGGGAAAGAGTATATAGATAGAGAGTAGATAATGCGAATGAGATTGGCGACTCGGGTATAATGTTAGAGAATTGGGGAGCAGTAGATGTAAAGCTAGAATATATGTATGACATAATGTATTGCATGTAATGTTTACAATTACAAGATGATTATTGAGATAGTCAGGTTCTAATCTAATGACAATATTTGTTGAGCTAAACGTAATAACTAATGTTAACCATCGATATAGATGAAAGCCATTTAATGATTATTTTAGTAAATATCTGTAAGCTTAGGTTCGAGATGATTATAAATAGATATATAGCAGAGATAATAATTCTAATGATTTGTGTACCAATGCTATGTATTTAACTAAAATGCATGCACATAGCGTAGAATATAATTGAGAATAGTTTACCATTTATATATATATATCAAAGTCTTCAAACTTCCATTTACGTAGAATCTGTCATATTAGAGAATATTGCTCTAAGCATATCTCTAAACAACCTATACATGGTCAACTATTCTATATATATATATATATATATATATATATATACTATAGTATAGACTACGCTTTTCCTACTATTATAGTATATATATATAACGACCAACATATAAAGAACTGTCCAGAATAACTCCGAGGTTATGGACTGAATCAGACGGTTGTACCATTAATGATCGCAGACGGCAAATTGAGAGTTGAGTTGGCGAGGCATGTTCAGTTTTCGCTTTTCGAGGTATTAACCAAATATCATTTCTTAGCCGTCAATTCTGATGTGATGTACACGAGGAGCTCCACAGTAGTGTTAGACGAATAAATGGGAAGTGTATTCACTATCAGTATACTTATTAGATGATATATCATCTTGTATGTACCATATATGATAACTAATATTATATACCTTCTTAAACTTCTTAATCTTCTAGTAGATAGATATGATTTTATACTGCGATATTAAATTGTATGTTGTACGATCTATAAATTTATAATTACTTTTCTGGAAAATAATATCTATACTCTTTGAATATGATATAATAACTAATTTATCAATTGTCTAAGAAATCAATTTACTTAATTTGAAAAATGCATCAAAATCATTAATGCTTATGTTAAAATGAATGAATGAATATTTATTTTGTTCTGAATATTGAATCAAGAGAATGAAGGTATAGTAGACGGAAGGATATTCATAATCTATACGAGGCTTATATTAAGAATATCCTTATATACAATATTGATGATATAACAATAATAATAAAAGAAGAAACTATAATACATGCATGTTACTTAGTCACCTTTTAGTTACTTATTATACATATTAGTAACGTGGCGTATATATACCTATATATATAGGTATATAGTATATACGTATGTAATTACGAGAATAGGAAGCTAAATAGTACATATTTATAAATAAACTTAGCTAATTTGAGTAATTAACCCAAAGAATATTGATTATATATTTAATATTTAAATATTTGAATATTTTTAATATTAATACATCTCTATATATATATGCATACTGCGAAGGGAGATTAGAGTCATATGGTTATAAGTGAACATTTCATATAAGTTCCTGGATAGGATGAAAGGACTCAACCAACATAACAATAACAATAATAATACAAATAACAATAACAATAATAATATTTGTATGTATACATAATATATCAATTTATAGAAGATATATTTCATTCATGTATTAGGTTTTTATGTATCATGGTATCATATGTATACATCAGTTATCAGGTACATATGTTTTTTTTTTTATAAATTTCATTATCCAATTTATTGATTTTATTAAGTTATTATATAATGCATTTTATTCATTAATTTATTGTAATTTTCAAACAAAATAAGCGGGATCTACCCTGAAAAGTGTATTAGTATAAATTTAATATGTAATAATGCGGACTTTTTTAGTTGGATGTATGTATCAGAAAAAATATAATGAGAAAATAAAGATCAAAGTAATATTAATGATAATGAATTTATATGTACACTTATGTGTATACAAATAGTGTACGTACTTATAGAATATACGAAGTCGATATATATATATATAGAGAGAGATCTACAAGTATACTACACAATGCTATGTATTATTATTGATATTTATTTATCGGGTTGTAAGAATCCTATTGAATTGATCCTATAAATATATATATATATATATATATAAATACCGTGACGGTATCATTAATAATAGAATGACGAATAATTCATTTCTCACTAATAAGCGATGCACATTTCGCCAGAGTTATTCCTTATAGGCCAGGGCACTAATCGTGTCGTTTTGTAGGCCTCTACGCGTATAGCGACAATAGTATTTCTTTATTTGAAATATAAAAAATATATAACAATAATCGTTATAATTAATGGTTTTCACGTGGTCTTGGGACGTGGTCTACTTAGTATCGAGAACATGCGAGAGAATACGAGAACGCGCGAGAGAATACGAGAGAATGCGAGAATACCATATCGAATACTAACGTAGAAGTAAACTTTGGTATCTAATGTATAATTTTACTTTATAAAGTACTATTAATATATATATATATATATATATATATATATATAAATAATGTATAATATTCCAGGTAAACCATTTGTACTATATATAGTTCTATTTCTTGTTAATATATTTCACATGCACCAATAAGTATTTGTAATATATTTCAAATATACAAATATGTATTAGTGATATATGGATTATGTAGTAATATATATATAGGATGTAAGTAGGTAAATGCCAATCATATTATACATGTTATTAAAATATCAATAGCTCTTAAAGTATTTTATAATATGAATTACAATGTTAATAAGATATAGTTTTAACATTTATATATTTTAGATTTTTATATGAAGTATATTTTTTTAGTTATTATTACAAACTGTTTGTTCAACAATTTGTTATTGATATGTGGATTTTGTCTGATAGTTCTTCAAATATCCGATAGTTACCGTCATATATTCTGAAATATGTTATAGTAATTGAATAAGTTATATGTTATATAGTATGTCAACTTATAATTATTAAAAAATATATTATATAAAATAACCTATTATTAATAATAGTAATTATGAAGATATATAATTAAGTAATTATTGTATAATTGATTGTTTGTAAAAAATAAAAATTGTAAATGTTTCCATTAAAATGATACTCTTTAGTTAATCAAATAATTCGTAGTTAATAATTTATTTTACAGATATATAATATACATATTTATCATGTAAATGATAATTGAAACATTTCTTATGTGTATCAATATTTTGAAATTGTTTATTAAAAGATATATTCGCATCTGCTAAAACTTACTCACATTCCCTATGTATACATATTTAGTAACAAAAAAGTTATATATATATATTAACTGATTTAATTAATATAACTATATACCTTAATACATATAATGAACAAAAATATCCGACAACTTATTTTGAAATTTTATAATTATTTAAAAATAAATATATATATATCTAATATATATATATATATATATATATATATATATATATTTGCCGTAAAATATAATTAATAATTAAAATTAATTGATTATATCGTTAAGGTTATCGTTAAGGTTAAGAATGTCTGCATTCGAAGTCATCGTTATAATATTTTAATCATTAACCCATTAAGTAAATAGTTAATATATTTGAAAATTATTTATAATAATGTTTTATTACGGTTTTTGTTACCGTAATATTGGGAAATTCAGAAAGCCTACTAAACAATATAATAATAAGTCAACAATATTTACGCTTATCTAGAAGTAGATGAATATTATGTCATTGATATTATTTCGTTGATATTATGTCATTGATATTATGTCACTTATATTGTGTTACTGATATTATGTCACTACCCATTAATAGTAACTAAATATAGGGCATTACTCGATAAAGTACCTATAGGTACTTTATATATATACAACTATAATAGTTATAATATTTGATACAGGCTTGTCTACTTCAACTTGAGTGTATTACGTAATATCGGTTAACTAGGTATCAATCCTATAGGGTGTGTGACGTAACATAATTACATGGTATTATATACAGCGTAGATATTTCTATATATATATATATATATATATATATATGTATCAATATCACTTATATTACGTAATTCAACGTTGCATATATATATATATATATATATATGTGTGTGTATATATGTATATATATATGTGTGTGCATAAATGTGTTTATTTATGTATCAGATATCAGTCTTGACAGTAGTAATTAGTAATTACCATTAATGGTTGAATAACACAACTATTCATTACTTATTTCTATAGTTATTGCAATTATAAGCGAATATGACGTTATTGTTGAATTACCTAATATAAGTGATATTATTTAAATAATTGATATTTATATTACTAAAAATCAATGAAAAATATCAGTAATATAATATTAGTGACATACTATAAATTAAATACTATCAGTGACATAATATCAATGAAATAATATCAGCAACATTATATAAGTGAAATAATATCTGTGACATAATATCAATTACATAAATATCAGTGACATAATATAAGTGATATAATATCAGTGACATAATATCAGTGATATTATATCAGTGACATTATATCAATGACTAAACACTCTGAACAAACAATTACCTGACATATAATTGTTTTCCATTCCCACCACTACTGAGATCTATAATCTTATTATTACCTCCAAATGTTCTTCACCATCAGAAAACATATCCCTACAAACACTTCATTATCAGCCCTTTAATAAAAAACCCCAACTCGACTGCAATACATTCTCTAACTTCAGACCCATATCTCAACTTACAACTTTAACTAAACTACTTGAGAAGGTAATATACCTTACCTTACCAGGTCGAGCTTGCTCGGTATTCCATAACACGTAATTTCCATTCATTTCTATCATTCATTGAAGTCGGTAGTTATTCTATATTAAGCATTGTGTCTTATTTTAGCTGATATATATTTATGATTTCCTGGGCCTGCCACGTGATCTCTTACCATATTTTGGGTTACATAGTAGTAGATCATTAGCCAGTTAATCATTACCTCTCCAACAATGTCCTGCGAAACTCAGTCGTTGTTTTCTTATAGTGTCATATATTTTCGGAATGTTTTTATATAGTTCTTTGTTAGTTAGGTGTAGATTCCAATGCTTGTTTTTAATAGCCCTTAGCATCCTCGTATATGTTCCATCAATGGTTCTCTACATATCTACTGTCATTGTCCAGGTTACGAAACCGTATACTAGAACAGTTTCTACAGCAGCTCTGAAGACGTTTATTTTTTGGTTTTCTCTAAGATTTGATTTCCATATTATATTTAGGTTGTTTAGAGCAGACCATGCATGTCTTCGCGATTCTAATATGTATATCATGTTCTGTAGATACTATATAACTTCCAAGGTATTTGAAATAATCTACTTTTTAATATTTTCTCCGTTTAAACTCTTAATAATCGTCTTTGTTTTCTCATTTTTATTAAACCTTATGTATTCCGTCTTTCTTGCATTTATGTTTAGACCAATTTCATTTGCTTTCTCTTCTATTAAAAGTAATAGAGTATTTTCTTCTGATTGGACGTTTGTTGTTAGAGCAATATCGTCTGTGTAATATGCATATGTGATATTTACTGCTGGATATCTACTGCTCTTACTTTTCGAAATAGTGAAACCTAGTTCTCTATTGCAATCCAGGGAATTCTTTAGAATATAGTTAAGGCATATTATGAATAAGAAAGGAGCAAGTGTATCACTTTGTAGTATACCGGTTATGATTTCAAAGAAAGTTGTATCATCATTTGGTGATCTAACCATGGACCGAGTTTTTTTGTATAGAATCATTATTGCATTTACTGTTTCTGAAGGAAAACCATATTTACTTAGAATTATTTTCATCATTTCGCGGTGTATGGTGTCGAAAGCCTTAGAGAAGTTGATGAAGAGGATTGTGAGAGGTAGATTTGTATCTTTAACACCTTCGATTATACGGCGAATTGTTAGAATTTGTCCAGTTGTAGATCGGTATTTTCGAAATCCATTTTGAATTTTCCTAATATGGAATCAATTTCTGGTTTAATTATGTTTAATAAAATCAGGTTGTACATTTTTGCTGCTATAGGAGTTAATGTGATAACTCTGTAATTTTTAAGGGAAGTAAACAGCCTTGAGTCCATCTTTCAATTGGTTCATGCCAATATACCTTATTTCACGACTCAAGTAATAACTCTTGAAATTCGTGTAGTTTCCATACTTCCACAGGTATTTCGTCTAATCCAATGGCCTTACCGTTTTGCATATTTTTAGTTGCCTTTATGAGTTCTTCGGATGTAAAATTGCCAGTTTTAATATCAAGTTGATCGTATTCTGTAGGATGGAATTTTGTACTGGTTTGGTTGCTTATTGGACAACCCAGTAAATCTTTAAAATGATTATGCCATAGATCTATACGTTCTTTCTCGTTGTTTGCTTTTAGTTTGGCTTTGTTTGTTTTCTTTCTTACACTTATTTCATTAACCGTTTTGTAGGCTGTAACGTATTAGTTAGTTGTACGTTGTATACTACTTGGAAGTGCTATCATACGAAACTAACCTCTATGTAGTCTTGTATTTAGTATTTAAGTTTTAATCTAGATGTTGATATTGCAAGTCATTTAGTGAAGTCAATGTTATTGTTTTGTTTATGATCGTTGTTTATGCTAATCACAAAGATCATAATCGATCTCGATACATCTCCTTTACTTGAGATATAGTTTCTTATGACACACTTCCAAGTAGTATGTATCATCAATGATGATTCATCATATAATAATAATCGTAATCGTAATAGTTAATAATAATAATAGTAATCGTAATATTTAATAATAATAATCTAACGTGTGCATAACGAGTGTATAACTAATAATAGGGTGCATAAACATAATATGATAAAGTGTAGAGATAAATAAATAATAATAATAATAATACCTTAACCCAGTTAGGAAGAGCTTTAGTCATCCCTGAATCGCGCTGGTAGTTTGGTTATTCTTCCAGAGCGTCTAGGTGTTTCAACTTCCTCCATTTCTTGTTCGTCTCTTGGTTTGTCTATTTCTTCATCGTTCGTTTCATTTATCTTTATTAAATCTCTCCTATTTCTTACATATTGTTTCTCGTCTACTTCTATTAGATATTTTCTTTCGGCTAACATTTCTTTTGATTTGCCTATTGACAATGTCGTTTCTCCTGGTTTCTTCATTAGAACGGGTTGTTCTTTCTTTAGTTCTTTTCTTTCTCTTACATTCCTATCATGGTATTTCTTTTGTGTACTAATCAATCTATTTCTTATCATATCTTCTTCTTTCGTATTGTACTTTGGTCTTAACGATTTCTTTGTTGTCATCATTTGACCTCGACATCTCCTCCCGAAAAATCTTTCAGCTGGAGACGTTGTATATCCTTCAGTTATAGTCGTATTAAATTCTAGTAACGCTAGATGTTCAGAATTTTTACATTTCTTGAGAATTCTTTTAACCGTTTTTACAGCATTTTCTGCTTTTCCGTTTCCTTGTGGATGATACGGACTTGATGTACTATGCTTTATATCAAGTTTGCGACAAAAATTCTTAAACTCGTCTCTGAACTGCGGACCGTTGTCTGTTACTATCTCTTCTGGTATACCTAATACTGCGAATAGCCTCATTAGAATATTCTTTATATACAATGTGTTTGTTAACGAAAGGTTTTCTACTTGAATTAGATTTGTGTAACCAGTTATTACGAGTAACATACGATTTTCGTATTGACATAAATCCATGCCTATTTTGGACCATGGATGACTTCCTCTATCATGTGGAATCATTGGTTCATTTTTTACTGTTTGTTCAGCATCTACATATACTACAATTTTCAACAAATTTCTCCAAGTCTTTTGTCATCCCAGGCCAGTACATTGAGTCGCGTAGCCTTCGTTGGCACGCCCCGATTCCAGCATGTGCAAAATGTGCGCATTCCAGCATTTCAGTTTTCATGTTGTTTGGAATTATTATTCGTTCATCTTTGAATAGTAAGCCATCTACTTCGGTTATAGTGTTACGCATTGATCTATATGGTATCACTGATTCTGGTGTTTCATTTTTCTTCGGCCATTCAGTTCTCGTATAGATACTTAATCTTTGACAAGTATAATCATTTTCTACTTCCTTTATTAGTTTGTTTCTTCTGTCTTCTGAAATTGATAACGATATCGTTGCAATTACATCTGATAGTACGTCTTCTGTTTGTTTATCCTGAATATATGCTCTGCTTAAGGTGTCTGCAATCACTATTTCTTTTCCAGGTTTGTGTATGACTTCTATATCATATTTTTGTATTTTCAAACACATCTTTTGTAGTCTTGTCGACATTTCATTTAAAGGATTTTTCATAATTCTTTCCAGTGGTTTATGTTCACTATGAATTATAACTTTATTTTTACCATAAATATATTGGTTGAATTTATTACAAGACCACACAATTGCTAGTAGCTCTTTTTCTATTTGAGCGTATCGTTGTTCTGTCTCCGTCATAGCTTTTGAAGCATATGCTACCGGAATTCCTTCTTGTAGTAACACCGCGCCTAGTCCATCTTTCGAGGCATCGCATTGTATCGTTACTTCTTTGTGTACGTTGTAGTATCCTAATGTAGGGTATTTCCCTATTTCTTTCTTCAGTTTTTCTAGTTCTTGTTCGTGTTGTTCATCCCATTTCCATTCTACGTCCTTATGTGTCAACTTTCTCATTTCTTTCGTTCTTGGTGCTAATGCTGGTATAAATTTCTCCAGGTATTGTATCATACCTAGTATTCTTCGCACTCCTGTCGCATCTTTAGGACACGGCATCTGTTGTATAGCTTTGATCTTTTCTTCACAGGGTTTTATTCCTTCACTTGATAGTCGATGACCTAGATATGATACTTCAGTGTTTTTGTATATCATTTTATCTTTATTCAAATGTAAATTATTTATTTTACATTTTTCTAGAAATGCTCTAAATTTCCTATCATGATCTTCATTGGCTAATTCTGTTGTTTTACCACAGCCATAAATAAGAAAATCATCTGCGACTACTTCTATACCTTCCATACCTTCAATTATTTCGTGCATTTTTCTTTGGAAAATTTCTGGAGCCGAACATATTCCAAATGGCATCCGCAACCACCTATATCTTCCAAATGGTGTATTGAACGTTGTTAAAAAACTTGACTCTTCGTCTAATACCATATGCCAGAAGCCATGTCTCACATCCAACACTGAAAACACTTTTGCTTCGCTTAGTCTGGTTGCTATCGATTCTATAGTAGGTAGCGGATAATTCTTTCTAATTATATTTTCGTTAAGGTCTCTTGGGTCTAGACATATTCTTAATTGTCCTGTTTTTTTCTTCACCACTACCATAGATGATACCCACAGTGTTGGTTCTGTTACTTTCTTTATAATACCTTCTTCTTCCATTCTTGCAATTTCCTTCTTCACTCCTTCTCGTAATGGTACCGCTATTGTTCGCTGAGCATGTTTCTTTGCTATTGCTCCGTCATTTATTTTGATAACTTGATATCCCTCTAATCTTCCTATGGTGTCTTGAAATACTTCTTTGTATTCTGTTGTTATTTCCGACGGCTTCATCGATAAAATATTTGTGTTGTTTATTTCATCGTTGTCTAGCAGTTTGATTATTTTCAGTTCTATACTAGCAAATTTGCCTAATATAAGGTGAAATTGTTGTTCAATTCCTTGTAATATTAGGAATCTAACAAGACAGCTTCTCTTGAACCTCCATACTCTCGTTATAACTTCGCCCATCACTGGCCATTTCTTATTTCCGAACACAGTGATTTGTTTTGTCGCTGAATTTTTAATATGTCTCGAATTTGTATCATTTGTTAATTGTATATATTTATCAAGTGGTAACACATTAACACTGGCTCCATTATCAATTTGTAATTTCAGGTTACCCCATGTTGTGCGTAATGTAACTGTATCTTCTTTTGCTATGTTCAGTTCCATATTTCCATCTGCTACCTTGAATATACTACTTATAGACTTCTCATTTTTGTCTGCCTTACACATTATTTTATAATGGTTTTTCTTGCCGCAGTTAGAACAAATTTTGCCATACGCTGGACACTTATTTTTATCCCAAGCGTGTTCTTTACCACAGTACCTACATTTCTTTAATATTTTATCATTTCTTTCATAGTGTGTCTTATCTTGGTCTCTTATTTTTGTACTTTGTTTACCTTGATACTTGACTTTCATCTGATTGACATTTTCTGAATTATTTGCTAATCTTCGACATTGGTTTACTGTCATATCTTCAGTTTTGCACATTTTTATCAGTTCGTCGCTTGTTAGTTTTTCTTTTAACATCATTGTTTTTCTCAATGATTCACTCTTCATACCATTTATCAATCTATCACGTATTATTTCATCTTCTGTGATCCCTTGAAATTTGCATCTTTTACTTAATTATTTCACATCGGTCGCGAATTTTTCAAATGTTTCGTGTTCCTCCTGATACCTTCTATTAAAAACACATCTTTCATAAATGATGTTTATTCTAGGTTCTATGTGTTTTTCAAATTTATCGAGAACCATTAAGATTGTAACTTCCTTCGTATCTCCAAAATTCATGTTGTTGTATATTTTCTGGGCATTGGTGCCTAATATCGTCAACAGAATTGATATTTGCGTTGCTGCTTTTTTTGTATCCATTTCACTTGCAATATAGTAATGCCCCCAGTTGACTCTCCATGCTGGCCAAATAGCTGCTACACTATCTCCCTCGATGTCGATTGACTCGGGAATTGGTAAAGACATAATACTTTCAATAATAATATATATATATATATTTATAATAATATAATAATAATCTAATACTAATATAATACTAATAATAATAATAATATAATACTTATCTAATAATAATGCAAGGCTTTTTTAAATAGAATAACAACAAATTTACAAATAAAACTTTGTTTTAAATTTATAATATAATAAATTACGAATAATATGTAATAAATGCTTTTTTTATAAATAAAATTACGTTTTTCGCTGTCACCATGTAACGTTTTAGTTAGTTGTACGTTGTATACTACTTGGAAGTGCTATCATACGAAACTAACCTCTATGTAGTCTTGTATTTAGTATTTAAGTTTTAATCTAGATGTTGATATTGCAAGTCATTTAGTGAAGTCAATGTTATTGTTTTGTTTATGATCGTTGTTTATGCTAATCACAAAGATCATAATCGATCTCGATACATAGGCTAAAGCTGACTTTTTGTTTGTCGCTGATTTTATATTTCTTCTATTTTGTTCTCGATGTAGTCATTTTTATCATTTTCATAAAGGTTGACGAATGAGCTTTGTAATAGTTTAAATTTCTTTATGCGCTCGGGCGTTGGGTTTTGATCTTTCAATTTAGTAGCTTCGTGTAGAGAAGCATGTTTTTGACTGATATTTATTGTTTCCCAAGGTGATCTTTGTTTTAATTTCGGTTTCAATGATGTTATTTCGGCCGCAGCATTTCTACATGATTTTTCGAACTGTAAATATTTATTATTTGCAGACGAGTTTGATTCATCGTTTGTGGTATCTTGTAGTACAGAAAATGTATTTTTTAACTTAGTAATACAATAATGTTAGTAATTTCGTAATTCACGGTCATATTTTAGCCTAGATCAGTCATAAGGTTTGTTTTTGCTACATTTCTTCTTATTTGCTCTGAGACTTAGTTTAATTTCAGTTGATAAAATACGATGATCAGATGCTATACTTATAAAAGACTTATATGCTCTGCAGTTCATTATGTTGTTTTTCCATTTCTTATTGATGATTAGGAAGTCAATTTGTGACTTATAGTCGTTCGGAGAGTTATATGTACAAACATGTCCTAGTCTTTTTTGAAATATTGTGTTCATAGTTGCAATTGTTGTAATTGTGTCATAGTTTATTTTCGGTAGCTGATATAGCATTTCGCGGTCGCCTCTCCATACACATACTAACAGTGCTCAATGATAGAGTTAAGGTACATCGGCTGGTAATAGCTTTGACACTTCCGCTTACCCTGTTTCCAGTAAACTTCACGTGACCCTGATCAGGTGACTAACAGGTACTATGCCTTGCCAAAGGGCACCCTGGCTTTTATCCGGCACTGCTTGTTGATTATTCGCAGCTGACCACTATATCTAGTGGCAATTCATCTATCCGCAACCTGGGGAATCGCTGGGGCGGAGTTTAGAATATCTAAGTCCAGGTAATATACAAACAATTAATCCTCTACCTCACTGTCAACAATATACTTGATCCTCAACAAAGTGCATTCAGAAAACTACACAGTATCGAAATGACTATAATCTCACTACTCGACGACCTACTGAAATCCCTTAACAATTAATTCCCAACATAACTACTGCTTTAAGACCTATCTTCGGCATTCGACACCATTAACTTAGACTTACTTATATACAGACTAAAACTAATTGTACTTGAAGATACTGTACTACTATGGTTTTCCAATTACATCACTAACAGAACATACAGTACTAAAATTAACAAATCAATATCACCCAAACGCAATGTCATCTTTGGAGTACCTCAAGGATCGTCCCTCTCCCCTATACTCTTCTGTATTTACCCACTCCCTCTTAGCAAACTTATTAAATCGTTTCATACTGTCAAATACAATATTTATGCAGACGACATTGAAATTCACGCCGATTGTCATCAATCATCCAATATTCACCTTCAAGCATGTCTCACTACTATTAATAACTGGTTCACCAATAACTATTTACTACTTAACCCCAAAAGAATGATTTGTTCACCTCAAAATTCCCTTCCCACCCCAATATTCCCACAAATGTACCTAGGGCATACCCTAATCCCTCATTCTCCTACATCAAAATATCTTGGTATACATATCAATAATAAATTAACTTTTGATGCACACGTATAAACATTAAAAGCATCCACATTTCACCATTAATTCAATATAAACAAAATACGTCCCTACATAACAACAGCCACCGGACTAAATATTACCCAGACTTTAATTCAATCTCGACAATACTACTGCATTCCTATACTATTTCTTCTCACAATAAATACTTTACAACCATCGACCGCTTAACTAACAGATCACTTAGACTATCTACCGACTAAAAAAATTAACTACACTACAAGTATAACTGACTTACGAACACATCTTAACTGGACATCCGCAAAAAAAATAGTTCAACTTAAATTAATATCCATTCTTCATTCCTCCTTAGTGACTAAACAACCTGATTACCTTTATCGACCAATTTATCTCCATACTGCATCACGCCACCTACGATCCTCTAACTATACGGTCCTGACTGAAACATCCTATCGCCAGACAAAACTTGGGAAGCGTCGCTACTCTGTTTGCGCCAGCTATCTTTGGAATCAACTCCCACCATCCCTCAAAACCATCAATACCTCAACAGCAATTTTTAAATGTAAACTAAAGAAGTACCCCCTTGTCCATGATATCTGAACTTGAAATATATATCGTTATATGAAACATGTATGAAACATATATCGTTGTCTACACGTTGTACACTTGTCTGTACTTATTATTACATTTATTTATTGTTTTTTATATATTATTGTCACACTATAAGCATTTTATAATTGAATTAGTGTTTAAATAAAATCATCATCATCATCATCATTATCATCATCATAATATCAATTCATTAATACCAGTGACATAATATCAGTTACATAATATCAGTGACATAATATCAATTACCTAATATAAATGACATAATATCAGTGACATAGTAGCAGTAACATAATATTAGTGATATAATATAAGTAACATAATATCAATGACATACTATAAATGACATAATATCAGTGACATACTATCAGTGATATACTATCAGTGACATAATATCAGATACATAATATCAGTGACATACTATCAGTGATATACTATCAGTGACATAATATCAGATACATAATATCAGTGACATACTATCAGTGACATACTATCAGTGACATAATATCAGTGACATAATATCAGTGACATACTATCAGTGACATACTATAAATGACATAATATCAGTGACATAGTAGCAGTGACATAATATTAGTGATATAATATAAGTAACATAATATCAATGACATACTATAAATGACATAATATCAGTGACATACTATCAGTGATATACTATCAGTGACATAATATCAGATACATAAGATCAGTGACATACTATCAGTGACATAATATCAGTGACATAATATCAGTGACATACTATCAGTGACATACTATAAATGACATAATATCAGTGACATACTATCAATGACATACTATCAGTGACATACTATCAGTGACATAATATCAGTGACATACTATAAGTGACATAATATCAGTGACATACTACCAGTGACATAATATCAGTGACATAATATCAGTGACATAATATCAGTGACATACTATAAATAATATACTATCAGTGACATCATATCACATATATTTCACGTAATTACGAGAGAGATATATATATAGATATCTATTACGATTGAATATAAATCGCAATAGAATATCGGCTATTGTGGTTTATAGATCCGTATCACATTAACAATAGAGGGGCTACTGTAGGCGCGCATACACTCACGTGTAATGTGTCTTCAAGGGCTTCGTTCGATTGTTCGCGATACGGTAAATGTGTGCGGCGCATTGTTCGGGTGTGTGCGAGTTTGTGTGTATTCGCACACGCACACACACACTCACACATACGACGAATGTCACACACGCGCCCACGCATATGCTCACGGCATCGATATACAGAAAGCGGACCACACGCATACATATCTATTACTATCGTAGAGCTAGATATCAAGCCCTCTCTCTAGTTATGTGATATCAAGCTTTCTCTCTAGTTCTATGATTTCAAAATACGCCGACTATATATTAACTATATCGATGATTATGAACCCGGATGTATTCGACGACGACAACGATGTACACCTCTCGATGGGCGATAATTAGTAACAATTCAACATCGCGATGTTTGTCACGTGAATGTACTATTATCTCTCGCGCATGCGTGATGCCTCATTGTTATCCTCTATTGTTATCAGCCGGTACATGTGTACCTACGTTATATATATATATATATATATATATATATATATATATTATTAAATATACGATGAAGATATAAATATAGATCAACTAGACACGTAGATAGTCACATATTTGATAGTATTACCAAAGGGCTTCGCTATTACTCATCAAACATTGCTATACTTAAAACCACCTCGCTAAATATTAGTAATAAAGGTTTTTAGAATGAAATAGAGGGTTCATTGGATCACACTGATCGTGAACCCTTTGTGGGGTTCTTTGGACAAAAATAACATAAAGAACCTTTTATAAATATTATTTATATAGGGTTCATTGGATTTGTAAATATATACGAACCCTTTTATATATGGAATTATAAATATATAAGAATATATGTTAGAATTGTTGTTACTTATTATAATATAAATAAAGTTTAGTATATAGATATATATATATATATATATATATTATAAAATATGTAATAATATAATTGAGATATAGTAGACTAATTCAAATATGATTCATTGATAATTTTCCCTACAAAGTAATGCTAGAAAATTTAATAATATCTATTAATTTATTCATCTCCGGTGAAATATTTAGTAAAAGGCGAAAGAATTATGCGTAGCATAACATAAACCATAGTTATTTAAAAATGGATATATTTGCATTCATCATAAAATATTTAAAATTATAATAGTAATTTAAATATTAATAATAGGTTTAATTATATATTATTGATTTTTATAAAATATTATTTAAATATCTAGTTTATAAAAAATGATATAAATATTTTAATATAACATTTTAAATATAATAATATGTATACATATATTACACATTTTACATTAACATAGTATTAACATTATCATTAGTAATAGAAATGGGTTCTTTTAAATTTACGAGTCAAAAGAACCTTATATAAAAATAATAGGGTTCTTACATTTCTATCATTGAAAAGAACCCATGTATCATATATTTATTTCGTATTTAAGGTTCTCTTGATTTTATGATTCCAAAGAACCCCGTGCCATTATCATACTGGGTTCTGTGGACTAAAATTCTCGTCCAAAGAATCCTTACTTCTAACAGTTTACCTCATTTTATAAACATACATCTCAAGAATAAACTTAATCAGAAGTCATCATTTATTATTATTGCATAATAAGTCCATCATCAAATGAAGAATGTCCATATTAGATGACGATATTCTCGGTATCAATGAACTGACACATTTAGAACTGACACCTTTAGAACTTATACCATATCTTTGTTGCTGTATATTTGGTGTGATCACAGCTTAACCGAACACATATTGTCTAAGATAATATACTATAGTATACTTTAGTATATACTATATAGTATATATAGTAACTCGATTATATATATATTGTTGTATTATTTATTTATATTTTATATATTATTTGTATCAACTACTATATTGATACTTCATTTTGTGTATTTGTACTCGTGTATTAATTTCGTTACATACACAAGTGGGGCATCTACTTAGTATGTGTCTAAATAAACTACTCAATGCATTCATTAATAATAACTCTGTTCAGTATTCACGTTACATATGTTATAGGTACAATGTAATATGAAATAGATAAATATGGTAATATAAATCCTACATGGTAATATGAATATATATTGTAACGTTATTCTTGATTTAGGGGAAAGTCATATATTACCGACCCAGAAATGATTATTTGTAATAACGTATTTAATATTAAATATATTTATTTGAAATTTTGTAATTAGGGTAATATTATGATAATGAATAATTTGGCTATTTTAAATTTTTGATATAATTATATTTACAAGAATAAACAGGGGGGGTCGGTAAACGGATACATGTGCCCAATACCGACCTCTTCTCCTATTACCGTCCCCCTAAAATAATCGTGGTATAAATAATTGTAGTATTATAATATATTATATCCAATAAAAATAGTAGATATACATAAATATAATTAATTATAACATGCACGCAATTTATTTTGTATTGAACTTATGTTTTAATATTAATATTACATTTAAATTTAAACTTTATTGTCGGTTATACTCCTAATTATATTAAAATGGTGTATATTATTATTATGTAATATTTATTTATTAATCAGTATGTATATAATCAACTGGAATCATGAATCCTAAATTTATATCAATGATACACAAACAACTTACGAAATATTTTAAAGTAAAATACGAATCTATTTTGATTGAATATTGTAAATCACATGGGGTCGGTATTATGGTAATTTAGGGGGTCGGTAATAGGATAATCATATGGGTTGCTATAATTCAGATATATTGATTAATAGTTATTCAAATTAAATTATTTTTATAATAATTATAAACATGTTATTGATCTACAATATTATGTTGGTATTAAGTTTCTTTTAATTAATAAAGTATTTACAATTATTTAAAAAAAGTTATTATTCAAATATTTAAAAAGTAAAAACATAATATTACATTTGATCAAATAACAATTGTAGGATTAAATATTTAAAAAAAAAAAATACTTATTCATACTTATCAATAAATTACTAACAGTTAATGTATATATAATTTTTTGATATCTCTTATAGTTATTGAGATACGAGAGGGGTCGGTATTAGAGAGAGTCGGTAATCGGAGACTTCCCCTATATACAATGTACATTTTACAGTGTACACTGTACAGTGTGCAGTGCACATTGTAAACTGTAATATAAGTATACATTATACATACATTTTTATAAAATATGAGAGAATTGAAAATATGAAAATATTAAACTAATTATTATGAGGTTTATTAATAATCATTATTAATTAAATCTTATACATATAGTTCGAATGTGAGAAATTACTGTATACATAATACAAAATCAAGAGAACATATATATAATATAATATAATATAATATAAAAGAATTCTTTGACTTTATTTAAAAACAAAGAAGTGTTATTACACGAATTACATATAAACTGACGAGATATCATCAATAAACGTATAGATAATATGCTATACAGTACACATATGTTTATATATTATATACCATTACACATGTTCATGTTATATACATACAGACCGGTATACTTGTATTGCATACATAATTCATTACAAATATTGTCTCCCAACAATTCGAGTGTATCAATGTATAGGTATCATGAATCTATAGATTGCATACACTCATTTATACAATAGTTATCAGTAAAAGTATTACAATGCGTATTATCAATAAAGCTAACACATCAAGTATACTTACATACCCATATATGGGTATTGTAAAGTATACGTATTCAATAGCAGATTTATTTCTGTGTATATTTATTTCGATTTGTTTAAATAAGATACACTTAAATTCAATGTAGAAAATAAAATATAATAATGATCGTGTTATATGTAAAACTATCTATAACTATCTATATTAATATAACACTTATCATTCTTGTTATTAAATGGTCGTATGAAAAGAACATATTTAATTGTATATATATATATATATATATATATATATATATATAATATAACTTCCATGTAATGATAATCAACAGTATATAAGTATATAATTATGTATAGTGTATTATGACATTATACATTATGTATAGTTTTTATATAGTGTATATATACATATATACTTGTATATATTTGCATATAAATATATTGCTATGGTGTGTATATATATATTTAAATATTTCATAATACCATGACGACGTATAAACAAATAATATAATTAGTATAACTACTAACCTGTAGCCGTTTGCTTCAATATTACACTGACGATGATCAAAGCTCTTAACATCTCGTAACATCTCGAGCTCAAACTTTAGTATTAAATAAACTATAGTTTAATATAGTATTAGTATATATATATATATTAGTATATATAGTTTACTATAGTATTAAACAATATAAACTAACTTCAGTGTTAAACAAATTTAGATCTTAGCAAACTGGCATACATCATTATTTAACATAAGTATTGTATTGCACATAGTATTGTTATTATTATCGTCATCATAATTAGTATAACTATTATATTATAAAGTCGCGTGTACATTATATATTATTATCGTAAGTGAATTGAATTATTCTCTCACCAATGAGTGGTTACTTGTTTAAGTATGTATTGTATGCCATAACTACACGTTATTATATACATAGGTAAGGATACTTACTCATACAGTATGACTCATACTCCATGTTCAACAACCGGGAGTATCAACACTAGCGCGAAGAACTCGACCGTTCTCCGTATTACTAAGATTACCTTATTTTAAAATAACCGACTTTCACGAAAATTAATCATAGATAGTTATCAGGAATGGGTTCAACGTAAACTATAACTATATTGTTAACTATGCGAAGGTCACCTAGAGGTCATTATAATAACATTAGACCGAATACTAGGTTATTACCTCGCGAGCTAACGACATCTAAGTTCCTGGATGGGATGAAAGCGAGCCACCAATAAACAACAACAACAACAACAACAACAACAACAACAATCATAGTTACAGCGACAACAACACACATGTGTTTACATGGGCGATAATGACTAGCGATCGCCGGTCGAGCGCTACTGACCGATGCGGTTTCAGTACCGCCGTTAGTCATGTGACCAGCGCATATTGGTCACGTGTGAACAATAGGTGAACAATAGGTAGAATTGTACCTTGTTAACAATCAGGCCATTGTTCCGATAGACAGATATCTAGTACCGGGCCCTCAACACGATACGAAACCTACACAGAAATGTATTCGCATCGCCGTAATGTTATTAACACCTATAATTACGATACAGGCGGGAGTTATTGATGTCGGTATACCGGATGTTGATGATTGCCGTACGCGGTCATTCTAATTATTTAATTCACGAATATCGTGTTGTTATTAACCGATGCGGTAAGTTTAATAATTGAGAATATAATCGTTCTATTTCATACTAGATTTCAGATTAATCATAAACCATTATCTTATTCTACATAAGCGTGTACGTGGCATAACATTATTTACAAACTAATGAACTATAAATCTAACTAGTTGACAACTAGTTACCCAGAGTTGCGATACATCACTGGTATAGCTAGTATACTAACCTCAGTCTTATAAGATGTACATACATACCTATGGCAATGTGGCGAGTTAACTTCAGCTATTACGTAGGAATTATGATAACTTCTATATACATGTACACTGTACAATGTACAGTGTACACTGTACATCCGGAGCTGACGAAGGTTTATCATGAATAGGTGCACCCTAACGCTCTGTATACAGATCTCGTCGTACATTGATGAATACATGGGTGGGTATAGGATAAATTATTTGTAAAATATTATAATCGATTCATGCTTATACTTATATAGTAGACTATATAAGTATACTATATACTAGATTATATAGTATACTTATAAAATACAGATATATATATATAGACTACTAGCTAGAATACGTATAAGGATTACTATGGTACTGTGATACCATAGTATACCATAGTATCACAGTATACTGGTGTATCTATCAGTATACTATCTGAGTTTATATGTATATGAGCATACAGATAGTACTGTGGCACTGTGGTACGTTACAAAAAACGTTGTTAATGTTTTTTGTAAGCGAATTGTGAGAGAGTTACAAATTTCGAATAATATATTATTACTGCAGTATACAAAGGACTATAGACAACGACCAATGGTTATATGGTGATTATGACACTATTATTAGGCTGGACAATAGGCAAATAAGAAGACTTTGACAAACGATAAACGATGCGGCAATTTCGTCAACCATACACTTATTAATTAATGGAAAATGTCAATATCATTAGTACAGTGTATTATATTTATATGTGACCTGCCGACGGAACTTTAATGCCAGATTAATGCTTACGTAATTAGTTATGATATATTACTTCACACCCCATGCCCATCAACCTACGTAAACTGCAGTACCTAACATTAGTATTACCCCTCGGCCAGGGGTTAATTCATTGTGTATATTAATAGTACAGGTCAGGTCTATTCTCGGACAAAATTAAAAATAGATGTTTATAAATAGATAGTTTTTTTATGCGCAATCGCTTATCGTCAATGCCAGGTCGTAACCGCGTGGTTTAGTAAGCGATAGTAACGTCTCTGTCACGTGGTGTAATGTCATGTCATGCATCACGTGTCACCAGAACGTGGTAGTGTAACGTGTCTATAACGGGTAGTCACTATATCGGGATTATTGTGACAATTTACTGCTCCCTTATTTAATTGTTATCGCGTTGATAAGCTATATATAAATATATATATATATATATATATATATATATATATATTATTTCAGTAATTCTGATGTATTTGTGATGTATGATGTGATTTGATAATGTTGGGAAAATGTATCGTAATCATAAAAAATGCATATATACATACATACATACGTGTGTTATCAGAATATGATTACATTTAGGCACATAATACCAACTATAGTTCATACTTACTATCATCAGATAATGTAACTATTCAATGCTAATCGATATTGCATAGATTTACTATTTATTGACAATAGATGTATTATCTATAATGTTGACAATAGTGACACTATTGATGTAGGCTATTAATAGGCTGGATAATAGGCATACAAGAAGACTTTGCCATACGATAAACGATGCGGCAACTTTCGTCGGACACTATACATACTCTATATATATTGTTTATTAATAATAATATAGGTATTTTTGTAGTATCATGTTTAATATAACATTATCATTTTCAAAAAGTAGTACTAAAGGAATGTATAACCTCTATCTATACTATGTATACTATTCGGATGTCGTCATTCTTTAAATTATATAAATAGACGTTATTCACAGGAGAAGGAAAACAAGTGTAGAAGTTTATTTTTTAAATTGTTAATAAACATAATTATTAATATTCCTACTATCGTTTCAATGTAAAAAATAAAATACATAATAATATTATTTACAAACATAATTTATATTATCGATTGTAAAATAATTAATTATAAATAAGTATGAAAATTAACTAAGCTTTACTAAACTTATATGTATAAAACCTATTAAACTATATGTATACAATTATTGATAATTTATAATATATATTACAAATAATTAAATATATATATTTAATTTTATACATTTTATAAATTTTATAAACACACATAATTATTTTGAATAAATATAGAATTTCAAGAAAGTTGATGATTTCAAATACTTTGGAAGCAACATAGGAACAACCGAACATGACTCAAGTATCACGAATGATAAAGCTTGGACATAATTAATGCCCTTTAGTACCATTAACCAATGTGTACCAAATATGGAAACCAAGTCTATCAGATAATATTGTTTAATAGTATTAAAATGATATTTTATATGGTTTGGTTATTTTTATTTATTAAATATTTATTTATTAGATTATTATAAAGTAGTAGTCCAACTATAGTTAAGTGTTATATTAATGAGTATATATATATATATATATATATACATTGTATGCATATATGGTATACGTATGTATGTTATAGATGATACACATATGATTATGTTTGACTATTTCGAGATATGCATTATTTTGTTAGAGATATATTTCTTAAATTTGATTTAAAATTGTGTATATAATATGAGGGAGTACAGTATTATTAGTTTATATGTTTTGTATATATTGTTTCCTATAACATCGATATATATATATTTTTAAAGGTTTAATTGTTTCTTTATAATATTATTTTTTATATAAGAACTATACTATAATTTTGATTTATTTAAGTAACTTTTTACACATTAACACATACATAATACTGGGCAGACATACACTATTACACAGTTTAGTTAAATAGTTAATAAGTAGCATATTCGACGTAGGCTAAACGTAGTGATTGCTTTCGTAGTAATTATATTGCACTAGAATTGTAGATAGTTTTATACACGGCTATATATATCTTTTTTGATTTAGTTTACGATCATAATATAAAAAGCTAGCGGCGCAGTAAATAATAAGACTGGTACACCCATGGGTGTAAATGAAAATGTTGAAGTTTGCAAGGTTATTTATTATAGCAATTACTATTCAATATTATGTAATACTATTCAATACTATTCAATACTATCCAATACTATATCCACCGGTATATGTATTCCGGAAATAGTATTATACCATAAATAAACAATATATATAGGAGTAAGAATAACAGCAACCAATATGTCATCTGCTTAAAACATCTCGGATTTATGTAACCACTTAAGGTGAAAGTAAAATTTAATTAGAATGGATATGGTCCGCCAGCTTTTATTAGACTATATATAGTATATATATATATATATATATATATATATATATATATATATATATATATCAAAGATAGGTCGCTGCAACAGGGGGATGGGGAGGGGGTACTAAATGTACTAAATACATAGGTAAATAGTGTTACGTATACAGCCATACCATATGTATGTCGTATGGGTGGAGTCATCTATGTACATATATATATATATATATATATATATATATATATATATATATATATGTATGTGTATACCCTTGTAAGATTCGGTAAACAAAGTCAACGTAATCAAATGTAAAATCTAGCGAATGTAGGCTAAAGTGCAAATATGACCACGTAACACGTGATTACATTTACACGTTACGGATTACAATATATTGATGTGTGAAAGCTATTTAATCTATAATTACTATTAAGGACGCATGTATATATATATATATATATATATATATATATATATATATATATTACACCAGTTTATTATGGATGTTATAATAAATATTATAGGATGTATTTATGTTTGTCTATTTCATCTATACGGAGCGATAATATCGAAAAAGTCACGCGACCCAGTAATTGTTTACATCACGTGGTAGGATACACTCCTCGGGAACTAGATATTGGCAACGGGAAGCCCCTCCCCTCCGAGTCACGTGTTTACGGCCGAGTCGAATACCTTCCTCCACCGAAACCTGGTTCAAATATATATATATATATATATATGATAAAATATAGTAAATAATTGTTTAATATAAATAGTAAATAATATATAGTAAATAGTATAGTATAGATTCGTCGTAGGTGTACGTTCTATCGCGTCTCCGATATAGGTCGTCCCACTCATCGGGAATAAATACCCGAGCACCGGTACTCCCACCTAGCGGTATCCGATACGTCAACTTCTCCGCCGCCGGCCGGCCGGCCGGTATCCTGGATTTTAGCCGGATGGTCAGATGACCGATACGTGAGGGGTCAACGGGTCAACGGGTACATCTGCACTCGCCGCCGAAGTATCATCGCACCACCGCTGACCAGTCTATATAAACGTACGGTCCTCTCGACCCGCGTGACGTCATCTTTGTTTATATTTCACCGCCGCCACGCCCCTCGCTCTTATCCAGTAGTTATCGTTCGGTTATCGGGCGATAAAGGGATAAAAATCGCTGATTTCGGGTAGATAAAGGGTTACTGGTGTAACTATATACTGTAACGGTTATCGGAACGTTGTACGATATCGGCGCGTGCTCCTCGTTGCGATATCTATGACGTTTCGATCGAATGCGCGCGAATTGGCTTTACGCCAATTCTCCGGACCAATCAGAATGCCGCGTTCGAACTCGCTCTCGGCGGACGGCGTTTAAAAGCGGCAGCGCTAGCGAGCGCGGGTCAGTTAAACAATAGAAGATAATGAGAAACGTGGGCATCATATACCGATCGGTGTTAGCACCGGACACTTCGGCAGCGGAGAACACGACGTCCCACTATTTCCGCATACCGCAAGCCCTACCCGAGGTCCAGCCGCAGCCACAGCAACACGATTGCTTGACCACGACGGTGTTGCAGATGGCCACGGTGACGTTGTTTATAGCTTACGTAATACGTTGTACGTTCGTCGCCTACCGGTTGCCACCCGGACCTCGGGGTTACCCCGTAGTAGGGGCGCTACCCTTTTTGAGGAAGAGTCCGCATCTGGTGGTTCAGCGATGGTGGCGCCAGTATGGAGATATCTGCTGTCTGCGCATGGGCAGTCGGCTTGTGGTGATACTGAACAGCGTCGAGATGATGAAGGAGTGCTTCATTAATCAGGCCGAGGTATTCGGGGCCAGACCGAATAACTTCTTCAAGAAATTAGCGAATAATAAAGGTTTTTTATTTACGCAATTTTTTTAATTTTAAATTAATATCTTTATTAGTAGTAGTAGTATTAGTAATAGTAGTAATTGCAGTATTATCAGTATTAGTGATATTAATTGTATATTACTAATATATTAGTATTAATATTATGAATATATTACTTGAATATATATATACTATAGTAATAGCAGTAGTAGTATTAGTATGATGTTCAGTAACAGTAAAAGTAGCAGCATCATTAATAGTAGCGGTGAAAATAGCAGTAGAATTACAAGTAACAGTAGAACTAATAGTAGTATTATGGTAGAAATAGTTATACCTCCTATGGTATACATATGGTATATATATACCATTATCAGTAGCAGTAGCAGTATCACTAATAGTAAAGAGGGAAGTAGCAGTAGTAGTAGTAATAACTACATCAGATGCAGTATACTGATTCAGCAATACCATTATCATCAGTGGCATTATTAGCAGTACCAGTGTGAAAATGTCAATAATTATTATTAGTAGTAGTAGTATTAGTGTAACAATAGAATGAACCTGGACATAGTATTATTTGATGATATCAAATTATAATACGATGTATCAATTACACTATCTTTATTTATGTAAACAGACACGTGACTTGCCTAAAGTTCAAACCAGTGCAATAAATGTATAGCACTACTTGTAACAATATCATGTATACGTATACGCAGTGTATACTGGGATAGGTTAGGTAGTGGACATATACTACAGGACATACACTACAAAGCAATATATAATATCGTTACTACTATAGTGTTATATGTATTTATATATATATATATATATATATATATATATATATATATATATATATATATATATATATTTCTCATTTAAATTTTACGATTAATCTATTATTGGTAATAGAATATATTTAAAATCTATAGAACTTTATTTACCTGGAATCGTACATATCTAACGAATAGTATATATTTACTGAATTTATATATATAATAACATTCATTTAATATGTATTAATTAAGTATTACAAATGATTTCTAAAGGAATAGTTTTCACTGAAGGAAAAGTTTGGAAAGAACATCGCAAATTTACGAAAAGTGTTTTACGCGATTTCGGAATGGGGAAGGTTAATGCATATATATATATATATATATATATATATATATATATATATACTATATATAGTTATATTTCCTTTTGAAATATCTAATATGATTCTATACAATATATACTTATTCCTACACTCCTAAATATGTATACCGATATCGGTAAAATGCCGCAATTTATCGGTATCATGTAGATATGTAGCGATCTTTATCATGTCCTTTATGTAGTTACATAACTTTTATACAGTAGTTCGGTGTCGGACGAAGATGTATACGATATACTTCTATCCCACACCGAAATATGTATAGGTCATATGATATCATACATGGATATCGTTATTTTAAAACGGTGCCCGGACATAGTTGTCCTCCGCGTATTGCCCGTCAAAGAGATGTCACTACAGTCGTGGTAGACTAGATAGAAGACACGACGTATTTACACCCGCCAGCACTACAGTAGTAGACTCCACTCTAATGAATGCAATAGCCGGCTATTGTATCAACACCGCGGTAGTAGGAAGCCATAACAATAGGCCAAGCGAGTGATTGAATGCTGTCTGCGAAATGCGAAAACAGTAAAAAAAATAATATATATGTTTTTTTAATAAAATATATTTCGATGAGTACTTTTTTTAAACGACGTTCGGCATTACTTGTTAAATGCACTACTATTAATTCATATTGTTATTATTGAGACACATGTATATCAGTGTCTCACTGAATTTTACTTATAATCAGAAATTATAAAATGACCTATTTAAATTTGTAATCTCTATTTGGAAACGCGATATTAATGTATTTTTTATAGTTCCATTAAATATTTAGTGGTAAGGGTTTTAGTTACTAATACATTATATACACGTACTCCTGTTAAGATATATATATATATATATATATATATAATATATATGCTACTACTACTACTACTACTACTACTACTATTACTACTACTACTACTACTACTACTACTACTACTACTACTACTACTACTACTACTACTACTACTACTACTACTACTACTACTACTACTACTACTACTACTACTACTACTACTACTACTACTACTACTACTACTACTACTACTACTACTACTACTACTACTACTACTACTACTACTACTACTACTACTACTACTACTACTACTACTACTACTACTACTACTACTACTACTACTACTACTATAGTCTCATACTATACTCTACTCTCATAAACCATTGCAGTAGTAGTAGTATACTACTACTACTACTGCAATGGTTTATGAGAATTATTACAACATTTTATTACTCAGAATTACGGATTTATTGTTTTTTATTAGAACGTTATACAATCACAACATAACATAGGTGTATGAACGCATAGAAAAACGATTAATTTACTGAGTATTGTATGGATATATGTACGTATATATATATATATATATATATATATATATATAGAGTAATACCCTTATATGAAGAATGTGTTGTTGACAGATAAGTGTTTCCTTGTAATATCGGGGTTTCCTCATAAAGTCATTTATTTTAATGTTAAAATGAATGAATTTATGTATATTATTAATCGCTTTCAATTATCTATAAAGTCAGAGAATATAAGAATACGAATAAATAGTATATAAGTAATATATGATTATACTCTAAGGAATAATTTTTAATATAAATAAATCCTATGTTTTAACGTCATATTATTTATATGTATCAACATAAAGTTCGTAAATAAATATGTACCGAATAGCGCATATGTGTACTAATGTTCTTACCACGTGATCAGGTCTGCTTGGAACAGAGCCTCGTTACGGAAGTGGACTTTTTCCTCGACTTTATGAAGGACAACTTGGACGAACAAGGAAATATCGATCTTTCCTCGAATCTTCCGAAACTCGTTAGTCACATGATAACAATGTATTATATATATATATATATATATATCTGTGTGATTATGTGTATATTTACTTGTGGGTGGTAGCTCTTGTGAATATGTGTATGTTTGTGAGTGTATGTATGTTCGTATTATTATAAGTATATGTGTGAATGTTTAATGTGTGTGTGTGTGTGTGTGTGTATATTAATTTAGAGTTGTACGACATATTATATATACGTCCATTATATAGGATGGATATGTATTTATTTTCTATTTTATATCAGACATTTGTATTAAACTTCAAGCTTACACCTAGTTCTGATCGGAAATATACGGAGTTTCAATATATTTACATATTATAATAACTATATATAGTTATATATATATAAAACACACGTGAATATATTTATTTATATTTTGAAATGCTTAGTAAGGTTAAATATAAATATCTCAAGTGTCACGGAGTTTATAAATAAATATCGTGTCAGCCTCCTCTGTCTCATCCGTGTAATACACTGACAGACAGACAGACGGTGTGTTGTTGTTGTTGTTGAAGTATGTTGTTTGAATCTATCGACAAATCAAACTCTCCCTATATAGAGTATTGAGGATTGTTTGTGATCGTAGAAAACATTAATATATATATATATATATATATATATATATATATATCATGAATACTAATGAACTCGCGCATGTGCAATATATATATATATATATATATATATATATATATATTTATATATTTAGTATTATGTATGACTCTAACCGGTATAACTGACTAATGTATCTTATAGTTGTACTGATAGATTGATTGACTATTATTGAATATATTCATTGTAGATACATGTTATTGTTCAACATTCCATACGATATGACATTATAGAATGTATCATATCATTCATATAGATATAAATATTATTAGTTGACATGTAGACTAAATAATTGTCTCCACTTAAAATGATGAATTAACAGAAACGTATATATTTAGTTCATAACAAAACTATTGAATTTAAGTCGCGACAGGGTCAAATTCCTTAAAAATTTAAATTGAAAAAATAAGTGCTCTTTTCGCTGACGAATCGAATTCTATTAATAGCCGTAATCGTCCGAGCGAAAGCATTCTACCACTTCCCTACACAACATCCTTACAAAACATCCCCGCACAACTCCAACAGGTATCCAATATAATCTGTTCGATTATCTACGGGTCAAGGTTCGACTACGATGACGTGATCTTCAAGAACAACATCCAGGCGCTAGAGATCAGCGTACGCAAGCAGACCATGATCGGACTGGTGAACTTCATCCCGGTGCTCGAGTACTTGATACCACTACTGCCCAAGAAAAAGGTTAGCATTTTTATATCTTTATACCGACGATTCTAAAGGTAATATCAACGTTTGAATCATTAATTATCTGCTTTTCTGCTAGATATTTGTAATCGTACAGTATTTAATTTAAAATAGAGTGTTCAATAAAATATAATATATATATATATAGTTAAAATATATTCAAATAATGATACTTTTATAATATGTATATAATTTAAAATAGCTTTTTTAATTGTATGTAGATATTTTAATTTTTAATAATTCTCGATTCTTAATTTTTTCCATAATATATTACTGTCCTAAAATAAGACTATAATACAATATTTAAGAATAATTGTATATGCTTTAATAATACTAAACTATTATTAATATATTATTTACCTTTATTGACCTCAGGTACTCATGGAAAACGTAAGAATCAGAAATCAATACGCTCAAGAACAAATCGATAAAAATAGGAAATTGCCAAACGATACTGCGAGAAATTTCATTGAAGCGTATTTCAAAAAGATGGATTCATTGGAGAAACAAGGAATTGCTACAACATTTGAAGGTAAATAACTATAAATAGATACAAATATAAATATATGTATTAAAATAGTATTCAACTTATTATTGAATTGCCTTTAATTGCCTTAAATGTATGTTAAGATGTAAATTGATACATTGTTTATTTAAAACTTAAAGAAATTATACATACTATGATAAAATAGTATAAACAAATAAGATACAAAATAATAAATATTATAAATATTGTTTATTTACGATCGGACAATCACTTGCACAATCTATAAATAGACTACGGGGAAGTGACGCTAATTATAGAATCGTAACAACATCACGTTACGTATCACGTATGTAAAATCGATAAACAAATCGCGATCACCATTCACGGAGTGGCGATCTTCACAATCTATTAATAGAGCGTCACGTAGTGAACAAACGTTGTACCTACTCGAAATCCGGCATAACATCAGGCATAGCTCGCTATCCCCAGCTATGGCTTTGTTTATTTACGTTAAAAACATGAATTAAAGATACATTTAAATAGATACATGTGTACATACTTTCACATATATACTCTATATATACATTATTAGTGTATATAAATGCACGTAAGTCAGTGTAATGCGTCGTTAATTTCGTTGATTAATGAATATTTTAATATAATTTATATATGTAAATTGTACATATATATATATATATATATATATATATATATATATATATATATATATATGTGTGGAATATAAATTATTGAAATGTAGTAAATAAAAGTGTAACCGATCTCACATTATCTCACACTATCTCACATTATCTCGCACTATCTCACACTATATCGTTGTATATAATAGTATCTAACAATATATCATACGGTAATATAGAGTGGGTATATCTAAATCTATAGAATGTTAAACTGAGAATAATGGTAAGCAATAATGTATATACATATATATATATATACATATATATATATATATATATATATATATATATATATATATATATATATATATTGTTATTTATATATATATACCATATTAGAATCATATTAGAATAATTTGGTTATACATAAAAAAACGTCATCTATGTTCCTGGATGAATGAAAGGACTCAGACAAATAATAATAACAATACCTATACATATATATATATACGTGTATGTTAACTATTGTTCATTATTACACAAAGAATCGCAACTGAAGAGAACGATACAAGACCTGTTCATCTCCGGAACGGAAACCGTGACGACGACCTTGAGATGGTGCTTCCTGTTAATGGCCACCTACACCGACTCTCAAGATAAGGTTACAACCTACAACGAGCCTATGTACAAGTTATATATAGTATATATATTATACTATATATAGTACATATATAGTATGTGTACAAGTTATATATATAGTATATATATAGTATATATTATACTATATATATAGTATATATAGTATGTGTATAATCGGTACTGTGCTATAGCCTATAGGTACAGTGTACGCACACACATCTACTACTATAGTACATATATATACATATAGAATACTCGAGAACATAGTATGCATGCTCGTTTAAGCAAGCGATGCGTTGATGTTGCTTAGCGATTACGCAACATCTATTAACCAATCACACGCGCGTGTATCACGAGTGACACGTCATCATTCGTAAAGTATACTGCATACGAATTACGATGTCATAATAATGGCGCCGATTACGCCGATTACGCCGATTACGCCGGTATTCTGCACGAGAGGCGCGCTACTCTCATTTATGTGACGCAACGATATCGTTTAAATCCGTATATTATGTTGTATCGATACATCTAGCATTACATTTTAAAGTCAATACATTTAATGAATACTATACTATATGTATATATTAGTAGTAGTATTATTATTATAATATACAGCGTTATTATGTAACATCGCATAACACCGCCCCCATCGTACCACGTGACAGGTATTCGAGGAGATCGACAGAGTGTTGGGAGACCGAAAGCCGACCATGCGTGACAGGTCTGATATGCCGGTAACTATGTCAACCATCATGGAGTGTCAACGGATAGGAAACATCGCTCTCTTTAGGTAAGTGTACACTAGTATACTACTACTACTACTACTACTACTTCTACTACTATAGTAGAATACTATCACCAGAACTGCTATTTCTAATACAAATACTACTACTACTACTACTACTACTACTACTACTACTACTACTACTACTACTACTATTACTACTACTACTACTCATATAATAATAATATTTCTACTTTATTAAGCGTAATATAATAATAAAGTTTTCATTTAAATATTCGTGCTAAAAATCGCGAGCCTATAAATAATAATGACAATTACTAAACGACCTGCTAATATGTCATAGTTGGATAGCCTATAGGGTATAATTAACTACTAGGGTGTCGTATAAGGGACAACTGTTAACACCCGAGTGCATCTTTAGTGTGCATTCACCGCGCTAATAAATCATAGAGATTCATAAATCACTCCTCAACGAGCCTCGAATGAAACCGTTATTATACCGTCTAGATTGATAATTTTACGGCTATTCACTTAGTCTACTGAATTTATCGTCGGCTATTAATTTTAATGCGTTAACAAGCACTAAAAGACTAATTACTTTTTAATCGCCTATAAATATCACTACGTTATTTCCATCGATGTTAAGTATTATGTATTCGACGCAATTACTGCGTATCATCGACCTTGACCCCTCGGCGATAAATATGTAGGATATAGATCTTAATAGACAATTATAATCTATCTAAATCATTATAATATGAATATATAATCTACGAATTCTTACAAAGATGTAACTTATTCCGAAATATTTAATTTGTATTTATAGATATGCCGATATGATATAAAAACCACTTTAAATTCTTGTACATATATATATAGTAGTATATTTAAAATAATCAAATACGCAGACATAAAACTATGCATAATGCAGAGTTGCATAAAATTGATTATATATGAATTTTAATTTAAGTGAAATTATTATATATATATATATATATATATATATATATATATATATTATATAAGTATACATATAATAATACACTATAATATACTAGAGTATAGTATACCGTACATACCATATATGATACTATAGTAGTACTATACTATTACAACTACTCATCGATAGTGTACCGAGAATGACTACCGCCACTACCGAAGTAAACGGGTACACGATACCTAAAGGAACGTGGGTATTCGTGAATCGCTGGGGGGTGCATAGGACCAGCAGGTACTGGGCGCAACCCGAACAGTTTAACCCGAACCGGTTCATCAGGGACGGTCAGGTGTACACCCCTAATACGTTCATCCCGTACGGAATGGGTTTGTACTTCATCTATATAAACAATCTATCTCTTTGTAAACGCATACACACATATTTATAAAATATATATAATTAATTAATTTTAGTTGTATACAAACAATCTATTATTTACTACAATCATTTTTCGATTGTCTTTGGTATTAAAATTCAATATAATATTAATAATATATGTTTTATAAGCATGTACTATAGCAAGGTACTATTACTACCTTATGAGGTATTATTCTTTTAATTTATATAATATTTAAAAACAAATTAATACACTTTTTAATATTATAATATATAATTAAATTTAATACACTAATAGTAGTTGATATTTTTAAAATATAAATAACCAGTATAACTATTCAATATTTTAGTGAATTAAATGTTGAATTAGCTAATTTAACTAAATTAATATTGAATAATCGCCCACAGGTCCTCGTAACTGTATAGGCGAGTCTCTAGCCCGAACCGAACTGTTCATCTTCTTCACCAGCATCCTTCAGAAGTACAGACTTCAGCCCAGCACCACCCGTCCTCTACCCGACCTCGAACCGTGCGTAGGGCTGAACATGTCGCCTAAGAAGTATTCACTTCATCTGAGCTTGCGATAGTGGGCGTGGCCGTCATACGCTGATTGACGGGCGAACCTCTTAACGACACGCCCCCCCTCGTGTGGGAGACGACGCGTATTACGCAACGAGGGCGTTATTAACGACTGCCGTTACGTAATCACCTAACCTGAACACGAATACCGGTGACTATACCCTATTACGAAACCCCGTCCTAATAACACGATTAGGACACACCCCTTTACCTCTACTATCTGTGATATGCGCGCCAAGACAAGAATATTTGTCGTAGTACACTTTATTAAATTTATATTAAATTTATGTATATATTATATTATATATTCTAAAAGGAATATAATTATGATTATATATGTATATCTATAAATGTAAATAATTCACTTTATATTATTTATTTTCGACTGTATCGCTTTAATCTATTATTCAATGATTGAGCATATTTATTATAACATCGATATCATATACCTACGATGTGTATAGATTTACACTGAGTGAATGTTTTATTTTATTATCATATTTATTTATTTTTATACTTTTTATATATTATCATATACCAAGATTAATGTCGGCTATCTATACTTATTATTATTATTACAATGACCTTCGAACTTATAACGGTGCCTCGTTATGGTTCGTGACATATTATTATAAATTCGTTTATTAAATAAAAATTTATATATATATAATGTATTTAAAATAAACTTTAAATATATAAAATGAGTTAATTTAATAATAAATTATAAAAATAAACTTTACTATTTCTATTTTTATATTATAGATTCTTTTTTAATTATACATCCTCAAAAAAATCATAAAAGTGACGTCATGATTAAGTACACGTGTCCCTAGAGAGAGAGAGAGAGAGAGAGAGAGAGAGAGAGAGAGAGAGAGAGAGAGAGAGAGAGAGAGAGAGAGAGAGAGAGAGAGAGAGAGAGAGAGAGAGAGAGAGAGAGAGAGAGAGAGAGAGAGAGAGAGAGAGAGAGAGAGAGAGAGAGAGAGAGAGAGAGAGAGAGAGAGAGAGAGAGAGAGAGAGAGAGAGAGAGAGAGAGAGAGAGAGAGAGAGAGAGAGATGTATAACACTTATGTATCACACGTGAACAGCCAAATTCCGTCGCTAACTAAGAACTACGTTTAATTATTAGTATTATTTTTTAAGAGTAATTTATTATTAATAATAATATTTATTAGATTTAGGAATTTAGAAATGACAAAATATCATATTCGCTGTTAATGAGAAAACATAAACAAAAAAAACATAAAAATAACGCTAAACAAACAAAATAAACTTATTTATTTTGTTATTTTTATTTAACATTATTTTATTATTATAAATTAATTTAGAATCAGTGATTTACATAAAAATAGAAAATTCTGTTAAAATGTTATCGAGATAAATAGCGAAAAGTAAGTTATATATAAGATATCATGTGTAACATCTTTGGTTATATATTGATAATTATCCACATTGTGTAACAACGGTTGATTAACTCAATGTACACGTATACGTATACAACCATATATATATATATATATATATATATATATATATATATATATATATATATGTGTGTATATAACGACCTATATATAGGGACTTATTATATGTGTATTGACTATAGTCATATATGAATCCGTTGTCAGGGATGGTAGTCTATTACTGTCCATCTAGATGTTTATAAACATACTATAGTATGTGTAAACATACTACTATAGTAGGTCATTGTCGACCGTCTACCTATTTATATAACTGTTATGCGGAATATATATGTATCCACTATAGTACTATCAAAGATTTTGCGAAGCAAAGATATAACACTCCCTATGCATGCAACGTAATTTAGTAATATCCCCAGCCGCTGCTAGAAGTAGTATCGAAATCACTGAAATAGATTTATGTTCGGCTCTGTTTGCATACAACAATGTTTTCATTGCTCTATTAAATTACATGCAATATAAATTAACTTTTACTTACTAAATATATACTTATAGCATTTAAAACATAAATATCATATTTGTTTGTTATATATTAGTAATGAACACTTAGTTTTCATCATATAAATATTAATTTGAAGCATATTATTTAAAATTTTAAAAGTGTATAGTTAAATACGAATTTACATTATAAACAACGCATAGTTCCTAAAAGTAACCCGCTATAGGTGGCACCAGGGTATTTTGTATACAAATTCGAATTACACGATTTCGCGTAAGTGTTATATCTTTGCTTCGGAAAATCTTTGGTACTATGGTACTACACTCGTGTGTACAAATATATTGTTATTGTATATATGTGTGTTATAAAGTCAAAGTTGTAGATATATCGATTAATGTAATATACATTTAAATGCATTTAGCATTACGTAACAGAAATCGATATATGTATATGTATACATAAAAACTTAAAACTAGATTTCAGTGTCACGCTCTGCGTTAATTTCATAGCCATGTCAATTTTTTTATATTTTATATTTTTATCGTCTGAAAATTATATTTCATTATTTTTCTAAAGAAGGAATGCCATTCGGTGAGATCACCACATTCTTCTTTCTGCATCTCATCGGGTAGGTATTATTATTATTATTATTAGGTTATATTATTAGGTTATATTATTAAGGTAATTATTATAATATTTAACAGGTCTTTGATAAAATTAAAGTATATTAACGACTTCATTTTATTACATTTATATATATATATATATATATATACAATATTTATTTATTTAAATTACAATATGAATATATATGTGTGTGTGTGTGTACGTGTGTACTCAATAAAAACATTGTATTCAACTTGACCAATCTAGAAGTCACAGCCTAATAAATAACTGCATTGAGTGCACTGGTCGGACTAATAATAATAAAAGTGTTGTGTTTAATTTGTAATTCATTAAGTTCTTGATAAACACAAGTAAAATATATATATTAATATGTATATATATATATACATGTATATAATTATATATATATATATATATACATGTATATACATATGTTATGTTCAGTGTACTATATAGGTGTATATATATACATATATATATATATATATATATATATATGATATATGTATATAATATATATCATAAATGTATACAAGTGTATAAACATGCGTACAAACGTGTGTGTATATATACGGAATACGATATAGTATTATAAACATATATAAAACAGGAGACATACCTATAGTGTAAGTAAATATTTTGCTAAACAAAGATATAACACTATATACGTAAGGTGATTAATAGTCATGCATCCCGATGCTAGCAGTGATATATAAATCACTGAAATAGATTTAATTCTGGCTCGTTTCTATACAACAATGTTTTCAATGTTCTATTAAATTGCATGCAATATTAATTACC
Organism: Osedax fenrisi; assembly: GCA_964019155.1. Lineage (NCBI taxonomy): Eukaryota > Metazoa > Annelida > Polychaeta > Sabellida > Siboglinidae > Osedax > Osedax fenrisi. The sequence continues at coordinate 84,353,097 of OZ025243.1, forward strand.
TTTACTCGCCAAATAGATATATGTATAGTATTGAAAACAACATATCCTATTGCTTTGTTATATATTATTAGTAACGACTGGTTAGATTTCATCATATAACTACAGTTTATACAAATATATATGATAATCGATACACGTCAACGAAAATAGAAATTATATTATTGGCGTTGTTCATTTTTGTGTACAAAATCAAATTCTCCCTTTCGCGTTGTGTTATATATATATTTTGTAAACTTTGATATAAATATACTTATATGTTATACTACTGATCGATATTTTACATAATAATAATTTTATAGAATAATGTATTATAATATTCACAATCAAATACAATATGTTAATATTGATCCGTTAACAAAGTTATATATATATAATTAAATATATATATATATATATATATATATATATATATATATATATATGTGTACATCCATATTAAAGTATAGTTTATGTATTTCAAATAATGTTTGCAAACTTCCTAATAATAGTATATTAGTTTCTATATGTATAGTAAACCGGTGTCATATCTATTAACTTATTAACTATTAACTATTATTAACATGTACCCAACAATGACTCGTGATAGCTGAATTGTCCCCTTAATATAATAATATTCTAATAATAATAGAAAGGTTTACTGACTCAGTTGAAAATGATGAACGGTTATATGCGTCAAGTTGAAATAATAAAACAAAAAATAATTACACGAATAATAATAAATTTTAAAAGAAGAAATTATAATGATAACATATATGAATATAAACTATAGTCGAAATTTAAAAGTAATAAAAGATGAGAGGTTCCATAATTCATCATGGAGACTGTTACAGTACTTCGGAGCAGCAATAGTGAAAGCAGCAGCTGAATATATAGATTAGACAAGCGGTACAGAGAGTCTCATCATCTCACATTTGCGACTCGGACGAGAAGTTGCTCGAGCATTCGATCGAATTATGGTCCCTTCGATAGGTATGACGGAAATCCCATATACAGTGCCGGATTAAGCAAAGTATGGGCCCGGGGCAAACTTAATTTATAGGCCCCCTAATTTTTATAATTTAAAAAACATATTAGATATATTTACAATATAAATATACATTGTGAATTTTGGGTAACTAACATCTTTATGGTATAGGCACTACGTACCTGGTACGCATACATGTATAATTTTTATATTTTATAAAGGTATATATTTATAAAATATAGTTTAGATTATAATTAGTTTGAATAAAAAATAGTTTCTTAATTAAATATTTATTTTGCGTGTTTTATTTTTTGAAAAAATATTAATTATTCTTTCTTGATCAATTTCTTTTAATAAACTTGACTCCAATGATAATAATGCTAATCCTGATAATTTTTCCTGTCTGAGCGAATTTCCTAAATAATTTTTTACTAATTTAAGTTTAGAAAAACTTCTTTCACATGTAGGTGAACTATTTTACACCATTAGAGATAGATATATCCTATATAAAATTTCAATATTAGGATAAACATCAATAATTTCTCGAACATATTTATAATCCGATAGTACTTTTTTTTTGGTAATTGTATTATATCTATCAGATTCGATTAAATATTTAGAGATATGTATTGTATCGTTTAATAATTCATCATTGATATCCGTAGAATATTTCTTTATGAGAATTTTACAATTATTTGTTATTTCTGATGCGCTAATGGTCCTCAGATTTCCTATTAACCCGAATAGTGTAGTCACTTAATCATATACATCAATACTCTGCTTTATTGCAACTATATATTACATATTAATTATAATTATCATCAATATATAAATATATGTTATCTAAAATAATCATTATTAAAATATATATATATATACTATATAATTACCAATTAAATTGTCAAATATAGGTAGAAAACATTCACGTTTAAATATTTCTTTCGGTGTAATACTCTCAATAGTATTCAATGGTTCATCATCGAAGTATTTCTTTGCAATTTGTATTCGTTTTTTAGATTAATTAAATTCTGCCTTACATACATGTTCAACCATACATATAAATTACTCATAATTGTTTCTTTTTTCATCTATGTAATTTGGTAGAGCTACTAAATTATTGACGGCTACCATCAACTCAATTGAATTAGACTGTAATATTTTGCTTACTGCATGTATTCTACAGAGCAGATCCTTCCAAATGTTGCATAGCAAAACAGTTTCAAATTCATTCATTCTCTTATATATATAATTCAGCTCAATTAGTGATAACGCATTAATATTATCTTTTTTTCATCTTGATTATTACATCTAAAACGATTGAATATCTATCGTAAAGTGCGCTTACTGCATCATATTTATGTTATTATGTAAACCTTTATTAATTCTTCTTTCGTTTCTCACTACCACTTAAATTCTTCATATTAATAATACAAATATTAAAATTAAAAGTCCAGTAAAAATAATAATAATTATGCAAAGATCATAACATTATTAAAAAAGGGCCCCAAGTAATTATTTTCAAATGATAATTTCTTTAATAGTTGGTTATTATTCAGAAAAAAACTTATAAAATTAACTATAACATTATTATTTTTATCAAATGTATGGGCCCCTAAAAATGTGGGGCCCAGGGCATTTTCCCACTTCGCCCCCGTCTAAATCCGGCACTGCCCATATGTATATAGGATATCTTCTTTGCATTACTCACAAGGCTATAGCTTAGAGTGTATAGCTATAGCTATAGCTAATAATAGCTATTATATATTATGGATATCCGATAGCGTGTAAGGTTATGGCAGATATTCTAGTGTAGCCACGCCCTTTTGATATGGTTGCCACGCCCCCCGATATTATTCCGACATCGGTCTATCGATAATTAAGCAAATAAGCACCTAGAATAATCATTAGTCACCGGTCAATATATTCACACATTACCTTGACATATTATGCATGTACAAATCATAACATATGATTCCGACTGGCTAATTAAACCTAATAGCATATTTATAATTCACATAAAGTCTACATATATGTATGATATTCCTTAGCTAGCCATATAGTTAATAACTAATAGTAATATATATATAATGTAAACGTATATTATTATGATATATATACATAACTATATATGTATGCTAATTATAATTATGAACTAAATAAATATACTTCAAGTTATATAATATGACTCATATGACTCATTAGAAAATAAATGTTTTCACTGTAGTGTAAACGTGGTTCACTAATACAAATCTAACACTGAACATCGAGAAAAATAACATATTAACATGATTAAAACATTCATATTAAATAGTAAAGGTAAATGTTGAACAAGTAAATAATATTAAATGTTTGGGTATTTTCATTTATAGTAATCATAATTATGCAATACACCTAGTGATGGGCAGGATCGCGATCATTGATAGGCGATCCGATTCGGATCGGGATCGAGATCTGGTACGCAAGCGAGGATCGGGATCGAGATCGGAAAATGATCGGATAACGAATGGAGGATCGGGAAAAGTTTAGGGATCGGCGATCCCGATCCCGATCCATAAAAAAGGATTTTTGCCCAGCATTGCATATAGGATACTCTAATATTATTATATTAATTTATAAGAATATTAACAATATTTGAGTATTGTATTATCCTACATTGATATGATAGTGTATGATATATATTGATCATTATTTTGTAATGTTTTCCAATTGGAAAACATACCTTAAGGTATTGTAAGACTAGGTTAAACCTACTTAGTATTTAAATAATAATTTTTATTTTTACCATAATAGAATTTAATTATTTGATATCATATAAGTAAACCACCGACTATATATTTGTATCCAATTCAATGCATTTATATAAATAAATTATATTTAATACATATATATTGTTTTGAATTATGAAATAAAATAGTATTAATTAAATATAAAAATAATATCGTGATCGTGATCGGGATCGGGAAAGGATCGGGTAACGAAGTGAGGATCGGGATCGGGAAAAGGATCGTATATAAGAGAATAAATAGATGATCAGGATCGGGATCGGCGATCCAGGTAATAAGGATCGGTGCCCATCACTGGATACACCTTTGTTATGTATTTAACTATCGAAAATTATATATATATATATTTATTTATAACATTATATTTTCTCAACATGAAAAATCTAAATTGTATTATACAATTATTTGTTTTTCTAACATTTCTTATTTATTAAAATATGTGGTATAACTATAAAATTACTATAACAATATATTACATCTATAAATTATAATTAAAAAAAAAGTTTGATATCATAAATAATAATACGGTTGATTGTAAATATTACCAGTAATATTTTGGTCGCATATAGCATAAATCAATCAAAAATGTGATGATCTATTAAAAGTAGAAATATTATATTTCTTTGTAAACTTGTTCATTACAATTATAATATTACATTTAAGTAATTTTCAATTTTCAATAAATATAAATAACATTTTTGTTACCACTAACGAGAACAGCCCAATATCAAAGCTCTATAGATGATTGTATATCATTGTTAGAGTTATTACATATATTAGAGATCCATGGAAAATTTTTGTATAACTCTATAGTTAAATAATAATCTAATAATATAATTTTTGGTAATATTTAAAAATAATCCTATACAAAATATAAATACATTGAAAAAATCAGTATTATAATATTAATTATTAAAAATAGTATACAAATTATAATAAAAAATATTAAAATCAGTATATAAATAAAATATTATTAAAAATATCATTAAAAACAGTAGTAAATGTATTTTAATGTATACATTAAATCATATAAATAATACATAATCATATACAAATAATATTATAATTTTGTTATATTATATTATGTTATAGTATATATAAAGTGTACTTCATAGATTATATATAATATATATAAAATATATAAATATAATAAAACATATCCTATATATGAATGAATACATAGGTTGATATGTGGTAATTCTATAGAATTACCTACATTTGTTTTGTGGACCTGTATTGATTGTGACTTCGTTAATTATTAGCATCAATGCAACACCATTGCACATAGCATACACATTTACTTATTTGTTATTGTTGATATACCCATACACCACAATCTGTAGTCCACATTTCTACAATGCCCTTGTCATCAATTCTATAATTCCGATATTCAATAAATCATTGTATCTAGGGGAAAGTAACTTAATACGGATACTTTAACGATTAATGGTTTTAACATTTTATGACTCAATATATGAGTATAAAATATATTTGTATTCAAATTATACAATATATTAATATTTTATGATTATAGATATTATTGTGATTTTAAAATTGTATTTAATCTTTTTATTCAATAGATAACCGAGTGTCTGTATTCTGTACCCCGTGTTATAATATGGACAGTGTCCGTCGGACGCCCTATAGATAATCTATATTTTATTGATGAACCAATCAAATAAATACATACAATTATATTATTTATAAATAATGTTATGAATAATTTAATTAAATTTAATTAGTTATTAATTTATTAATTTTTAATATTTTATTATTTAATAATACAAGCTAAGTATCTAAATAATAACATATTTAGATTTAGCTTTATTGGTGGTATTAATATTATAACGCTCGCGATTTATAGGAAATTCAGAATAGTTCACATGCTACGCGCTGATTGGTTATAGGGTATCCGTATTAAGACCGTATTAAGACATCTAGAGTGTCCGTATTAGGGATTCATATGATCTCTATATATATGCTTATAATTTCATTAATATTTGACAATAATTATATATTATGTATATAATGTTTAGAATGCTTTAGTTTTTAATAATATATTGTTATGTTTTATATCTATACATTTGTATATTATTTATATAGAAAGTTTTAAGTTGAATTTTTTTTCACAAATTTAAAAACGTAATCAAAAATCATTGTATTAGATATATTAAGACTATTTTGAATGATATAAAATAAAAAATACTTATTTAGACTATTTATATAATTATGAATATTTTATTCTTTAACATTTTTATTGTAGGATTTATGGTTTCTGAGATACCGAGAGTGTTCGTATTCGGTTACTTTCCCCTAATTATGTTAATTATTTGTATACTTATTTTCTCTTATCTAACTATTTTATTTCAAATTAATTAAAATATTTTATTGTTCTTAATTATATATTTTATTATAACCTTACTACTTTTGAATTTATATTTTATTAAATTTTATTAAATTTTTAAATTACAATTGTACTACTAATTTATTATATGTTCATTGTGTCCGAATGAATATAATTATATATGACACAGTACATATTTATAGGCAATATATAATCAATAAAGTCCACATCTTTACCTGATCATACTTAGAATGTGTCTATACAATAAAGTCATTCACACCGTATCTAATAAATCAATCATTTTGGTTTCTAAATGAGATTATTTATGATAATTTGTCTATAATATATTATAGGATCCTATAGGATACTATCTAAACACCTTATAATTATCCTGATATGTCAAGGGCTCCTATATGTCCAATAGGACCCCTGGTTCTCCTTAAATCCCATGCCTAATATTAAAATACTATATATTGAAAAACATATAAGTTTAATCCATTTTAAAACCTGTATATATTGATTATTTCACCCATCAATTAAAGAAATTAGTATTAGGTAGTTATATTGCATAATAATGTATTACTATGATATCTCATGTATATATAAGTACCTACTTTATATATATATATATATATATAAATATATATTTACTTTAAAAAAGGATTTGTTGTGAATACATACATTATTTACTACTACTATCACCTCTAAATAGAATATTATCATTACTGCTTATTACTACGCCATGATTGCATATCGTTATTGTGGAATAGCTCGGCATTAAAGATAGCTAATCATCATATACACAGTTGATATCTGTATAAGGGTTCAACCATATACAGTTATACTTATACATATAAAACCCATTGATTTATATATATATATATATATATATATATATATATATATACTACTATTATACTAATATCAAAGGCTTTGCTAATACTATAGTATACTATACTATATATGGAATACCACTAACTATTTGGTAATCTAAATATATAAGCGAACCCCACACAATACCTATGATGGTTAAAGCTCACACACACACATATATATATATATATATATATATATATATATATTAGTCATACTTATAATGTTATTTATACGTGTTCAACCGAACATGTTTAAACAACATTTCTGTCTACTATTGCCATTAACCTAGAGGTGGTCAGGCTGTGTAGAGGTCAGTCGGGTTATCATCGGTTACCGGTGGTCATCGAAAACATATCATCGGTATAGCGCGCCCCCTGGTTACTAGAAATTTGTCATTAATTTATTATCGCCACCCCCGCAATATCGCCCTCTGCCCACGTGCTCGAATGTTACCTCTATTGATCGCTAGTTTGTCGTGATATTTATCGCGTTGCCTTTCACCGAACCACCTTTGTATTATCGCGGTGTCGTGTATGAGTCATGAGGTAGAGACCCTAGTTTGTTTGTTTGTTTACTACGTTAGATATTAATGTTGTTGATATAGGCAGACGATTCGATTGCTATTATGGGCCGTGTATTGCATAACTCGATAATAACAATGGAATGATGTATTGATTACGTATAGAACACTACAATAGTGGTTAAGAATATATGTTTACCTTAGAGTTGGCCGAGGAAATGACTCTTGTTGTGCTAGCCGACTAGAATGTCATATAACGCACTAGACAACATATTTGTCCTTTATATATTAAATATAAATGACGATTTGACGTCTTATTTTTTTACCCACATATATGTATACATAATATATAAAATAATATAACATATACTATAGATTAAAATATATAATATTATATATTAATATATATATATATATATATATATATATATATATATATATATATATATATATATATATGTGTGTATGTGTGTGTATGTGTGTGTTGTTGTTATGGTTGTCATTGAAGGTATTTATTTAAACACATCATTAATAATAATAATTCTATAATGTGTATCGAATAATATATATCACATATAGATACAAATAGCGAATGTATATAATTCGCACGATAATATTACGATGCGAAACGAATATCAATGTTGAGCGATAATAAATTGTTTTAATTTATTTTAAAATGTATTTATCATTAGATTTTTATTTCTAAGAGAAGGGGGTAATTTATTCCATCTAATTGATGATGTTGAGGTGAATTTGTTCCTTTCGTATTTGATGCAATTGGTAATTGGTTGGTGTAGTTCAATAGAATTTGTATTACGTAAAAGTCTAGTGTTTGGTTTATGTTTTATTTTATTTCATAAATTATGCTTAGGGGAGGGAAGGGGCCGTGGCCGTTTTAATGTTTGCTTAAATGGTGTTTGATAGGATACAAAGTTCTATATACAATATTTATATAAACAAAATATCTATAATATATAGTCAACTTTTATTTAAATAATTAATTAATTACTCTAATTTATTATATAATAATTTGTTGTCCAATTTTGAGAAAAGCATGATTATATATATTTATGCTTATTTATATGTATTTATAAGAGTATGTGTATATATAATTAAATCATTGAATCAAATAAGGTTAGTATGCATCATAAATATAATTATTTAATATTACATAATTAACAAAATATAAATCGAATACATTACGAGACACCTATCACATTTTCTGGTACTAGTGGCCACTACTACGGCCTTGCCTTATTTTAGTGCTTTTTTAATGACTAATCAAACGTGTATATTATTAGGTTAAACACTTTATATATAAAAGTGAAATCAAAGTATTCTAGAACTATATATAGTATAGTATCATATATGATTTCTAATTAATTCAAAAAAATTAGAGCCTAAAATTCAGTATTTATCGATATATTAGAAATCCTCTGAGACATATTAATTATGGCCACTACTCCCTTCCCTCCCCTACTTGCTTATTTCGGGATTCTTTTTATTGATTCCCGGACATAATTATAGGGTAAGTTATAAGTAATAGTATTTTTAAATATTGTAAGTATTTTGTAATTAATAGAGTATTCAGTATTTACTAAATAAGTACTATTTAGCAAGTTAAGTTTGTTACGTAAGTCAGTAATGCTAGTTGTATAGTCATTCTTCTGTAGTCCTATATATTTTCATCTAGTTTGTCAATTTTCAGTTTTCCAGATCCCGAGAATAGGGAATTACAGTATTGTATTCTGGATAGTATGAGTAAGTAGTTTTGTAGTATTTTTATTTAAGTACGGTCGTATTTTTTTAATATTAAATATCTGTGCAGTCATGGATTGAGTAGGTAAGCTGTAATATTTATCTAGATTAGGTTTATTATTAAAATTGACGACTAGGTATTTAACAGAATTGGTGGACATGATTTTGTGTTGATTAATAATAATTTTAGGGAACTATTTGGGTCACTATAGTGATATTTAATAATTCAGTTTTATTGTGGTTTAGTTGTAGTTTATTATTTGTCAGCCAGTTTTGTAGTTCGTTTAAACAGTCTTGTAGTTGAATAGAGTTTGTTATCGTTACATGTAGTTCTATGTCATATGCGTATACGTTGTAAGTAATAAATGGATAACGTTTTATAATTGTTTGTAATGGAATAAGATATAAGAGAATGGGAGAAAGTATTGAACCTTGAGGGAGACCAAGGTCGATGGTATATGAGGTAGAGTAGTTATTTATAATTGTAATGGAATGATTTCTATCTTTTATAAAATTAGAAATCATTCCATAGTTTTATCTTGTATTCCAATGTCTCTAAGTATTTCTAACAGTCGGTCATGTCTAAGGGTGTCGAATGCAGAGGATAAGTCTAGTAGTATAAGCTGCATGGGTTGTCCAGTCTCTAGTGAGTTATATAAGTCGTCAGATAGGCAGAGTACAGTGGTTTCAGTACTATAGAGTTTACGGAACGCGTTTTGTCTGATGTCCAGCAACATACCGTATGTGTGTATGTGTGTGTATGTGTGTGTGTATATTATATATATATACAGACTATATAATATAGTATATATACTATTATGATTATCCAAATTTGTAATGCATGATTATAATCATATATATATATATATATATATATATACTAATTAAAATATAGGAATATAATATAATATATAGTACCTATAGGTAGTAGGTATACCTATATTACTATAGTACTATAACTATAGTACTATAGTACTATAGTACTATTTGTTAGAATATAAAATATATAATTATAAACACATTTTTACTTACATGTATTCACATATGTATACATTATTAAGTTAATATGAATTATATTTATATGAATTATAATTATATTATGAATTTATAATATAATAAATTAATATATATATATATATATATATATATATATATATTCAATACTATAACATTAATATGTAGGACCTAGACCCAATATATAATCATGAATATTAATTTGTAATCAATAATCAATATATTTAACAAAATTATGTAAATGTAAATGTATATTTCAAGTAGGTTTGTTTATGGTTTTCTGATAATTGTTAATAACATATAATTTAATTCAAATTAAAAATTCCAATTATATTACATTTAACATCTGCCCAACATAAATCCTTCTCCATCCATGCTCCAAAAATCTGGAATGATCTCCCTCACCAAATCCGATCAATTGACTCAACTGTAACATTCAAGTCAAAGCTCAAAACTTACCTTTTTCCCAATAATACATTGAAAGCACGTCCGAAAACTTCAATAAAGAAGTTGATGGAAGTGCCTATTAGGTAACAGGTATATATGTTGATACGATATATCTTACAATTAAGACACACCCAATTTACATATTAAATGTGAAATGTAACTACCTACCACGTAATACGTACATTAATGTACATACATCTATGTAGGTACACCTTAGTGCTGTAAATAAGCTCGGACAGTTATCGGACAAGTATCGAATAGTATCAAACTTTGAAAAAAAAATCGTTGTCGAACTTTAGAAATTTTGAACTTATGACATTCGAACTTCGAACTTTGAATTAAAGTATCGAACTTTCGTAATTTGAACTTTTTATGCAATTATCTAATTTGCGATAATATATTTTTTATAATATAATTAATTTAAGTTATCCAAAGTATCGGTACAGTTTCAGTCTCGGTTATCCAAAGCATTTATGCATATTAGTCTCAGTTACCCAAAACATCGATACAGTTTCAGTATCGGTTACCAAAGTAATCGATGTAGATATTGGTTATTAAAAACTAAAAATAATAAAAACACAAATTAGCCATGGCTAAGTGCACTTATGGAAATAATAACATTTATTTATACACAGATTAAGTATGTAATATATATATATATATATATATATATATATATATATATATATATATATATATATATATATTATATTCATATTTATATCTATAACAAATAATTAAAATATTATTGAAATGTAACATAAAAAGCATCGTTTGTGTTCGGTTATATCTAGTAAAACTCTCAATTTGGTTTGAGCCTATTACGTAATAATATACTGGTATATAATAATATATAGGTTTGTTTTTTCTCATAGAATAAAAGTATCGGGTAGGCATCATTTAGGCTCTATCAAAATGCTGACGTAATTTATATACAAGTACCGATACTTCAAATATTGTGTTAGAAAAAGTATTGATACTTCAACAATTTTGTTTGAACAAGTTCGATACTTCTTTATATATACTACCCAGTAAGTACAGTTATCAGTGATAGTTGTTAGCTTATAGTTTGATCATCATCATGATTTGTGATTAACTGATCACAATACGATTACAACCATATTACAATCATTGATAAGCAATTATGCTTTGATTACGAACTACACTTATAAATCATTGATTGTAGTACGATTGTAATCAATGATTGTTAACTGATCACTAACATAGATTCACGATCAGTTGGTAATCATGATTGTAATACAATTGTAATCGAATCAAAATCTGTGATCGTAATCAATACATAGCCCCATGATTGTAATCTTATTAATTGTTGGATTGTAATCTGATTACAATCGTTGATTTCTTTACTTACTGGGTATATATACTTATATACATATATATATATATATATATATATATATATATATATATATATATGTGTAAAACCCATTATTTAGGAAATACGTTAGACTTAGTTTTAACAATTTCAGATTCAAATATTATATATGGTATACCAATTAAATCAAAATTATTAACTGATCATTTCACTATTAAATATATACCTACCTTCCGATTGAATTATTTAATACAACAAGAAAACGCGCTTTAATTAATTATAGAAACATTAAAACATTGAATATTAATGATTTTTCTAATGACATTATCAATTCACTTTCAAATTGTAATCTAAATCTTGATTACTTCAATAGTTATATTCTAAATTTATTAGATATCTATTCACCTATTAGGAGATTTTTAGTTACAATACATGATAATTGTCCAGTGTTTAATAGTGAATTGCAAAAATAAAAATACATTTACGAAAACTTGAAAACTTATATACAATTAAATATTCTAATGAAAAATATACTACATTTGTTAATTATAGGTAGTTTTATAGATCATCTATTCAAATTGCTAAACAAATTTATTATTATAATACTTTTAGTTCCTTTGAAAATAATACTACAAAGATTTATTATTTTATAAACTCCTTAACTAAAACAGAGTCGGTTAAATGTCCGACTCTACCTAATTTAATATTATGTTCTATTTTTCTATTTTTTTCAGGATAAGGTTTCAAATATTATTTCTAAAATTAAGCTTATAACAAATAATGTGTCTTTTATTCCTTTATGTTATGATATTTTACTTGAGTGTGGTGTATATTTTTACTCTTTTTCTTCTACTTCTTTCTCTAAATTGTTAGATCTTATGTTGGCTTCTAAATCGTCTTCTCCTATAGATCCATTGCCTCTATCTCTTTTCATAAGCTTGCTTTTATACTAACTCCATTTCTTTTAAATATTATTAATATTTCTCTCTATTCTGGTATTGTAGTACCTACCTTCATCTTTAAAACATGCTATAATAAAACCTATTCTAAAGAAACCAGGATTGGATATCGAGTGTTTATCTAATTATAGACCAATATCCCAATTACCTTTTATAAGTAAAATATTGGAAAGAATAGTTGCCAAGCAATTAATCAATTATCTAAATGCAAATTCATTATTCGATACTAGAAAAAGTGCATATATGAAATTTCATAGTCTTGAATCACTTCTTCTTTCTATTATTGATGATTTTCTTAATAAGCTCGATAATAATTCTAATATACAGCTTATTTTATTAGATCTATCTGCGGCATTTGATACTATTGATCATTCTATTTTAATTAAACGTCTTGAAGATATTGGTATTGTAGGTATTCCTCTAGCTTGGATTAAATCGTACCTATCTGAAAGAACATTTTCGATAAAAATTGATAACCATTATTCATCTACTTGTAAAATGTATTATGGAGTGCCTCAAGTTTCTGTATTAGGGCCATTACCATTTTCTCTGTATGTCTTACCTCTCAACAATATTATATCTAATTTTCCATCTGTAAAATATCAAATTTTTGCTGATGATATTCAATTGTATATTGAGCTTACAGTAATAGCCAATTCATCTGATAATGTAGCTCTAATTTATTGTATTAATATGGTTAAATTGGTTTTTACAAAATAGCTTAATGTTGAATATGAATAAAACTTAACTTATAAATATATCTAGAACATCATCAGTTTTTCCTTCTACCATCATTGATTCTATCACAATTGTTACTTGCAATAATGTTAAAAACCTTGGTTTTATTTTTGATGATAACCTACATTTTTCAAATCAGATAGCTAATGTGTGTATATCAACTAATTATAAATTATATAAAATACGATCAATAAGGAAATTCTTAACTTTTAGAATTTGTATATGTTAATAGAATCATTAGGTTATCTAGTTATGTCACGTATAAATTATTGTTGTTCTCTATATTATGGCCTTCCTGCGACTTCTACAAAATCCTTAGATAGAATCATTAGATCATCGATAAGAGTTTTACATCGTGTAAAATTAATAATAAATATTCGAGTAATAAATAAATTTACAACTTCAAATTTATTTTAATTTACATATTAATTTCAATATTTATTAATTACGATTACCATACAATATTAAATAGGAATATTTCTATATTTAGAATAGTAACAAAATATAACTAATAATAGACAGTGACAAGCAATATTTAGGATATATATAGAACATGAAAAAAATGAGTAATAAAATAGTGAAATAATAATTAGTGACATTTTCATATCATAAAATTCTATAATTTTATTAATTGATATTGATTTACTGCTATGAAGTGGTGTTGCCATTATTTATATTCGGATGAAATTATTAATATAAATAAATAAGTAATTACAATATTCATAAAATCTATTTATAATTAATATATTTTCAAAGCCATTTGATTATGATATATTTTCATGTTTACTTCAATATATACATTTTTATATTATTAATAATAATATATGATAATTAATAATAATTTATTATACAATATGTATATATATATATATATATATATATATATTATATGTATTTTACTTTAATCATTGATTGATTGATAATTCATTTAATCAAATACGTTGAACTATGTACATAGTTGAAATATATATATATATATATATATATATATATATATATATATATATATATATTTATAATATAAATGTTATATATATATTATAATCGTTAATAGATTATAATCGAAAGTATAAAGTATAAATAGTTTCTAACGATAATAGACGTTATAGAAATAAACAAAGAGTAATACAAAATTAAAGAAATTATAACGTTTTACATATACCTAAGCCCTACAGCTTAGCCGTTTTTGCGTACGAGATGCGCGCGCATTGTTGATTAACAAATAGGTAAACAAACAGAGATTAGTGTTGAAGAAATTGATTCATTTTTATAAAAGTTCTCATTTTACATAAATCATTTACAATACATTACATTACATTAATATTGATAATTGTATACTTTTATATTAGACTAAATATATTTACTTTATAATATATATACTATTAAAATATATAATTGAATATATGAATGATCATTTTTTTAAATAAGCTGATACAATATGCACTGAAGTTAACATCACGAATATTCAAATTTGACAAAATATACATATAAAAGTTTCCCAAAAGACATACAAAATTAGTTATATATTATTATAAATAATAAATTTTAAAAGGCAATAATTAAATAATAAATCTCATTATTTTATAATTTAAATGTGAGCTGAAAACTTAACAGAAATATATATTTTGCATGAAAATTATTAATTTTTAAAATGAATTAAATTATTTATCTTATGGAATTTTAATTATATGGTATATCATCTATCGTATAATTTATAATATAATATAGTTAATAACTATTAGTTATGCAAAATATTTCTAAATAAATGTTAACTAACTTTTCTATATAAACATGAGATTGTGCAGACTTTGAAAATCACTTTGACTATCAAGAATATATTAAACTTGTATATATTGTTATTTGGTGGAGTCCATTTATCCCATCCAGGAACTTAGATGAATTTTCCACTTATAACCATATGGCACTCATTTCCCTTCGCAGACGCTCTCGTGTTAAGGCAAAATAGTTTTAACAAAAGCTGATCATTTATTTATACACAATTATATAAGATCACTTCTAAATATTATGTGGATATATATATATATATATATTAATGGTTCGAATCCATGTCCTACTGCTTGTGTGTTTGACACCTTAGCCAACTGAGCCACACAGCATTGTTATGTATATGTATATCTTCCTCCTCTTCCTCCTCTTCCTCCTCTTCATACTCCTCCTTCTACTACTCTTCCTCCTACCCACCTCCTACTCCTTCTCATCCTCCTCTTCCTCCTCCCCTCATCCTACTCCTACTCCTTCTCTCCCTTCTCCACATCCTCCTACTCCTTCGCTTCCTCTTCCTCTTCCTCCTCCCCTCCACTTCTCCTCCATATATACCTCTTCCTACTCTTTATTCTCTTCCTCCGCCCCACATACTACTCATTCTCCTCCTCATATTCCTCCTCATCCAGCCCTCTTTCTACTCCTCCTCCTTCTCCACCTCCTCCTTCTCCTTCTCCACCTCCTATTCCAAATCATCCTCCTTTCCTCCTCTTCCTCCTCATCCCTTCCTCCCACTCCTTCTCCTCCTCTTCCTCTAACTACAAAGCTAACCATACTGCTATAACATAATACCTTAATGTACTTGATCTCTTTCAGATAGGTACAACCATGTATACCGTATAATTTTCAAATAGTTCTAGGTTACCACATAATTATTATTATGATAATACCTACTTACTCTATTTAGTAACCTAAGTTGCATATTTGGTTGAAAATACATTAGATACAATGTTTATTCATAGTGAAATTTGTATATAAAATTGACATTTATATTAATTTTTTACGATTACTATCTAATTATAATTTTGTTTTCAAATATTGTGATATTTGTAATGTTAATGAATATGTTATTAGTTTATTATTTTTATTTCAAATTAATTATCTTTTACTTACAGATAACATTAAATTTAAAAGAAAAACTGGTAAATGAACCAATTGGTTTGTTAACTCTTAAGAGTAAAAAATAGAAAGTATTTAAAATATTTCATCAATAAAATTATATATAGGTATATATATATATATCAAATAATTTATTTATTATTTCTTCAATGTATATATTATTCAATACCAATATCTATAATTATTCAATATATAATAATAATGTTAACAACAATATAATTAATATGTATACAGATATCTATTAACATTTATATATCACTTATAATTGAATATATTTCTATAATAAAATCTAAAAAAAACACATATTTTTACATTTTTTATTAATATTAAATGATAAATTACATATTGATTAATTTTAATATAGTTTATTTTTGTAATATTTACCATGTAATTCATAGATAAGAATAAATTAACTTTAAAATAACAGTTAAATGTTAAGTTTATAAAATCATTATTTATACATATTTTAAATAAATTCTTCAACACTAATCTCATGTTTTTTTACATTTTATGTATCTAGGTCAAATAAATACCATATGAACGATAGCTAGGGAGCTGTACCGCTTAGACATATACCATAAAAATAAATGAAAAATAATGAAAAATAGAAATAAATTATATAGTAAAATAAACGAAAAATTATCGAAAATAGAAATAAATACAGCGTAAAAATAATCTAACATAGAAATAAAATACATATAATATACATGTAAATGGCATCGAAATATTCAATTACTACTTTAACTATATTGAATTCTTCTTATCTTTGTAACCTGTAATAATAATTCATTATTAGTTATATATTGTAATATTTAAATGATAAATAAATATCCAAGTTAAATATATTAGGATAACTATACCTATATACAATATACCTATAACAGGACATGTTAAAAATCAAATAAACATATATATATATATATATATTGAATTGAATTGCATTTTTATTTAAACACTTAAATAATCATAAATGATTTCTCAAAAGTGTATATGTAGAATACAAATAATAAAAGTAAGTAAAATAATAAATACCATTAATAATAATATAATAAAATAGAATATATATACTGTAAGGAAATTAATACCTGAGATCAATTGTTGTATATATTTCTTGACATTGTTATGCTATGTTATAGATCTAATATAGGATGGGAGTGATTTCATTAGCTTAATACCAATATAACTCAGTGCCCAAGTATTTGTTTTTAGGGACGGAGAATAGGGCTATATAGAAGATGAGATGCATGATTTCTAATATATGGAAGGGCATATCTTTTTACCAGTGAAGTAGAAATATGGGAGGGGCAATTCGAAGAAGTTATTCAAGTATGAACAATATATAGTATACGATAAGCAGAGCGTTTGTTAAATGGAAACCAGGGATATAAGTGTTAAGTAAAGTAAGTGGGTTATATTTTGTTTTATATATATATATATATATATATATATATATATATATATATATATAATACAGAACAAATAAAAATAAAGTAATACTTCCAACTTTCAAATCTGTAATAATAGTGAATTATTAATTTTATATTATTGTATATTTTAAAAAATATATATACAAACACAAGTATTCTACAAAGAAAAAAACGAAGATATAATGCAATAATAAAGATACAAAATGAAATATAAATCAATATAAAATTATAAATTTCTGTTAAAAAAAGTTGTTTGTCAACATTTTTATTTTGACAAACAAGTTTATTTTATTTTAAAAAGATAAAACAGATACATATTTTATTATATCATTATTTAATGAATTCCATATATTAACTGATCTATTGTTTATTATATTTTAATTTGTAATTGTATTATAATATTGATGTATTTCATTTAATTATTTACAATTACCTCTAGTTCTATAATTATTCGAAATGTTAAGGATATCGTATATAGGGAAATTAACCTAATACGGACACTTTAACAATAAATGGTCTTAACATTTCATGAATCAATATATTTAATCAACAATTACGATATATTAATATTATATGATTATAGATATTATTGTGATTTTAAAAGTATATTTAATCATTTTATTCAATAGATAACGGGGGTGTCCGTATTAGGTACCCATGGGTATACCCATGTATACATGCATGTACAAATACAGACACTGTGTGTTATAATACGGACACCCTACATACCACTAGATAAACTATATATTATTTATTAACCAATCAGATAAATTATAATTACATTATTTATTATTAATTTTATGAATAATTTTATATAATTTAATTAGTAATTAATTTATTTATTTTTATTATTTTTTTAATTAATAATACAAGTTAAGTATCTAAATAATACATTTTTAGATTTAGCTTTATTGATGGTATAGATATTATAACTCTCGCGATTTATACAAAATTCAGAATAGTTTATACGCTGCACGCTGATTGGTTATAGGTTGTCCGTATTAAGACATCTAGAGTGTCCGTATTAGGGACTTATATGACCTCTAGATATATGCTTATAACTTAATGAATATGTAATAACAAATATAGAAATTAAATATATAATTTTTAGAATGCTTTATTTTTTTAATAATATAGTGTTACATTTGTATATTATTGAGAAGGTTTTAAGTAGAATTTTTTTTCATAAATTTAAAAACGTAATAAAAAAATAAGTTTATTGAACATATCAGCAATATTTTGAATAATTAAAACATACTTTTTTAAACTATTTATATAATTATGAATATTTTTTTCATTATACATTTTTAGGTAGGATTTATGGTTTATGAGATACCGATAGTATCCGTATTCGGGCACTGTCCGTATTCGGTTACTTTCCCCTAATATATATATATATATATATATTAGAAATTACAATAATTTGAAAATACAATAATTAAATCAGTCAATAAAAATATATCTGAAACTAATAATGTAAATTGTATAAAAAAAACTATTATTCTATACAATGTAAAAGAACAGATATTTAATGACACAAATTCTAAAGAAAATTCTGAATTTAAATCTATATCAAATATTATAGATATAGTATCTGATCAAAATAAAAATATAAAAATAAATAAATTCCATAGAATTGGTAAATTCAATAAAAATGATATAACAAATTTATCTAAAAATAGACCGATGAAAATTGTACTTGATTCTGAAGAATCAAAATCAATATTAATCAGAAATGCATATAAATTAAAAAATTCATCTTTTAATAAAGTAGGAATATCTATTGAATATAGTATAGAACAACTTATTCAAAAGAAAGAATGTTTTAAAATAGCTAAAGCCAAATGTAAATTAGATACTATTTGTAAAGTTCAATTTATAAACAATGAATTTAAATTAATATATAATAATACAGATAAACAAATCTATAATACAATAACAAAATATTATAAATATAAATGAATCTTTTAAATATAGATGAATATAATGAAATACATTATAAAGATACAAGCCTATCAATGATATTATTAAATATACGAAGTTTTAATACAAATATAAATAAATTATTAATATTTATCGATAACTTGACCCATAAACCTGATATTATTATATTAACGGAAACATGGCTTACTGATAAAGATTACCCAGATATATATTTCCCTAATTATAATATTTTTATAAAAAATAGAATATTATCCAATAAAAAGAGAGGCGGAGGTGTACTTATATTAGTTAGTATACTGATAGAATGTTGCATAATTGAAGACCTTTCTTGTTCTATAATGGATTATATTGATATTATATCAATTAAAATAATTATTAATTCTAATGATTTTAAAATTATATCATCTGTTTACAGATCACCTGATTATAATGGAAATGATTTTATTAATTTATTGTTTAACTTATTTCATAAATATATAAGTAGAGAAATGTATATTTGTGGTGATTATAATATTAATTTATTAAATAATACTGTATTATCTAACTCATTAAAAAATATATTGATCCAATTAGGTATATCTAATATAATTGATATGCCCACAAGAATCACCCAAAATTCAATATCAAGTTTAGACAATATTTTTAAAAATTGTTCTGATGTAATACAAGGTGTAATACATACAGATATTAGCGATCATTCATTAATATTTTGTATTTTTAATTATAATCTATTTGTTAAAAGAAAGGATCAATATACCTACATATTCACGAAATATTAATGAATTAAATTTACATAATCTAAAATTAGAACTAGGTACAATACATTGGAATACCATTTTAAATAATCAGAATTGTTGTGAACTATACAATACATTTATTGATATATTAACTAAGAGTATTAATAAGCACTGTCCTTTTATTAAAAAAAGAATTAAATTGAATCACAATTTTAATCCATGGCTAAATAATAAATTAAAAAATGCAATAAAAAAGAAAAATAAATTATATACAAAATACAAAATTAACAAATGTCCTTATATATTTGGTAAATATAAAAAATTAAAAAATTAAATTAATAAAAATATTAAAATTTAAAAAAATAATTACTATAAAAATCTTTTTATTGCAAATACACAAGAAGAAAATTGTAAAGTCATTAATAAAATAATAAAACCTACAGACTCGGATTATCCAAATACTTTCATAGATAATAATATTAAAATGAATGAAAGGTACGAACAATGTAATGCATTTAATGAGTATTTTTCGAGCATTGGAAGTAAAATAAATAATTCAATTAATAATATAAATAAAAATGATTTTAAAGAATTTTTATCTAATAATTTTAATAGTTTTTACTTTTTACCAATTGACAATGATGAAATAATTAAAGTGACTAAGGATATTAAATCAAAAAGATCATTAGATATAAATAATCATGACATGACCTTAATAAAAGATATTATTCAATATATTTTAGAACCATTAAAAAAGATATTTAATTTAAGTATCCAAACAAATACATTTCCTGACAATATGAAAATTGCAATTATTAAACCTTTATATAAAACTAATGATAAACAACAAATATCCAATTACAGGCCAATTTCATTACTACCACAAATATCTAAAAATTTTGAAAAAATTATTTTTAATAGATTATCAAAATATATATTTAAGCATAATATTATTAACAAAAATCAATATGGTTTTGTTCCCAGATCAAATACAACCTTATCATTATTAAATATTCAGCATTTCATTTTACATAAACTCTCTCAAAAAAAAAAAAGTAGCTACTATATTCTTAGATCTCAAGAAAGCATTTGATGTGGTTGATCATGATATTTTACTTGCTAAATTGGAATGTATAGGGTTTAGAGGTGATACAAATTTATTTATTAAAAGTTATCTTACAAATAGAAATATTATAACACGAATTGATAATACTCTATCATCTAGAAAGATTATTAGATATGGAGTGCCGCAAGGATCTGTTCTGGGACCTCTACTATTTATTATCTTTATAAATGACATATCAAATATTTTTAATAATGAACAAGTAAATAATATTAATATCAATTAATATGCAGATGATACATCTATAACTATATTTGCTGAAAATGATACATTATTAACATATTATTTGCAATATTACATGGATAAATTAAAAAAATGGTTTGATATAAATAAGCTTAAGCTAAACATAGAACAAACAAAAATATTGCCATATATAAATTCTGGTATATTAAAAGATATAACAATAGATAACATTACAATCGATATAGTTAATAATTATAAATTTCTTGGGATCTACTTAGATTCCCAAATGACCTACAAAAAACATATAAATTATTTATCGAATAAATTGTCAAAAATTATATATACTATAAAAAAAATATCTTTTTTAGATACAAAAAATTTAATTTTATTATATAATTCCTTCTATTTATCTAATTTATCATATGGGATTGAAGTATGGTCAAATACTTATAAATCAAATATTACAAAATTAATTATGTTACAGAAAAAAGTTATAAGAATTATTAATAAACAAATAATAGATAAATCAAAATTACCATTAATACGTCTAACACATACTGGTCCTTTTTTTAAAAAAAATAATATTTTAAAATTTGAAGATCTAATTATATATAGAAACACATTATTAATGTATAATTTCTTAAATAATAAATATAAATTAGATTATAACTTATATTTCAAGTTAAATAAACTAAAAAATAAATTTATTCTACCACTTATGAAATCAAATAAATTAAAAAATACAATATTTTGTAAAGGACCAAAGTTATATAATGAGTTAATGTTTAATAATCTTTTACGAAAAAAGAATATTAATAATGTATTTATTCTAAAAAAAAACATTAAAATATTCATTTATAAGTAAATATTAGTTGTTTTTTTTTTATATATTTTATATATTTTAATATTTATTTTTTTTTAATATTTATATTTGTTTTACATCTTGTTTCGTTTATTGTTTTAAATATATTTTTTAATTATTATTGGTATTATAAGTCATCTGTAATTTGACAGGAATGTGGCGCCATTGAACGTCTTATTGAAAAATGATTAATTTTTGTTTAGTAGTTTTAATTTTATAACATACTTTTAGATATTTTTATTTTACACATATTTATAATAATTTACTATTTTTATTAACAAGTTCTCAATATTGTAAATTTACATATTTTACTAATATATATTTTAATACATTTTAATATTATACAATTATTTTATTATCTTATTTTATTATTTACTTTAATGTAATGGATTGAAATATGATGATAACTTATGTTCATGAACAGTTTTTTATTATTTTTATTAATTTATATATATATATATATATATATGTATCTTCTATTTTATTACAAAGAATGCTAACACATGAATCATTATTATTATATTATTACTTTTACTAATATTGTAATCTGTACATGAACATATTGGAGGTATCGACCAAATAAAGCTTAGGCGTTCACTGATCCTCCATAGACGTATGATATACATAGTATGTCGTATGTCTATAAACTGATTTCATTCATTCATATATATATATATATATATATATATATATATATATATATATATATATTCAACTATAGTGTATGTATGGAAATCAGAATATAACGGAAATAATAAACTGAACCCAGTAGAAAAATGTATAGGGTTATATTCGGTAGAAAATAAAAATCAGATAATATAAAATTTAAATTTTTATTAAACATTTATGCTATTCAATTAAACTTATAAGCTTATCTATGCACATATTATAAGCTTAATTCTACGATGGTGTCAGAAATGAATCCGTTATAAATAATGATATACCATATAGAAACCAATAGGAACCTGAAATATTATGCAAAGTGAATCCCTTATATTATATATATATATATATATATATATATATATATATATATATATACTATGGCGCTCGCAGTGTCGACTTATTTACTCCGTGTATTAGCCTAAGTAATGTAGACACACTGTATATGAACATTAATGATGAATTTGAATGAATTTGATCTTTGTCTATATAATTTTGAAACGCCTTTCAACATTACAAACTGTAAATACGTTAGGACATATGTAAAGAACCGAAAAGTTTACGATTGAAAAGTAATTATCCAAAATACAGAAATATACCAGCATTACATTTTTTATCTAAAAGGGGTATCCCACTACAAGTATTTCCGGCAACTTGTCGGAAATATTTTATATTTAAAATGATTTTCTATCAAGTTAACTACAATTTTAGTAGGAAATCCCCTTCCTTCCTGAAATATAATAACTTTATAGGGGGTATCCCATTACACATTGATAGAGAATGGTTTTAAAGTTACAATATGTCATGAAATCTTGTAGTGGGATACCACCTTAACTGGATTTAACTTACGTATAATGATAATTGTGAATTATTTTTTACGAATATATAATATGTAGATATAAACATGTTCTGGATATATTATATCGGGTGTGAAGTTATCTATTTATTAACCTTTGGAATATATGTCCAATTAGGAATATAAGTATATCCTATGTTATATACTCATCATCAATATGTTTTAAGAAGTAAGGATTCCAGTGTACTAATTCTTCGGAATGGCAGTATCAGACTAATCCCCCCTATATGTTGTATTTATCTATTTTAATTTTTCGTTCTTTACACCTACTCTTTGATACTTATACTATTTTTACTATGGAATTTATAAATCATTATATATAGGTATTACTATACCTATATATATATATATATATATACTATTTTGTATTCTTTTATTTTTTATATTATTGTTTTATATAGGTATATACCTAATTGTGTTTGTTCATATAACTTTAATTTAATTACATCAATAAATACTTATGAAACATCTAGTGGTAATTGCCGACACATCGGAATATGATGCAATTGAAATAGTAGTAGTAAATCCATCCAAGAAGTCAATTGATATATTATTGAATACGATAATGATAGAAATATCACGATACTTTTCGTATGGTCTATTTTACGAACACGTAAAATAAAACCGGCCACGAAGTTAACATGTAATAATAACTATAGGTAATAACTACAAAATGGTGCCTAGGTGCCAGTGCCATGGTACCTATATATATTGTATACTACCTAACGATAATTTAATTATCGTATTTATAGATTATACGATGGTAGGTAATACCCACTATTATAATAGAAGACACGTATGAAATTCATTCTATGAATAGAAGACGATTTTTAAAAAATATGGCAATATAAGTTATTAATAACTAACATATATAATTATATTACTAATAGTAGCATAATATGTTAATTATATTAGTAATAAAGATACTATAGTATGAATATATAAATGTCTACATGAAAAAATATAGTTTTCAAATAATAGTATACAGTATATACGACATAATTAAACATAAATAGTTTTTATTCTCAATTCACATTTCCTCTTGCACTATATATTGCATTACTCTTGTACTAATAACTGCATTATCAAAACTAAATGTTATATGGTACGACAAATCACTTCAACTGAATCTAAAAATACGACTTATGCAATCGCTAGTAAACTCAATATTCCTACATGCGTGCGAAACGTGGACGCTAATAAAGGAGTTACAAGGACGTATTAGATCATTGGAAATGAGATGTTTAAGAAGGCTAATGAACATATCATACCGAGACAAGATAACCAATATTGATGTACGGAGTCGAGTTGTTAAAGACATTGGTAAACACTCGGAATTGCTGGCGATGGTTATTGCAAAGAAGTTGAGGTGGTTTGGTCATGTATCACGATCAAACTCTATGTCTAATACTATTCTGCAAGGATCCATTGAAGGTAAAAGAAGAAGAGGACGGCCAAGGACACAATGGCAAGATAATATCGTTGAATGGACTAGTCTTGGAATAGAAGAAGCGATGCGAGCGACCAGGGATAGAGACCGATGGAAACGTATTGTATTGAAGTCAACTGCGCCCCTACGGCATCCAAATGCTATGGGATAGGTAAAAAGTAAAAAACTATATATTATTTATATAAATAATAATTTAATTAAACCTTTCATTAGAAATATTTGCTTTATTTTTGACACTAATCTTAATTATGATAGGTATATAATATAAGTAAATTAAATAATGTATATATATATATATATATATAAAATACGTTCTATTAGAAAATGTATAACATACAAATATTGCCTTATTCTTATCAAATCTCTTTTTTTCCAGTCTTGACTTGTATATTTCTTCACTATTTTCCACCTTCTATATCAATAACTTAATTTGATCGTATCATTTATGTTTCTATATGATTTACTTTTAACTTATCTTAATTATATTATTCTTATTTCTATAATAGGGGAAAGTAACCTAATACGGACACTCTCGGTATCTCAGGAACCATAAATCCAACAACAAAATAAAATATTTTTAATAAATAATAGTTTAGTTAATAAAATATTCATAATTAAATAAATAGTCCAAATAAGTATTTTTATTTTTTAATTATTTAAAATAATTCTGATATATCCAATAAAATGAATTTTTATTACTTTTAAATTTATGAAAAAAAATGTCAACCAAAAAATTATCAATTATACTTGAGCAATTATAATTAAATAATATACGTATATACACATATATCAATATATTATAATAATGAAAACATTCTCAACATTATATACATATATACATATAAGAAATTATAATTTCTATATTTTATATCAAATATTATTTAAGTTATATTCATATATTTAGAAGTCATATAAATCTCGAATACAGACACTCTAGATATCTTAATATGGACAGTGTCCGTCGGACACCCTATAGGATATATATCACCAATCAGCCTGCAGAATTTGAACTATTCTGATTTTCGAAAATTAGAATAGTTCAAATTATGCACGCTGATTGGTTATGATCATATATATACGGTCATAATCATTATGATCATAGTAATCGCGTGCATTGTAATATTAATTCCACTAATTGAGCTACATCTAATACTGTTATTATTTACTAAATAATAGTTAGATACTTTACTTGTTGTTAATTAATAAAATAATAATTATTAATTTTATTAAATTAAAAAATTAATTATAATTAATTATAATTAATTAGTATACCACTTAAATTATATTAAATTATTCATAAATCTAATTATAAGCAATGTAATTTAATTTAACCTGACAAATAATAGAATGAAAAATGAACTTGACGTTAATCATTTGACACCACAGGTACACATAGGACACCTATTCATCCCCTATTCAAAAGAGATTCTACACTTTATTATATTAATATAGTTATTGAATATTGTAATAAATGGAAATAGAGTGCTCGAAATATACATTTACGTACTTTTACTTGTAATCCCGTGACGCATGCATCGTAGGGTGAATCATCTCGAGTACAACAACAACAAATCTTCTCCAGCCGTTTCTATCCTTAACCTTCTCCAAAAGATCACCCACCGTCTTATCAGTCCAATGTATTATATTAGCCATCCAGTTTTTCTTTGGTCTGCCTCTATCCCTCTATCCCTATATTCGAACATACCTTACATAATAGTTTTACTCAAACTATCATGTCGGCATAAGTGTCCATAGTATGACAGTTTTCTTCTTTTGATAGTAGTTACTAACTACTAGTTAGCAGTGGTTCTTATTTACCTACCAATTTTGTAATGGTTTCTTTGACATATGCCTTAGTTTTCCTCTGGCGGTAGTTTATTTCTAGTAATCTTCTATGAGCTTTATTTTCAAATGCTGATATCTTCTTTTACCCTTTTCCCCATCCCGTAAAGTAGTATGGATTTAACTAGGGATCTATAGAGGTTGAATTTGATCTTTAATTTTATATTTTTGCTAGTCCATATGACATTCAGTCTTATCATTGCAGAAGTAGCAGTTGCTAATTTAATTTGCAATTCGTTATCTGATGATCCACCTCATTTTAAGTCGCTCCTAGATATTTAAAGGTTTTTACATCTTCTAGTAACATTCCGTCCATGTAAATGTTTGAGTTCTTATCAACATTTTTTGAATGTACCATTGTTTTGCTCTTTTCTTGGCTTATTTCCATTACGTGAGCTTTTGAAATTACGTGAGCTTTTGAAATTCTACTAATCGGTTTGTTAGATATTGTAGTTCTCTATTGCTTCCTGCTATTAAATCAATATCATCAGCAAATCTAAGGTTGCTAATATTTCTGCCGCCAATCGAAATTGTAGATGTATGCTCGTGAAGAGTATCTATAGATATAATGCTATAGCATGCTTTATTCTAGGAAGATGTTGAACAATACCGGTGAAAGTAAGCAGCCCTGTCTAACTCCAACAGTTATATTGAAGAAGCTTCCAGTTATATTATTAATGAGAACTGCAATGCTTGAATTATCATATAATGATTTTATTATATCGATAATCTCTTGAGATGTTCCAAAATTGTCTATACTTTGCCAAACCCTTGTGCCATACTCGATCGAATGCAATATATATTTATGAATTGATCAAGTTTATACTGGTAATATCTATACTATATTATATTATATATATATATATATATATATATATATATATATATATACATTCAAGGATTTAGGAATAACATTTAATGATAATATGAGTGTTAATACTCATAGTAATACTATGTTACATCAAGATGTTTCATCACCAATGATTACACTGGTCTGCATCAAAAATAGGATGACATTCTGTCAATTGATTCTAGACTTATTTTTGACACTGATCTCAAATGTGAAAACCGTTTTTCTCAATCACGTCTAGTTTTTTTTATTAACCTTTCAAATATTTTCCAAAAAGTGAGATTTTTAGAAAAAAAATATTTTTATAATTTTTAAAACCTTAATTATTAATAAATATTTTATAAACTCATAAATATGCCTGAATATATTTTATATATATATTCAAGTATATATTATACATTTAAAATATTATAAAATATGTTTACAAGTTGTATACAAAAATGATTTTTAAACTATGTACCCCAAAAATATTTGATTATTTTCAAAAAAAATTAATAGGTCAATATTTGATGACAAAAATTATAGAATACATAAGTAATATATTTTTCTAGATAGATTTTTAACGCTCCTTTCAGATATGTTTTTAGTTTTTACATATCGGGTTTAGTTTTCTTTTTTTTTTTAATTTAAAATATTTTTTTTTGATTTTTTCTCAATTTTTTTAAGTTATTAATTTATACTATTTAATGTATTTAAAAGTACTCAATTTATAACTATATTATATTATTAACCATTTTTATTGGAATTTACTTGATGATATATTAAATAAACTTAATTATTTTTTACCCGAAACTTAATTTTGTATTTTATTCATAAATAAATATATTCATTTATATTTATAAAATAATAATATATAATATATAAATAAGTATAATAGATGGTTAATAATATAATATAGTTATAAATTGAGTACTTTTAAATACATTAAATAGCATAAATTAATAACTTAAAAAAATTGAGAAAAAAATCAAAAATAAATATTTTAAATTGAAAAAAAAAGAAAACTAAACCCGATATGTAAAAACTAAAAACATATCTGAAAGGAGAGTTACAAATCTATCTAGAAAAATATATTACATATGTATTCTATAATTGTAGTCATTAAATATTGACCTATTAATTTTTTTTGAAAATAATCAAATATTTTTGGGGTACATAGTTTAAAAATCATTTTTGTATACAACTTGTAAACATATTTTATAATATTTTAAATGTATAATGTATACTTGAATATATATATAAAATATATTCAGGCATATTTATGAGTTTATAAAATATTTTACTAATAATTAAGGTTTTAAAAATTATAAAAATATTTTTTTTCTAAAAATCTCACTTTTTGGAAAATATTTGAAAGGTTAATAAAAAAAAACTAGACGTGATTGAGAAAAACGGTTTTCACATTTGAGATCAGTGTCAAAAATAAGTCTAGAATCAATTGACAGAATGTCATCCTATTGAAAAATGTTAAAAAATGCAGGCCAGTGTTATATATACTTGCTTAAAGCATATATATCATACGTTCGCCCTATTGTAGAATCGGATTCATCTGTCTGGAATCCAGACAATTTCATATGCAATTCTAACAATATAGAAAATATTCAAATCTATTTCACTAAAATAATTGTTTATAGATGTAACCTTACTAAACGGTCTTATGAAGATAGAATTATTTTTCTCAATATTAAAACTTTATTTCATCGCAGGTTATTAGCTGATCTTACCCTGACATATAAGATCCTTAACGGACTTGTCGATGTGGATGCAACTGATATATTTGATCTATATAGCAACAATTGCAGAGGGCCTAAAGTGAAGATACGAAAGAAAAAGTGTAGAACAAACGCCCATCTGAATTATTTTGGAAATAGAGTTTTCTCTTCCTGGAACGCGTTACCCTTTACAATTACATCTTGTAAAACCGTAACACTTTTCCGTGAAAAATTAATTCACACCAAATGTATCAATCATGTTATTGTTATTCCGTATTAATTATACCAATATATAGTATCTGATATTATGCTTGCTGTCAGCAGTTTACGGTAGCTTAACGCCAGGAGACGTCAACCAAATTACTTACTAGGGACTCATCCACCCTTGGGAATTGATCCATCCCATATGGGCCTTGCCAATCCGAGATCTTCGGTTTTGTTACCTATCCTGTTTGACAACTTGCACTATCAGATACTATATATTGATTCAACGGCTCGTATAATCCAATGTTTTATTTTTATTTTACTTCTCAGTTTATTTCTTGTTTTTTTGTATCGTGTCGTTTTGTATTACTATTATCACATTTATATAAAATATATATATATTTTGTTTATATGTTATATGATTATATTTTATTTATAATTATAACTTTCTTTATATAGGTATACCTATAACCAGTAATTCAATAAACTTTTAATCTATCTATCTATCTATCTATCTATATATATATATATATATATATATCTATATATATATATATATATATATATATATAGTATAGTATAGTATAGTATATATATATATATAGTCTATAGACTATACTGTATAGTATACTATAATGTAGTAGTTCAGTGAGACTTATTTTAACCAAAGATTTTCCGAAGAAAATATTTTTGCAAAATCGTTGTTATAACGAAGTGTTAGATATATGAGGATGCAACAAATTGGTTACGATGTCCATGGATGCATTGGGAAAATAAACACATAGGTTATATACTATATATATATAAAATAGTATAATATTAATATCATAAATAATAAAGTATATAACCTACCTGATTAAACATTAATAAACTAGATACAAATATTGTTATAGAAACATTTATTAAAAAATATGTATATCTATGTGAATCCCACGCATCACAAATCGCACATAATTTATATAATTTAATGCTTTTTCATTTGGTGAAAATAAACGAATATTAAAAAAAACTCAATAGTTGAATTATATTAATAAACATTATTATATATGAAATAATATCCAATAAAGGTGATAGGATTCTTTAAAGTATGTCTTTATATCTTATATTTTGAGAATTATGTTAAAATACAACATTATATAATATGTATTATGAAAATACTTGATTAATCTTAATAAATAAATATATTAATTAATATAATAATTAATTAATATATAATATGTTTTCACTTTATTATTAAGTAGAATGTTATACACATTTTATCTATCAGAATATTTATGTATATTATAATATTTACATGGAGTATTTATTTATTGAAATATGAAACTATTTTTATAGTATTTTTATAGTAACAATAACAATTAATTATAATTATTATAATTAATTAAGTATAATATTACGAATAATAATTCAAATCCAATTTTTTTTTCCAGATTTATGTAATATATATTATACTTTATAAAATAAATATTACTTGTTATATATAATTATAAATATTTGAATACGAATAATCATTTTGAAAAAGGTGCGTATACTTTTTGTTAAATATAGATTATTTTCACATTTTATTAAAATGACTGGGATTCACAGATATATATATATATATATGTAAAAATGTATAAATTTTAATTTTATAAGTGTATAATGTATTATACACAATGCCTACTATAGTATACGGCATTATTTATAAATTATTATACTAGGTATTAGTAGGATAACATATTAGTAACCTAGGTTAGTAATAGTAATAGTAATAGTAAGACTAATAGCTATTACATATTATAATATATTATTTCTTATTCGTATATATTAATTATTATAATTTATTAATGGATGTAAGGTATGTTAATGTATATTACATTTATTATATAATTAAATAAAATGACTATAGAATAATATACTATATTTGTAAAATATACCTACTTACTTTACTTTATTCCTTTGCCTCACGAATCGTAGGGGAATTCAATGAGCTGGCTGTTACACAACGCCGTCGCCAATCGTTTCGGTCGTGTGGTTTCACCATTAAGTCAGATTGAGTCATCTTGCTCCATTATTTGATATCATCAATCCATTTTCTTTTGGGTCTATTACATTTGCGATTTCACTCAACCATAGGATTATAAAAACCTACATTGGAGGATTGCTTTTCTAGGTATGTCATGTATAATTGTATGACCGTACCATTTTAGTTTTCTTCGACGAATGGACTGTAATATTTGTTCATATGTACCAATTAAACTTATCCTCACATATTTAATATATATTTAATATTATTATTGAATATATATTTTTAATATATATTCACATAATATACTCGTTTGTCTTAATTTCTTTGTAAATTTATTCCAAGAAGTTTTCTGTGAGATTTGTTTTCGAAACCTTGTAGTTTTGTTGTTGAGAGGGCACTTATAGTCCAAGATTCGCAACCATACGTTAGAGATTATATTATAAAGATACAGATTATATTGCAACGGATATCTTTGCTATTCCATATTGTAGATAGCCTTACCATATCCGATGTAGCTTAAGTTAATCTTATTTTGATCTCAATGTCGCTTGAGCCATCTTTTGTAATTGTAGCACTGAGATATTTAAACCTGTCTACTTCTATAATAATTATATATATATAGGTTAAATATTTATTATTTAATATTAATATTTATTAAATACATAATTACGAATTAAATATAATTAATGTTAGTATGTGTTAACTCTGAACTACCTACCCAGCAAACAGTAATAGCTTCATATAGCATATATAATAGCCTCACATTATTATATTGTGCTATTATGATGCTAATAATTTGTCATGCTATTATGCTACTATTATGTTTCCATTAAAAGTCTATTATGCTATTATTATGCTGCTATTGATTTTAAAAGTATATTATCAAGACCTAGGTCGTGAGAGGTTATAGGAGGTATTGATATTATGTTGCTATTATTAGAATATTACATACATAAATAATTCATCTTATGAATAATATTTTGAACATTGTTTTTTTATATTTTATTTTGATATATAGTTACTGTCGTAAATAACATTCATCGATATAATCAAGACCCCTATAACCTATGGTTATAGGAGATCTTGATATAATACTTTTTTACACATATAATAATATTTAGCATTATCAAATATAAATTTATTAATTAAAATTAATAATAAAATATATATATAATTTTGTTTAGCTATTATAAAAACATATATCATGTATGTTATCAATACCTCATATAACCTTAACGTTATTGGAGGTATTTATGTTAGGAGCATGTACTTGTATTATAATCATAGATCTAATGAGAAATTTCTCTCTAGATCTATGAGTCCAATCCTATGTCTATGAGTCCAATACAAGTCAATGGTTATGTGTTATATTATCTTTGATTAAAGCCCTCTATATTTAATATATTATAACAATTCAAATTTTATTAAATCAGCATTTAAAAAAATTAAATATAACTAATTATAGTTATTTTACTATAGGGTTAACCCTCCTATAGTATAGTATAAATGATTTATATAGTATAATACATAATTTACCTGTTAATATGAGTTCTATAAATAATAATACATTGGATAATAATAAAAATCGATCAAGATACAACTCTTCAAATTTAAACGTTAGAACTTTAATTTATAATTAATTAAACTATCTAAAAAAAACATTTCAATACAATAGTAGGAAATTTAATTATTTAATTTAGTAATCCTAAATATACTTTATATTAATATATTATATAATAATTTGTATACGTTTAAAATATTTTTAAAAAGTTTGATATGTCCGTAAGTTACTTTCTTAATAATTTAATTATTATAATTATTATACAACATTTTTAACAAATAATTATTATCAAATATCATATATTATTATAATTATTATGATAATAATTATAATAATATAATATTATATTATATAATATATATATATATATATATATATATATATAATATAATTATGATATTATATTTAATAAATATATAATCATTATATATATAATATAATATAATATTATAATAATGTTATATGATATTATTGTTAGCATATTTAATTATGGTGTACGATAAAAACGGACGTGTTAAGAATGTAAATAAACGTTTATGGTAAAATATTTGTTATGTATATACAATATTTAATATATATATATATATATATATATATATTTGCGGATTGATATTTTGTGGGTTTTTTTATTTCTTGTTTAGTTCTTCTGTTTTTTTAGCTAGATTTTATCCAAAAGTGAACAGTTTCAACATATCAGTTATGATCGTAGACCAATAATTATGTAACTATGTAATATTAATTAAACAATTAATTAATAATTAAAACAGGAAATATAATATTCTATATAATTATTATAATAATATCATATTAAATTATGTAATGCTAATCATATTATAATAATGATAATAATAATGATCATATTATCTATCAGATACTATACGGTAGTAAATAGCCGCCAACTATTTAAATATATTTTAAATTTCTAATTTGAGCATGGCTATTATATGATTTAGATTATTGGTAGGTTGAAATTTAAATCTATATTTCAAGTTAGTACATCACAGAGATTAATGAAGTCACGCACCACGCAATAACTCGACTTGTGACTAAACGGTCACTGTAACTCTACGGTAGTATACGATGTAACATTTCTATGTAGGCTATAGTTAAAGATTGTGCAAAGCTAAGATATAACACTCCCTATATACGAAATGTAATTAATAACTAATCGCTGTCGCTGCTGACAGTAGTATCGACATCACGGAAATAGATGTTGGTTCAGCGTTGTTTCAATACAACACTGTTTTCATTATTCTATTAAATTACATGCAATATAAGTTAGCTTTTACTTATCACATAGATATATATATATATAGAATTTAAAACTAACATATCCTGTTTTTTTGTTATATATTATTAATATATAATATTAATAATGAACAATTTGTTTTCATCATATAAAAAATAATTGAAAACATATTATTTTACATTTTAATAATGTATAGTTTGATACAAATTTACATTATAGATAACATATTCCAAAAATTGACTCTATATAGCGCTGTCATGTTTTGTATACAAAATCTAATTACACAGTTTCGCATAAGTGTTATATATTTTCTTAGACTAATCTTTGTTATAATAGTGATGATGTAATAGTGCATTAATATGCATTAAATTTACAATATATCTAATGGTGCATGTGGCATTTATTTACTGCGTGCCTACCTTCATTGCACCGTTTATAATAATACTTACATTTATTTACTGCGTGCCTACCTTCATTGCACCGTTTATAATAATACTTACATTTATTTACTGCGTGCCTACCTTCATTGCACCGTTTATAATAATACTTACATTTATTTACTGCGTGCCTACCTTCATTGCACCGTTTATAATAATACTTACGATTATTTACTGCGTGCCTACCTTCATTGCACCGTTTATAATAATACTTACATTTATTTACTGCGTGCCTACCTTCATTGCACCGTTTATAATAATACTTACGATTATTATAATATGTATTCTATATGTTCTCTATGATCCCGACAGAACTAAACTATATTGACTCTTGAATATATTGGTCGTATATTATTCTCAGATAGCTTTTCTAGTGTTCATGCAATAATCGTAATGATTGATCACCTAGATAGAAATGTATTACGCGAAAACTATTATAGACCATACGTAAAACTCGATAACAAATAAATACACGCACACGATATCACATTAACTATTATATTCTGAATATTAAACATACAAGAGCGATTAAACACTTAGTCACGAGTATATAGTAACATTATCATAGTGTACATACGTTCCACTGAGTGAATATATATAAAGTATATATTCTCGGTGTTATATACCGATGTACTAGTTTATACTATAGATAGTTGTAATAGTTGTACTATATTATAAATACATTATAATAAACAAAGTTTGATATAACGTAGTTCAGTGGTCAAGATGGATAGGGGACAACATATCAATTAGGTGAACAATGAGAAGTCAATACACAATGTGTGTAATGTACGTACCAGATTCACCATTATTAAGTTGGAGCCGTGTGTTAAATGGGAATACATCGGCATGCGTTTAATTAGAATGTTTACGTTTATGAAATCGGATTAGGCGGTGTATTCAATAAGTGTTGTTTTCGAATGGCACATATCCTATAAAGGGGTACAATAATATATTATATATGTGTTCCGAAGTCATCCTATTGAATATATTATATATATATGATATCGGCAACTTATTTCAATCGAATACGACTAGTTTTATAGTGTATTAGGTGGTCAATATCAACTGTACATGTAAAATGTACGCGCCGATGTTCTCCGAATACTACTACTTTAATCATTATTATAATATATGTAATGATGCGCGAACATCACATTCTCTCAGCCAATGGGTTCGATAGCGGTATATTGATTACGAATAGCTGAGTCATTATTCGAATAAATCGCTGCATCGTTATGCATACAACTAATCATAATATCATTTATGCACAACGTTAAGGATATTTACATCAGAATGTATGTGCTGTATTGTCTTATTATCGTTGTATATTATATATTAATCAAACTAGTGTATTGTTATTGTTATTTTATTTGGTGGAGTCCTTTCATTCCATCCAGGAACTTAGATAAAGTTTTCACTTATAACCATATATACCTCTAATGTCCCTTCGAAGCCGCTCTCATGTTAAGGAATTTATGGTTTTAATGAGAGCAGATTATTTATTTTGATACAATTATATAAGATCACTTCTAAATAATATTTTAAGACCCATTTTTAAAAATTAATTAATAGTCCGGACGAGGCTCGAACCCGTGTCCTACTGATTGTGTGTCTGATGCCTTAGCCACTGAGCCACACAGGCAGGGTACTAAATTGTATTTAAACGTATGTGTATCAATTTACAAGAATAATGTAATCACATATCTACGGTATCACTCATCTAGTGATGTGTATCTAGCTAGTGATGTAAGTAAGTGTACGATATGATACTTTTTAATATATGACCATATCCGACACTTTTGTATACGTAAATATCCTACATGTTTGAAATTATAATGAGTTAAGAAAATATACATTATAAAAATTGTAGTTGAAACTGTTCCGGTATATTTAGCAAATAAGAACTTCCGCTACATTATAATTACGTTCGTTTACATCACTAGTTCATCGGTATAAGTACTGTGACTACGTGAAAGTTTGAGGAGATATACCTCCTGTTCAGAAAATGTATATGTGTTCTACACGATTACAGTTATTTAACTAAATCTATAGTTATTTTAGCTATATCAGTAAGTTACTGACAGTAACACATACTATTTATATATAGAAATCAAGAATTCGATGATATTCTTTGTTTCGTTTGATGAATTCTATCTAATTATAAAATTATTTTCATGACATTAGTAAAGGAAAATATTTAATATCCGATAAATATGTAAAATTTTGTTCTAGTCATTTGTATTTTTTATCACTTTCCTTCAGTCATAAGAAATAAGTTTATATTATTACAATTATTTAATTGTTATAGATTTTAGCTTTATATTAAATATTATCATAATATTATATGTATTAAACAATTATTGTTTAATAAATAGTTATAACTAGTTGTATTATATTTATTTATAGATCTCTATGTTTTTATGTTATGATAATTAATATTTATTAGATAAAGTGACATCACTCAAACAACGCTCACAGATTAATAAATGTTGAAACCTAATTTGAGAGTATTCTCAGAATAAATTATTCTATGTAAGTTGTGTTGTATGAGTGATGCCACTTTATGTAATACATATTAATTATCATAACATAAAACATAGAGATCTATAAATAAATATAATACAACCAGTTATAAATTGTGAATAAAATAATACATCATATTTATGATAATATTTAATATAATATTATAAAGCTAAACTTTATCACAATTAAATAATGTTAATAATATAAACTTAATTCTTATGATTATATGAAAATGATAAACTAATACAAATGACTAACAATTTTTTGAAATTTATTAATATATTATTATTATTATTATTATCAAAGTTTGGCTTTTTAAACATGGTTAGAGGCAAACACTTATCATGATAGAATGTTGTATATATGTATGTAAAATGTATTAATAAATACGTATATGTTTATTCGTTACACCATCATAACACCTCTACCGCAGCATGAAATCAGTATTCACGACTTCAAGATAATAAAACCGATAAGTCACGGAGCTTTTGGGTAAGTAAGACATTCATACGTGAGGGTATTATACCTCACCTTAGTGAACGAAGGTATTATACCTCACCCTAGTGAACGAGGGTATTATATCTTCATGTATAGTGATTATGTAGATGATTCATTAATAACACATGCCCAAATATAACTTTATACCTTTGATAACGTCAACACTGATATATTCATAATAATGTATGCAAAGCATATTATATCTATCTCGATTTAATAACTCGGATGAATGTTATTATTATTATAAAAAGTTTACGCCAAGTTTAAATAATTAAAATTATTAGTTTATGTTTTCGTGCTATTATTTATGTCGTTAGTAAATTATCTGCTTTAACGTTATAACGATATAGTAATTATAGGGAATATTGGTGAATATAACACGTGATATGTGCGATTGGTATCTGGGCTGAAGACATAACCATTAATGGTATTAATACAAGTCGTCAATCTAACTATAATCATTCATTAACTATCATAAAGATATATATTCTTACCTATTAATAATATTTACTATATAGCAAGCGATTGTTTTATTCCATTTATGAACGTAATCGATATAATAATTATTTGAAATTGATAGGAAATTGTATGTATTATATTTAATTAAATTGTATACATTAAACTTTGAATTTCATTTTCTCAAGTTTCTACTTTTTCACTTAGTAACTACATGTAAATTCCTACTACATTTTTGATTATAGTATTTTTATCTGTAATTTTTAATGTAAATGTATACATCTATATGAGTCCTGTTGGATTTATTATTATATTTTATATTAATTAAATAAATTATGATAAACTTGCATTTTAAGAAAAAAAAAGAAAAAAAATATATAACTAACCGAGACTTTGTTTACACCATTTTAAATTAACTACATTTATATAAATAAGAACATACATGAAGAAGGAAAGTATCTGTTGAATATAAAAATAAAATATTAAGTAATTATCTCTATTAGTTATTTATCCTTAGAATTGTTAGATAGAGCTAGAATAGCATTGTTTAGATGAACGCGCGCCTCCCCCCTTAATGCCGTGCTATATATTCCTCCTTAACGTAAGCTCCTCCTCCTCCCCAGGAAAGTGTTCCTGACCTTCAAGAAAGATCAACCGGACAGACGCTATGCGGTCAAGATCATGGACAAGACTTCCATGGTGGCGAAGAACATGGTTTCTCAAGGTTACATTCATTAGAGTATGGTCTCTCAAGGTTATAATCATTAACGCATGGTATCGCAAGTTTATATGTATTAGCACATGGTGTATCAAGGTTACATTCATTAGAGCATGGTCTCACAAGGTTATAATCACCAGCGCATGGTCTGAAGGTTATAATCACCCGAGTACGGTCTCTGAAGGTCATAATCACCAGTCATGCTTTAACAAGTTAAGGGTATGAGAAAAGAGTGTATCAATGTTATAATGGTGTCTGGTGTCTCTATAATGTGCATGGTGTCTTACGATGTTCTAGATCATGAACGCTAAACTAAATGGCAAGCTCTCGTAAAGCTATAGCAAGCTGTATATTCATGCAATATGTAATAGTGTTTATTAATAATTATTAGTAAAATATGCCTTCCGATTACTATGTAAATTTACAATTATTATTTTATCATTTAATATTTAATTTATCAATGTTTTTTTTGATCTAAAATATATTTCAGATAAATTATACTATTATATAGTTAGTAATAAATTCGTTTTATATAATACATACTTATCTCATTTAGATTTCTATAAAATGTAGCCAGGAAAAGTATTATTTCTTATTATAAATAGTATAATTACATTTTTTTTAAAACTACAGTGATTAACTTATAATTACTTTTATATATATAGTCAATGTTATAATAAATCATTCTCTGTAATTATCGGATGATAATATGTGGAAAACATAAGTATTATTATTCACCAATTGTATCTATATATATATACAATCTAATAAGTTCATAGAAGTTAATGAATTAATTATTTAGTTAAATCATATATATTTTATTTTGTATATTATATTTATTATAATTATCTTAATAATTACATAATTTTATGATATTATATATTATTTATATTCATTATTCTTCCTTTCATAATATTTAAATCCACCTTCAAATTGCATTACATAGTTTAATTAATTTTTACTATATATATATATATATATCTTTTATACGGGTAAAGTAAAGTAACATACTTATTTCATGATTTTATTATAATATTTCCCTATATTCCCATCAATATCGATATATTTATTTTTATCAATCTATAAATATGATAATAATATGGTAAATATAAATATATAATAAATATATTATATATATATATATATATATATGTGTATTATAATAACACCTCCACCGATCACGTTTCAGTGAATGCCGAGAGAGATGCGTTAGCGTTCAGTGACAGCCCCTTTGTTGTGCATCTCTACTATTCTCTGCAGTCGCATCACAACATATATCTGGTTATTAGGCATTCAAGTATACGCAAAAGAAAACTATTTATTTTAAACTGTTTGAATTTAGCAAATAGACTGTTATAATTGTAAAACTATATAAATATGTTCAATTTAATATATACACATAGTATCTATTTGTGTGTTCTAATTTATAACAACATTATTTATAATGGGCAACCACAATTGAAAATATAATATATTACTTTGAATAAATTAACAACAACAAAAATTCAATTCTTCTAATAAATATTATTATTATTTGTATCTATAAATATTAAAAAATATTCTATACATTTATTTTTATTTATGCTATGTGAAATTATATGACTTAATTATATTTATATTAATCATATATATATATATATATTGGTTATATTTATTCTTTAATCGTTGATTATAAGTATTATATTATCATTGAAAAGGTGATGGAGTATTGCATCGGGGGAGACGTGAAATCTCTGTTGAGTATATACACGAACTTTGACCTAGACATGTCTGTTTCGTATGTTGCTCAGATCATTCTGGCGCTGTCGTATCTTCATTCGCACGGCATTATACACAGGTTAACAGATACCCACTTAGTAACTGCCCGTGTGGCTCAGTTGGATGAGGCGTAAGACACACAAGCAGTAGGATGCGAGTTCGAGCCTCATCCGTACCAATAAAATAGGTCTTAAAATAATATTTAGAAGCGATCATATATAATTGTTAATTCATTAATGATCGACACTTGTTAAAACCATGGATGCCTTAACATGAGAGTGACTTCGAAGGGACATTAGAGCCATATACGGTTATAAGTGAAAACTTTATCTAAGTTTCTGGATGGGATGAAAGGACCACTAAAATAAGAATAACAATAACATTCTAATGTAGCATAGATATATAGAAAGTGGGTAAGCAATTGAATATAGTGTATGGTTTCACTTTACGATAGAGGCATTGCAGTCGAAATCTACTACTAAATTTAAAATTATTATTTATTTATATTTAAATTATAATATCAAGTTTAATGAACTATATGTACTAACAATAATAGTTATATATATATATATTATATAGTATATTATATAATATATTATATATATACAATTATGGTAGATCATTTTTATTTCATGTAGTACACTTTTAGACAGTAATTTAAGGGGGTTAGCGCGGGTTGAAATATGATTAATATTTTAATTAAAAAAAAAATGTTATTACATATTATCCAATTTCGGTATCTTATTTTATCACATTGTAAAAATTGCAACTTATTTTTAGCTAATTCTATCCATAAAAAGTGTTATAATAGACCATATGAATTTTAAAAATTACGAAAATGACAGGAAATTAATGA
Source organism: Osedax fenrisi (assembly GCA_964019155.1). Lineage (NCBI taxonomy): Eukaryota > Metazoa > Annelida > Polychaeta > Sabellida > Siboglinidae > Osedax > Osedax fenrisi. The sequence continues at coordinate 84,395,657 of OZ025243.1, forward strand.
ATATCATTTGTATTTTTTTTATAAAATCTTGTCATTTATGATGTTATATTGCAATTTATTAAAATAAGTATTTATTTAAAAATTTCTGTTTTGAATTCAGCAGAGATCATAGATTAAATAGCATTAAAATAAATAAACAAATCACGTGTCTATATAACTAGATATCATTGGTTGAAAAGAGACACTTCCAACGGAAAATTAGTAAAATTATTTGATTATAAATAAGTAGAATTTATGATTATAAATAACGTATTGTCATACCTGTAGCTAATTCACAAAGAAAGATTTTACTAATTTTTCGTTGGAAGCGTAAAAAAAGTTCACTATAATTTTCTCAAGTTTTAACTTTTTCACTTTTAGGCATATTTAAAAGCCTAAACCTCCTTTGATAACGAATATTTGTATCTTAAATTGTTACCATCTATGTTAAACATATATATTTATAATTATTATGTATGATTATCATGTACAATTATAAATTCTTATTCTAACTTTATATTATAAAAAATATTATAAAATTTTTTTAACTATTTTAAACTATTATATTTAAATAATTATAATTTATTATATTTAAAAAGCTACAATATAAATATAAAGTAGAATTATATCTATTGAATAAAAACAAAATTATTTAATTACTTTAGGAGTTATTTATAGGTTGAGTTCTAGCTAGAACTATAATTAACATTTCAATTGCGAACCCGCGCTAATCCCCTTAAATAATATAATATCAACTATTATTAAACTTTTCTCAGAATTCTCCTAATTCATCACTCTTATAATATTAAATCTCAAATTCTTATATATTCTTTATATCTAAATATATTTCGATTTCATTTTATAAATTACCTATATTATTATATAATATGCTTAGTTGATTACTTTAATTGTAAATGATATTTTTATATAATATAATTAAAAGTTCTATTACATTATATAATGCTAGTTCTATAAACTGCTTAAAGCTGCATTCATATCAAAAAATACAGTCCCATATCGGCCCGATTTTGATAGTCAGATTGATCGCAGAACATAAAAATCTGCAAGTTATGTGTGAACGACTATAATTACAAGCTGTCGATAGCAGGCATGAAATACAGACATATGTTCTAAATAATCATAAATAAAAAAGATAATAGCCTTTAAAAATAACTCTATCTTTTACTTACTTACTTACTTATGTCGAACTCCCGTTCGACCCTTCTTTACAATTTTCTTCCAATCATCACGAATCATCATAACATTACGTATCTATCTTTTACATGTAAATTTCGAATGTCACCCGACCCCTTAATAATCTGTCTTTCTTTCTTTTAATCAATCTAATTGGTAGAATTTAAAATGTATTCATAACACATTTTTCAATCATGAAATATGACTGCTTTTGTTAATACGATAATGTCTGTCAGGCAGGATTCAACATGGTCTATATATATATATATGGAGTTGTGGCCTATATCCACGAGAATAATTAAAATCAGTGTACCAGCGTGATCAATTAATTTTAAAATAATAAGATATTTATATTTTTAATTTTTTCCATTAAAATACATTTATTTCTCTTCTAAATTCTACCTTGAGTTAAATTTAATATATATTCTCATTGGTTAAATATATCATCAATTTAACAACACTTTAATTTTATTTATATGATATTTATAATGTATTTGTTAAAATTAAATTGATATCAATTCATAAGTTACTATGGTATCTGTAGCAAATAATAAATTATTAATATAAATATTTTTAAATATTTTCTATTATATATAACATATATATATATATATAATATGTATTACATATAATATATATATATTAGTATGGAGTGAATTTCAAATTTTAAATATCTGTCAATCAAATAAAATCAAATATTCCAACATATAAAATTGCTCATATATTATATATTTGTATATCTAATGACAATGAGAACTATATTATAAATTAAAGAATATTTTTATAGTATTAATAATATTTAATTTATAATTGAATATGCAAGGAATTTGCTACACAAGTAATAATCCGGGTAATAATAAGTTAATCTGGTAATTTATAATTATTGAAAATCTTATATTTTTGGTAAACAAATATTTTGTATATATTTGTTTACAATATTTAAAAAATTTGTATAAACGTATTCAACTTATTTAAGTGATAAACTCCCGGATACATTTTATTAGGGTAAGTAAAATATCTAATATTAATCATAATATTAGTTATAATTTAATGTGAATTAAACAATAATAATGTATATATATAATAATAATCAGTTAATTCAAATAAGATAATTTTAAATTAAAAAATGTAATTCATAATTCGTATGTTATGAATCTTATAATAATCACTGATTAAATCACAATACTTATGATAAGTGAAATGAAAATTAATATTGAGAATTATGTTTACTTTATGAATTAAATAATAATAATGTATAATATAATATTAAATACTATTTAAAAATACTATTTAAAATAGTAAACAATTATTTCAATACAGATAATTTTAATTCATAATTTGTATGTCATACGAATCTTATGATAATCACAAAACTTATAGGGTTTTAAAATTTTGATTTTATCCATAAAATGATTATTATAATGTTATTATTAAATTAAATTTTCATTCAATAATATACTGACATAATCCGCACATTAAAAAGCGCCACATTTAAAATTAAAAATCGACACAAGAGTCATAAGACATGTCTTATATTTGTATTTAATATATTAAATATTATCTACACATACTTATTATTTTAATATGATTGCCTATTATAATTAGAAATAGAGTAATAATTTATTTCTCCAAGTATTGTTTACAATATATTTCAAACGATTGATATTATTATGATAAAATTAATATAAATTATCTACTTTATAATACGGTATTAATAATTTATTAATACCTTATATAGTGCATAAGTCTTGCTACAAATAAATATGTATAAAATAATTTAACTATTATATCGTATATCTGATAATATCATATATATTATATATATAATATATATATATATATATATATATATATATATATATATATATATATATATATATATATATATATATATATATATATATATCTATATATATATTATATCAGTCCCAATATATAGTACCAAGACAGTACACTAATGGTTTTTAATATATATATAATATAGATTATGCAGATTTTAATGTGCGGATTATGTACTATTACCAATTACGATTACAATTATTATTAACATAATTATATTTAATATTATTAATTTAAATATTGATGAATGGCATATATTTTATTAAAATTATCTATAACATAATTTATTATAATTATCTTTAATTATTAATATTTTCTCTAATAAACTTATATATTATTCTAATATAATCTATAATTTACATAATTATCATATTAGTTTCAATATTGATAATCGATATACATATATATTTATATAAAGTTTAGATAATAATTATAATATCATAAGCCTTATTTAATATTTCACATAATAGGGCTTTCACACCGATTCCATATTTATGTTCACGTATGTAGATTGGTTTACATGATTATTTTTCTGTTCGTAGAATATTCTTGTTTATGGCGAAATTTTCACATATATATTAAAAACGATTTGGTATTTTTATAATTCAATTTGTATAGAAATTATCTTATTTTTCATGTACTGAGTAGAAAAGGTACTGTGTACGTAACCTACCAATTTTCTTTAAATTCACACATGAAAAAATGCATGTGCATGTATTTTTTGCACAATCTATGCACATGAAAATAAATAAATAGTTGGTATATAAGCCTTATAAAGTTGAATTGTATACAATGTTTTGATTTTTCTATTTAATAAAGTATAATAGTTTTAATTATTGTATCCTACTTAACAATATTAATAAAGTACCAATCATTTCGAACCAAGTAAATTCGTACCAAGTCAATCATACCGATAAAAAGTCAAATTATATATCTTATTCTATTAATATAGTCAGTGTAGGTAAACAAATCTTTTTATAATTTTCCATTCATGTTTCTTTGATATTCAAATTATATAACTTTCCAATAGACTATAATTATACATTATATATAAAATTATAAAATCTATGTAACCTAGGTGCATGGTCTACGAAATGTTACAGTTGCATATTATAGAAATTAAATACCAAATCTCATGAGATTTAAATCAAAATTAAATAAGATCATTAACTTAAACTATTGTAAACTAGGTTATCTTCATACTTAAATTTATAAATAGAAAGTAAATATGCTATAATATATTCTACATCTAAACTTAATATTGCAATGAATTTTTATGATTAAGACATAGTATATTATTGTCTACGCTTAATTGATATGCTACAGAATGAAATTAAGTTGATCACATATGATGATGATGATAATTGTCGTAGTATTATATGTATGAGAAACACAATGCACGTTACTACTAATCACAACGTATACATTTATCAATTGTAATATCATATAATAATTATATAATTATATATCATAAATAATATGTAAATAATTTCCAATTACTTAAATATTATTTATTCAAAAACCATCTAATTGTGTATACACATCTTATTTATAGGTAATTGATTAAACTGAAGATTAACTAGTTATGTTGGTTTTCTAATATCTATGAATGATTGGAAGCTACTAAGGATATCAAAATATGAAATTCTGCCATTGAAAAATCATTTTAGGTAAGATATATAATTATAATCATAAACCATATAATACACCTAGAGTATAATAGCAAAGATTTTCCGAAGGAAAGATATAACACTTACGCGAAATCGTTTAATTCGAATTTGTATACAAAATACCCCAGTGCCACCTATAGCGGGTTACTTTTAGGAACTATGTGTTGTTTATAATGTAAATTCGTATTTAACTATACACTTTTAAAATGTTAAATAATATGCTTTAAATTAATATTTATATGATGAAAACTAAGTGTTCATTACTAATATATAACAAACAAATATGATATGTATGTTTTAAATGCTATAAGTATATATTTAGTGAGTAAAAGCTAATTTATATTGCATGTAATTTAATAGAGCAATGAAAACATTGTTGTATGCAAACAGATCCGAACCTAAATCTATTTCAGTGATTTCGATACTACTGCTAGCAGCGGTTGGGGATATTACTAAATTACGTCGCATGCATATGGGGTGTTATATCTTTGCTTCGCAAAATCTTTGATAATAGTCTCCTTGTATAATAATGTAAATATGTATTGTAAACTGTAATTATATTTAATATAATAAATTGTGTGTGTTCTATTAATTCTATATATGTTTTTTATTAAAAATTTATAATAGGTATTTTGAATTTCTTATAGTTTTATTTGGTAATTTTCTTGATTTTATTATATGTTCTATTGATATCCTTCTTATATGTATATAATAATCTGCTAGCATAGATAATAAAATATTCTCATAATGAGCAAAGTATCCATTTATCTGAATACTTTTTTGAATAATTGTAATATGTTCAGTATCCATATATTCTATTTATTTGTTGAACCATTTGTGAATTTAGAATTTAATTTGGAAATATGTTCGTAAATATCTTAGATGGAATATATCTTTACTCGGTTGAGCTAATATTCAATTATGAGTGTATTTTAATATTATAATCTATTAAATATTTATAATTATCAATATAAGTATATATTATATCATAAATATATCTATACTCGGCTGAGCTAATATTCAATTATGAGTGTATTTTAATAATATAATCTATTAAATATTTATAATTATCAATATAAGTATATATTATATACTTAATTTTACAAATGCATGTCATACTATATATTCAGCTTCATGTATTTATAAAATAATAACATTTATAGTATGTTGTTTTATTGTATACTATAGTAATAACTAATACATTATCAGACATAGGTAAACAAAAGATACCTACCGTAAAATTGTATTTAATATTTAATATTTATATTCATAATGTAGTAATTTTTAATTGGATTTGATTATATATAAAATATGCTATAACACTTGGTATATAGATTAATTAAAATTAGCCTGATAATAATATTTCGATATTTATAAAGATCGAATCACTAATCTGGATTAATGAAGAGTAACACAAGAAATTGGCTCGCACGCTGAACTACTGGTGATGGTTATTGAAAGAAAACTGAAATGGTATTGTGATGTCTCAAGATCCATCTCAATGTCAAATACTATTAATCAAGTTACTGTGGTTGGCATATGAATAATAGCAAGACCAAAACTCAATGGCAAGATGAATGGACCATACAGAAATCAGCGAATCGATGAGAGTGACGACAAAACGAATGGAGTGAAATTTTCAAGAAATCAACTGCGCCTCTATGTCATCTTAAAGCTATAGGATAGATTAAAGGTTAATAATATTTTATATAACTATGAAAATTAATATTTAAACACAGTGTATTTGATTTCTTTTATAATTACATCATGACCAAATTCAATATATATATAGTTTAAATTAAAGATATATTTTATTCGCATTGATTTATTAGCACTATCAACTAATTTGTATCACTGATAACTAGGCCTTAATATGCCACTCAATTTTAATATATTATATATGCAAGCAATTTATTTATAAATATTATATCTAATTTTCATATCCCCAACAATACTATTGTAGTTGACTTTCAATTATTTTTAAGAGTTATATTTGGTTATGTATTTGGGGTGTATTTAATTTATAAATTAATTATATATTGAAAATATTTAACTCGAATTATTTAAACTGGTTAAAACGTTATAAATTAATATTTTGTGAATTATAATATAAAATTATATTTATTTTCATAATAGGGATCAACAAAGAAAATAATAGTCATTCAACTATGAGAGAAAATCCGTGACCTTCAGAGTTAATCTACTTGGTGCCTTTCTGAGATGCTAGCATATCTGTGACGACAAACTCGGGATGAACAATATCAGTAGCTAGTCGTAATCGTACCTGGTGATGTGGGCAGCGGCCCTTCCACCAGAAATATAAACACCGTGTAAATATAATAGAATAATATAGTCATACGAACACTAGGTCTCACACTGCGTATTCAGCGCACACACATAAGCCCTCCAACAATATCAATAGTTTATTAATTTATTTCCTGCTTATAGTGATTATGTTTATTTAGTATATGTACTACTATAATGAAGTGTAATGTAGATAACTCAATATTATTATAACTTGCATTATTATATTATTAATAATATTTAACATGATTTTTGGTTCAGTTTGATAATTAAATAAAATGTAAAATTGCTCTCGTCATCTACCCTAATTGACAATATAAAGTATTATTGTTAAATATTTGTTTGTATAGTATTAGTAGTATAATATTAGTTATAATAGAATGGAATAGTGTATTGGGTATAGTGTACAGCATATATTTGTATTATATTTAGTATGTTGTAAATTACTATATTTGACAGTATTCACAAGAGAAGTATTATGTATTATTTGTGCATATAAAGTAGATTTTGCGAATATAAACAAAATATAAATGTAATACAGTCTTGGTTATTCTTTCAATATCTTAAATTAAAATAATATTTAAATAAATGTATATATATAAATTAATTTTATATTAGGTATAAATATTAAGTACAAATATAATATAATATTTATTAAATAGTTACCGGTAATAATATTTCAAGTATTTATTATATTAAATGGACATATTTAAAAGTCTGTCGCAGAAACTTATCTATAAAATCAAAATGGGGACAGAAGAAGGCGATGGATATGGACGATCCAGATATATTTTAATGTGTTGACCTAATATTAAGATACATCTAATACTATGATTATATTAATAGTCGTTATTTATAAATAGTTTTACATGTAAATGTCACAATAACAATTATGTATGATAATATATACAGTACGCTATTACACCATTTAAACATATACATATCTATAAGAAGGAATATAATATACATATGCATATTTATTGATTGCTATTAATATTTCATTATTATTATTATTCTACATTGTATTAGTACATACTGTATAATATAGGTATTATTAAAACAAAAACAAAATAGTTGAATAATAAAATAATATGTATAATGGGTATGTAATATACCTAGTATAATAAGAGTAAATAATTAGTAAATGTGTAACTATATAAAATTATATTTTATATTAACAAATATATATTATTAATAAATTAATATCACTACCTGTACAATTAATATATATAAGTGTTACTATAGAAATGATATGATATAAATGTTAATAATTAATACTATAACATTGTAGGTGGTTATCATTTTATAAATGATTGCATGTGATTACTGCAGTGTATATCATATATTATTTAAGAAAATTAATATTATATTTGATATAATTTAGTAGTATATAAAATGTAAACCTAGTTGGTAATTTTAATTTGAAAATATTATATTATACTTGTAAGGTAATTTTATTTAAATCGTTTTTAAATATATTTAATTTAATAGCTTATACTTTAATTTATCAGTTTTGATAGTTCATATCATAGATTTATAGTTAACCGGTTTAGTATGTAACACACATATGTTATATAGTATCATACTAAGAATGTAAGATAATAATTATTATAATAATATAATAATTTAAAATTCAACCTATTAGTATATAATTTACTAGCTTAATATTATATATCAATATGTTATTAAATTATGTATATAAACAAAATAAATATGTTAGGCATACACATGTTAAATGAATATATGATTTATATACTTTGAAATATTTAAATCAAGTAAAGTAATTTATAAATATTTAAATATTAAAAAATAACAAGTAAAGTATTTTATAAATATTTAAATATTTCAAAATAATATTTTGATTGGCTCATATAATATACTAATGTCAGAGTTCATAAATTAATTGCCAATTTAAAAAGATTTTAAATATAGGAACAAATTATATTTAAATAAAGCTAACTTTTAAACTAAAACATTATAATTCACAAAATAAATATATAAGTCATATTATCATTTCATAATATCACAGCTGTAAGATTATGTTATTTTAGATAATATTAAAATCATAAACCTAAAATGACTAAATTAATAACAAACATGGCCGTTTTATGTATTCTTTAACATGACAAATTTGAAAAACGTACTGTAACAATTCTAGTTAATAATATGATATATAATATATAACATTAGAAATAGATAACTTATATCAATATAATACACTTGATGTCAATTGTATTTGATAAGTATTATATATATAAAATCGATTTTAAAAAGTACACTCCACCCTAATATATATATATATATATATATACAATCATGCAAAATAGCAATATTACATTATTAAATATATATATATATTTGTACTTGTATTATGTTTAATGCATATGTATGCCCTAATCACACAGGGATTTAAAACCCGACAACTTACTGATAACACATGAGGGCAGACTGAAACTCACGGATTTCGGTCTTTCGAAGATTATATTCGACCGGCGTAAGTATCGCATGCATTTCTATACTAGTTCTACCACTACCACTACCACTACTACTACTACTACTACTACTACTACTACTACTACTACTACTACTACTACTACTACTACTACTACTACTACTACTACTACTACTACTACTACTACTACTACTACTACTACTACTACTACTACTACTACTACTACTACTACTACTACTACTACTACTACTACTACTACTTCTACTAGCATTACTACATGAACATCATTATCATCATCATAACCATTATTGCCACCACTACTATCACCACTACTCTCACCACTACCAGCACTAATACCAACACCATCACTACTACCACCACCACCACTAATACCACCACAACCACCACCACCACTACCATCACAAACACAACTACCACTACTACTACCACTACGAACACTAACACCACCGCTACCATCACCATCACTAACACCACTACTACCAGCACCATAACCACCATCACTACTACCACAAACACTAACACCACTACCACCACCCTTAACCACCCTTAACCCCCACCCCGAAGACACAATAATCGACGACATAGGCAGCAAGGTGGTATCGCCCTCACAGGAATACTTCAGAACCCCTAATCAGATGTTGTCCCTCACCAGCCATCTCCAGTTTGTAAGTAGTTCACACACGCATAGTTGATGAGTCACTTAGTTGATGAGTCACTTAGTTAATGAGTCACTTAGTTAATGAGTCACATAGTTAATGAGTCACATAGTTAATGAGTCACATAGTTAATGAGTCACATAGTTAATGAGTCACTTAGTTAATGAGTCACATAGTTGACGAGTTACATAGTTAATGAGTCACTTAGTTAATGAGTCGCATAGTTATACTGAGTCACATAGTTAATGAGTAATTTAGTTAATGAGTCACTTAGTTGACGAGTCACATAGTTAATGAGTCACTTAGTTGACAGGTTACATAGTTAATGAGTCACTTAGTTGACGAGTCACATAGTTAATGAGTCACATAGTTAATGAGTCACTTAGTTATAGAAAGTCATGTAGTTAATTCTACGAGTGACCTTGTCTTAATTAATAAATACAATATTCCGAGTAGAATAAAATATAAAATGCATTTATTAAACATTCGATGACTAACACATGTTATCAGCTCTAAGATTATAACAATAGGTCTAATAGCGCTTAGAGTTAACCGCCTGTTACATAATAGCATTGTTGTGATTTACAGACGGTTCAGCAACGAAGGAAGAACATGAGACTCATTCAGCAGTCCAATTACCCCACAACACCTATCAGTTAATATCATATATATATATGTGTGTGTGTGTGTGTGTTCCCATCTAACAGTAATAACCTCATAATAGCAAAATAATAGCATAACTAATAGCCTCAAATGTTTACATTGTGCTATTATGCTGCTATTATGTTACCATTAAAAGTATATTATGCTGCTATTAATTTGTAATGCTATTATGCTGCTATTATGTTGCCATTAAAAGTCTATTATGTTATTATTATGCTGCTATTCATTTTAAAAGGATATTATGCTGCTACTATGATGCTATTATTAGATTATCAACATAATATCAGCATAATAGACTTTTAAATTAATAACAGCATAATAATAGAATAATTAACTTTTATGGCAGCATAATAACATTACAAATTAATAGCAGCATAATAGCACAATGTAAATATTTTAGGCTATTATGTAAGTTATTATGAGGCTATTACTGTTAGCTGGGTGTGTAGTAGTAGTATCATTTATTTAATAACAAAAATCCAATTTTAAATAAATTATTTAGAAGTGAGATATAAAGTTATGGTAACATCCGTGACATGTTTTAGGTACAAAATCGAATTACATGATTTCACGTAAGTGTTATATCTTTCGTTAGAAAAGTCAATGTTATGTAACGTAACACTAAATCTGTATGCTTTTATCACATGTGTACATGTATATTAATTAACATACAACCCACTTGATAATCCCACATAATTAATATTATTGAAATAAAAGCCAATCATTTTAAAAGCCATCAAGCTGTGGTTAAGTTTATTTTTAAATAATGTATTTCAATTACAATTTAATTACTCTTAAGTCATGTTATTTATTATAGTATATTCAATATACTCAGGAAACCATTAAGTGTACTATTTTAACTATTTCATCGTCTAAATTGTAATTTAAAATATTTTGTTTATTAATATCGTGTAATGTACTATTCTAAGTTTTCATTTTGCGTGATATTAGCTTAATATTAGCTTAATATTAGCTTAATATTAGCTTAATATTAGCTTAATATTAGCTTAATATTAGCTTAATATTATGCCGACTGATGGTACATGTCGCTAGATCGGCAAACTGCTTAACGAATTGGGTGTAGATTGTTTAAATAATATATAAAAAAATAATTATTTAAAAAAAATATTCTCCATTTGAAAAATGTTTTCATTTCTAGATTACCATATCAATGGAACGTCACAACTGCAATAATAATACTACAGCTAACACATGTTCCACTATTAACTCCGTAACATACATGAAGGGGTGTCGGTATCATGTTGCTTGGGTGTAATTATCAGTATTCCATTACTACCATCATCACCTCCCACACAATTAGAAACAAGTTACATAACTCTTGGCCTACAATGTACACCCTTAACCTCTCCATCTCCACCCACTACATCCAACCCTCACGTACCTCACCCCATACCTTTACCCCACCCATCACCTTCCAACCCTTTACAACACAATCACCTCTACACATCACTTCTACCCCTCACTTGCACCCCTACACTGTCCTCCTTTCATGTCTCCTTTCCCTGTACAGTGTACACTGTACACCTCACCTGCACCCCTTCTCTACCCCCTTCCCTGTACCTCTACCATTTACCCCTCACATGCACCTGTCACCTGTACCCCTACCCTATCCCCTCTCACCTGCACCCCTCACCTGCACCCCTTATCTGTCCTCCTTCCACTTACCCCTTCCTTGTCCCCCTTCCTGTACCCATACCCTGTACCCCTCACATGCACCTGTCACCTGTACCCCTACCCTACCCCCCTCACCTGCACCCCTCACCTGTACCCCTACCCTACCCCCCTCACCTGTACCACAGGTAGAACAGAGCGTACATCACTCATCACATCTCATAAGCTAAGTTTGAATTCCCCAGCATCCGAAACTACTACTCCTAAGGTTTCTCTCCACTATATAGTGGTTGTATATCATCGGTTGTATATGCTTGCTTATGATGTATAATGTGTGATGTATGATGTAAGATGTATGATGTAAGATGTATGTTGTATGATGTATGGTGTATGATGTATGATGTATGATGTATGATGTAAGATGTAAGATGTAAGATGTATGATGTATATATTCTAAGTGAGACTTACATAAACTCTATAACGGGATTCAGAACGTTTAGCTTAACTAACAACCTTCAATCATAACACAGAATACCTGCAAAATGATGACCTTTGATTCCCCGGAAGTGTTTCGCCGAACTGCCACCGACCCTAAGAAGAATCTCTTCCTCGGCACCGATAATTCTCTGACAACGCCTCGAGTTCTACGCTTCTCCGAGAATAGTAGTGAGTTATGTGTGTATGTATATTAGGCTACTAACAATTACATTCTATCTGCTAATAATTCCTACATTTAACTAAAAATATCATATACACAGATATAAATTATAAAAAAGTAACTATTTTAAAAATTCACGGGTAATAAATTTAAGCGTCATATCGAATCATGTTATCAGATAACGTAATAATGGAAAAAGTATCACAAGGGCCGTAGTCATCTTATATATGTATAACTGCTTGTGTGGCTCAGTTGGCTAAGGCATCAGATATACAGACACTGTTCGAGTTCGAGGTAGGGTTCGAGCCTAGACCGGAACATTAAAATATGTCTTAAGAATGTCTTGTGTGATCTTATTAATTTTTATATACAAAATTATCAGCTCTCATTAAAACCATAGATGCCTTATCATGAGAGCTGCTTCGAAGGGTCTTTAGAGTCATATGGTTATAAGTGAATACTTTATCTTAGTTTCTGGAGGGGATGAAAATACTCCACTAAAATAAATAACAATAATAATATATTGATTGATTGATTGAAAGTTTATTTAAACACTTAAATAAATCACAAATGATTTCTCAAAAGTGTATATATAGAATACAAATAATAGATTAGGTAACACAATAAATATCATTAATAATAATACAATAAAATAGAATAAACCGTACGGAAATTAATAAATAAAATATTAATGACAAACAATATTAGTATTACAGGTTGCCACCTGATATCAATTGTTGTATATATTTCGTGAATGTTTTATGCTATTTTATGGATCTAATATAGGGTGGGAGTGAATTCCAAATATATAGATTAATTTTAGATTCTGCAGTGAAATATTAAAACTTAAGGTGTGATTAACTTTGATTTTGCACATTATAATGAACAGAACAACCTATATAGGTTCCATCATCGGAAATATGTATTGTTTATAATATAAATTCGTATCAACTATACTCTTTTAAAATTGTAAGTAATATATTTTAAATTATTATTTATATGATGAAAACTAATATGTGTTCATAATAAGTGTTCATTACTAATATATAACAAAGCAATATGATATGTAGGTTTTAAATGCTATAAATATTTATATGGCGAGTAAAATCTAATTTATATTGTATGGTATTTAATAGAGCTTTCAAAATATTGTTGTATTGAAATTGTGCCAAACTTAACTATATTTCAGTAGTTCGATACTACTGCTAGTAGCGGCACTCAAGAATAGTAACCACATTACGTAGACAGTGTTATATCTTTACTTCACAAAGTCTGTCTACCTACCATACTACACAATCACATATTTAGCTGACATTTTCACACTAACCTCATTATAACGAAAGTAAAGTTTACACACTATTTTTAAATCTACTTAAAATAACTCTATGTGTTTAAACTTCATATCAATATTTTTAAAAATACGTTGCCATTTATTGTTTGCTTACTGTATTCATATAATTATTATTATTATTATTATCAGATTTAGTTTTAACTACCGGATAATTATAGAATCAGAGCTAATAGACACAATTACCCTCTATCTTTCAGACAAGTCCTAAAAAGTACAATTATAATTGGAATAATAAATTTATAAAAAAAGAATAAACAAATATAATAAGTTATTTAAAAATTCTAACTAAAAAATGTATTACTTTAATAAAATATATTAATATTATTTATAAAATTCAAATTCTAGCAGATATAATCTTAAAACATATAACATTATATTATTATTAAGAATTTGTATTTTATAAACATTATAGTAAATGGCTATGGACGAAAATCTCAGAAAACGTATATATTAATTTATTTTTTATATTAAATTTAATTATATGTTATATAATCTTTTAAATAATATATATGTATATAAATTAAATTTATATATGAAATATAACTTATAAAAACGTGTATTTTAAAACATACATAAAATCATATAAATCTAAAATTAATTAATTTTAATATGTTATTTAATATATCATTTTTATAATTAAATTTAAATATAAAAATTAGATTATTTTTTTTTTAAATTTATAACACTTATTAATTATAAAACTTTTCATTATGTAATAGATTAGTAGTACCCCGTTATTGATTTTTATTTAATTATGTAATTATTGATACAATCATACTAGAATTATAAGACGTTATATTCGGTAATAAATCAAATTTAAGAAATAGGATCATTATTAATTTATATAAATTAGTATACATTATTTCTATGATTTAATAATAATAATATTACCTGCAATTTTCAATATTGTATAAAGTCAATAAAGATATTTAATTAATTTTATTATTTTTAAATTAATAATTGTCAACTGATTTATTATTCTTTTCATATATTTTATTATATTTATATTTATTTACATAATAGAGAACGTTATTTTTATGTCTAAATAAAAATTCAATTCAATTCACTATATTTTATGATTCTCTATGACGAATATACCCATTTCTCAGGCTTGACGGGTACTTCCCCTTCTATCGGAGCAGGTTCCCCCTGTACCGGAGAAGGTTCCCCCTGTAACGGAGCAGGTTCCCCCTGTAACAGAGCTGACTACACACCGACGAATACAGTGCAAAGTCCCCTTAGTGAACACTTTGCTAATAAACTCAGGTTAGGGTGGCGATTAATAGATAGATAGATAGATATATAGTTTATTGAGTGTTAACTGACATGAAACAATAATGTAATGATAAATAATAAATGACAATAAGAATGATGGTTTACATATTCCATAAGTAAAATAATATAACAATATATATAATATTAACATAAGAGTATAGTAGTACTTTAGTTAAAGTACTTTAATTAAGTGGATGTTAAGGGGGTTAGTTGGTCAGTTAAGGGATGTATGGTTATTTAAGGAATTCAAGGTTAATTAATGAGCGAGTCGTGTATTTATCATGTAAATCGTTACCTTGTAACATAGGATATTTATCTATAATTATTATTTTATTAAAAGCAAGATAACTAGAAATTCATCAAAGAATAACAAATGTTGTATCTGTATAATACATTTAGAACTATATAAATACTGTCAAATAACAATTTTTTGATATGAATAAGACAAAGAGAATTGTACCTACAATTTGTAAAATAATTAATGTACCAGAAGTTTCCATAAATATTATTTATATTATATCAGATATTATTGTTTACACACCTATATCTGAAGATTATACTAATTTAAATAAATTCTGAAATTTTCATATCATATTTCAACAAGTAGTTCTTAATCTATGGAGCTTCAAATAGTTTTAAAAATAGAATAGAGATATTTGTGTTTTCAAATTTAAAGTTATATTAAGTATATTTAATGTTATATACTTTATATTAGTTATACATTGAATGTAACCGTACACATTTTATTGATCTAATGCCAATAGATTCAATTTAATTTTTCACATTATTAGTTAGTTTAAATTTGTAATTTATTTACATAACTATTGATAATAATTTAATTTTATATATTAATGTAATTTAATATATAAACCTTCATTTCTTGTATTCTCTTCCTCATCAATCTATTTACAGTAAGCATAATGTGACTAACGGTATGGTAAAATTGGAAATATGAAATATTATAAATGCGTAATAATAATGATATTGGTCCCATTGGATATACAGTATACCTTTATATTACCTGTATACTATGTAGTGACATATATAATTGTTATGGTTTCAACATTTTTACAATCTTAAATACATTATAGAAATTATAGAAACAATAACGTAAACCTAATCATTTGAATTATTTAGTAAATAAAGTAATAAACCAATTAGTTATCCTTATTTGTTATCGCTTCTGTTTATAAATGCATATTTATGGCAATTATAGTTACTTTTGTACATCATATCGTATATCATTTTAAAGAGGAATTAATAAACTTTTATGATTTTTATATAATAAAATGTTTAATAAATATTTAATAGTATATTTTTTCAAAAATACCATATTTCGCCATTCCTTAAAGATGCTAATTATAGTAGTAATATAAATGCTAGGGATAACAAATAAATCTAGATATTTAAGTTATTTTGTTATTCAACGGATGATATTAAAAATATCGATAACAATTCTCGGATAGAGTTTTATAATTTAATTATTATATTGACATAAAATAAACATATATTTTAATATATATTGTTTTTATTATATTTTGACGTAATATTTCATCACATTTAATAAATACGCGATAACCGTGTCGCCGTCACTTCAGGTTTGAAAGCGACGACGAGGAGGGCTTCGATTGTTTATCAGAAGTGGATCAGGTCAACCGCGACATCACCACAACCACTCCACTCAACAATAAAACCATCTCACGGGTAATACCCGTGCAAACAGCTGCTTCCTCCTCCTCGTTTCGATCATGTGAACGCTACCCCCCGATGCGTAAGGGGGGAGGAGATGCGGATAAGGAAGACGAGGAGTCTCTGCCCGATTCTTTGACCGAGGACATCGAACCGATGATATCGAAGAAGATGAAGAAACTGACAATAGTTTGTGATGTTTTGTAGCTTTGTGTATAGATTCAAACTCAAACCTGTCCGTATATGTCGCCTAACATTTATTATTAATAATAATAATAATAATAATATTTATTAAGGTACAAGTATTATTATCCCAATACAAGAAATATTATCTTGCTCCATAATGTTGCTGGAAGGGTATCCCACTACAAGATATCTGGCGCCAGTATTGCTCGCAATCGTATGAAAATTAATTTAAATAGAACAAAACGTATTCAATTAAAATGATATGGGAATATACTAATATTTGAATTATTAAAATGTAATAAGTTTATATATACATATATTAAATGATTAATAATAATTAATATTACAAAATTTTAATTTATAAAAAAAAATTAAAAATAAACTACAATCATCATGAGATATATAGTAATATCTTTGTATTCAAGCAAGTATTTCTGGAAAGTATTATCTTGAAAGTAAGGGGGTATCCCACTACAAATTGCTAGAAAATCGTTTTCTAGCAAGAATTTCCGGACATTATTTCCGGAAATACTTGTAGTGGGAAACCCCCTTTAGATGAATTTTATTTGTTTTTTTTATCGTTTTCAAGTTTATAATATTAATATACTTTTTCCTCCCAAAAGCTTTCTCCTCCCGTTCATGTATATTGTTATTGTTATTTTTATTTGGTGGAGTCCTTTCATCCTATCCAGGAACTTAGATGAAGTTTTCACTTATAACCATATATGGCTCTAATGTCCCTTTGAAGCCGCTCTCATGTTAAGACATCCGTGGTTTTAACGAGAGCCGATCATTTATTTATACACAATTATATAAGATCACTTCTAAATAATATTTGAAGACCCATTTTATAAAATTAATTAATGGTCCGGACGAGGGTAGAACCTGTGTCCTACTGCTTGTGTGTCTGACGCCTTAGCCAACTGAGTTACACAGGCAGTTAATCACTTAAGTTAAATATTTTCCCATCCCACCCCCCCCCCTTCCTCGATTTGATTAGTCATTACGTTTCAGTTTAAAAGTTTGCCCAACTGCAACGTGAAAATCGAACAAGGAAAAGTTAAGGTTAGATTCACCACCACTAGTATTTCAGACATACTCTTATAAAATATTTAATTATTATATATTACTATTATTATTTATTTGATTACTTTTACATCTATATATTTAAAAAGTATGATATAAATCATCATATAAATATCTAATAAATGATGTTTTATAGATCCTATTTTTCAAAATATTATTCAAATTATTTAAAATTATAAGAATATATATTATATGATAACATGAACTCCATCTATTGAAATAATTGTAAAACTATTATCAACTATCAATTATGTTATTTATTTATAAGTTTAATTTATGAATAGATGTATATATAGGGATGCTAAAATATCATGCATTAGCCAATGAATATTCACTTCAACTTTATTTTTGTCATAAATACCATCATTAAAAACCCTATAACTTTGTTTACCTTTTATGAATGTTATTCAAATCTTCCATAATATAAATTTATTTAATTATGTTTTTTATCGATTTTTATTGTTTTAGTCACAATGAAAATATGTAATACATATAATTTAACTATAAAAAATAAACAGTAAAATTAGAACTTAGATTATATAGCTGAGAATATACATGTATTAATATCACGTATATATTCACTGGCGCGTGTATTTCACGCCCTGAGCCTAACCTTTGTTATATATATTTGTATAATAACTTGTATATATATTTGTATAATAACTTGTATATATATTTGTATAATAACTTGTATATATATTTGTATAATAACTTGTATATATATTTGTTTAATAACTTTTATATATATTTGTTTAATAACTTGTATATATAGTTGTATAATAACGTGTATATATATTTGTATAATAACTTGTATATATATTTGTTTAATAACTTGTATATATATTTGTATAATAACTTGTATATATATGTGTTTAATAACTTGTATATATATTTGTATAATAACTTGTATATATATTTGTATAATAACATGTATATATATTTGTATAATAACTTGTATATATATTTGTTTAATAACTTGTATATATATTTGTTTAATAACTTGTATATATATATGTGTTTAATAACTTGTATATATATTTGTATAATAACTTGTATATATATTTGTTTAATAACTTGTATATATATTTGTATAATAACTTATATATATATTTGTATAATAACTTGTATATATATATTTGATTAATAACTTGTATATATATATATTTGTTTAATAACTTGTATATATATATTTGTTTAATAACTTGTATATATATTTGTATAATAACTTGTATATATATATTTGTTTAATAACTTGTATATATATTTGTATAATAACTTGTATATATATATTTGTTTAATAACTTGTATATATATATTTGTATAATAACTTGTATATATATATTTGTTTAATAACTTGTATATATATATTTGTATAATAACTTGTATATATATATTTGTTTAATAACCTGTATATATATATTTGTATAATAACTTGTATATATATATTTGTTTAATAACTTGTATATATATATATTTGTATAATATCTTGTATATATATATTTGTTTAATAACTTGTATATATATATTTGTTTAATAACTTGTATATATATATTTGTATAATAACTTGTATATATATATTTGTATAATAACTTGTATATATATATATTTGTTTAATAACTTGTATATATATATATTTGTTTAATAACTTGTATATATATATTTGTATAATAACTTGTATATATATATTTGTTTAATAACTTGTATATATATATATTTGTTTAACCCTTTAACCGCCGGAGGCGCGGAACAGCGCAGTGGGCATTTCGCCGAAGGCGCAAGACATAGCGAAAAATACTTAACTTATAATATCATAATTACGTATTTTTAATATCAAAGAAATTTATTATATGTATGTAATAATTGTATAGATTAAAATGCTTTACACAATAAATAAGATACTTTGAGGGCATTATATTCTACTTTTGTAAATAAATACACTTTATAGACTCTTTTCATAATTAATTATTTAATTATTAATAAATAATCAATTATATTATGTCTTATTATATAATTAAATAGTATCATAGCTAATTTAAACTTCAAATTATAATTTTGATTACATTAGAAACAAAACATTCCGTTAAACCACTGCTTTTTTAATACACTTAAAAAAATAGTTCCAATACTTTAATAAAACATCTTTAATCGATCTAAATAAATCAATAAAAAATAATTCATAAAAGAAATATTTATATTATATAGTATACTTATTTTTACTATATAATTATCAATTTTTCATATTATTTTATAATACTTTTACGAGTTTATGCAAAAATAATCGCGTAGTGATATGCACTAACTTTTCCTATATGGAAAACGGTTAGGATTTAGTGAAATTCAGTCTTTCATATTTTATTTTTATCCTGAATGCATCGTCAATTTTTAAATTGTTTATTATGACTTCTAAAATTAGCTTATGGACTTATAACGATATTAACGATGTTGAATTTGATTGTAATACTCCGGCAATAGCGTATTATGTTAGTATTATAATT
Organism: Osedax fenrisi; assembly: GCA_964019155.1. NCBI lineage: Eukaryota > Metazoa > Annelida > Polychaeta > Sabellida > Siboglinidae > Osedax > Osedax fenrisi. The sequence goes on from OZ025243.1 coordinate 84,416,807, forward strand.
ATTATTGTATTCTAAATACATATTTTTAATCATTTTAGATATTAATAATATATTTTGTAAAATAAATTGTTTATTTTTATTTATCAATTTTATTTTTATAATTATATATATCTAGGTATTATTCCCTATATTATACTTTATGTATTATATCTAAATTATTAATTAACTTATTATAATTAATAGATAGTATGTATTAACATACAATTTTATATCTTATGATACATATATTTTATGATATGTAATATTTAAATTAAAATCAAATATACAAATAAATATATTGACAAGTTGTTGACAAGTTGTTTCTAATGTAAACATATTTTAAATTAGGATTGCGCTACGGATTCAGAAGATGATTATGTCTCACAAGTGACGGAATTCAACAAGATAACGTTATTATAATATTTTAATTAAAATATATTGTATAAGTTATACAGTATAAATAATGATATATTAGTGAAACTATTTATATATAAATTTACAATAGAAATTAATATTTTTATAAATTTAAAATGATCTAAAATTGGGGGTATGTCTGAAACGGCGACAATATTTATATAAAGTGTTATATTTAATATAATATATAATGATACTGTTATATACATATTATAGTAGATTCTACTTGTAATTAAATAGTTTTCAGAAAATATATACAACTCCTACGTACTTACGATATTCGCATTGTAATTAAGTAATTTCAAACTTAATATTTATAATATTTTCGAAAATGAATTTTTAGGAAAATAACGTATTAGGACCACTACTCTACTAATTTACGTATCGTTGTGTTATATTAATATACACATAATATATTGTTTCTACTTGGAATTAAATAGTATTTCTGAAACTATATAAAACTCCTATATACATACAATATTATGTATATTATTTTAAATATTGTCGCCATTTCAGACTACTCATCTAAAATTGTATATATTAATAATTATAGTACTTGTAAATTAAATAATTAATTACAAGTTGTAATTAATTTTTGATTATATATAACATAGAAATAAATAATCTATAATTATGTATATTATCCATAAACTAAATTAAAACGTGATATTAATATTATATATAACATATAATATAAAATCTAATATATAGTTTGTTGCTAATCAACACAATCTATTATTTAGTATACTATCCTAGATGAATTTTGAAAGTTGAGAAGAGGATTACTAGCTTATCTAAGTATATTATAATGTAATAAATGTAATAAAATATAACATTAAAATGCAAATTAACATGACATAATAAAATTAATTTATTTATGTATAAATTTATAGAAATTAAAGTTTTAATTTATTATAATTTAAAATTGTATATATTATTTATCAATCAAATACATGACATCATAATTATACCAGAAAAAGGAGATAGATGAAGAAAAAGATTAGGAATAGAAATAATAAGATGCTGAGATATCACTGAAATCTTAACGTTAGTAGCATACTTTTTAATATTTTATGTGTATAAAATGTGGTTACATGATCAAAAGCTTCGCAATTTGAATGCCGAAAAAATTGTTATAATTATTCTAATTAGTGATTTTATGATAATGTAACTCTACATAAATATATAATATATTATATATAGATATCTCAATCACGAGAATGTGTCGTAAATATTGTTTAAATTAAAATAACGCGTACTATTTGTTTATATTTAGTATTTATACTAATATTAAAAATTAGTATGGATATACAAGTATGATACACGATTAATCGTATACTAATATATTATATTAAATATATATTAAATATATAATAACATACTATAATACTATACATGTATGCCATTCATATATACATTTATACAATCATTATTTCAAATTTTTTAAATAGCGAACATTGTGACCATAATCCATCATATGTATAGATAATGTATAATAGTAATTGTATATATAACTTATTAATTACATTATTTTTAACTGTTAATATTTGGGAATTGTAAATGTTTCCAAAAAGTTTGAGCGCCATGTGTTTGGTACTTTGTAAATAAATAATGCCTTAAAAAGTTACCATATCAATGCATGCATATATGACACATTATAATTACTAATTAGTCTATAAATATAAACTGAATACATTCATATACATTATGTAATTGAGTATAATACATACTGTATGTAGCATACACTATTCTAATGTGATATATCATAGAAAAAAATATATATATGTAAACAAGTATTTCTAATTTTTATATTGTTTACATAAATGTTCAAATAATGATCGCAATGATAATTTCTATATATCTATAAGTATTATAATATTAATAATACAATGTTAGACATCAATATTAGCAAATTTAAGTGTATACTCTTTATTTATAAATGTTTACCCATGCTCAAAACCTTTCTGAAATAACTAGAAACAGTTTCAGACAAGTTTATCTACTTTTTAAAATCTATATAATTTCATATTAGGAACGATACCTTCCTCATGGATGGATAGAAGAAATGCCACAACATCAAGGGATTACTGTCGTGTCAAGCTGCTAAAGAGGTCGCCTGTCGTATAAATATGTGCCATGATTTTCTAAAGAGTTGTCTTTCGTGTCGTGATCGTGCATGCAAAACCGACCACCAAAAAGGGGTGTTAACGAAATCATACCTATAAGCAAATGCGTTTTCTGGATACCTATGCTACATAATTGTTTTGTGTAAATTGTAAAACCATCTTCTAGATTATACTCTTCCGTCTATTAAATACTCTTTTTTTTAACATATATATATATATATTTCCATATCCTATTATAATTGTATATGTAATAAAATCTTATATTCTAAATTTAAATTGATAGTTTTTTGTTGTTCAATTCATTATGATACATATTTTATAGTAGTAAAATAGTTTATTTCAGAAAAAAAGAATATTTAATTAAATAATTCCATTGAACATACCATATTAAGTATATAAACCATATACAATAATAATTATATAGATTATGTAAATATTATTCCACTAATTTTAGTAATTTATTTTTTTAAGAAATGATACGATTTTATAATAGGTATAACTTATTGATTATTTGATATAATATAACATTTTAAAGAAGATTATTATAAAGTAATATTATTTCTATATCTTATTAAATATGATTGTTTTATAAAAGTTTACTAATTCAAGAGTATTAAGAATTTAAAATAAACAATTAATAATTATAAAATATATATTGTAATTTATTTATTTTTATTAAAAAAATATAACATTATTGTAATATCTATCCTTGGATATTAAATTATATTTAAAAAATATTAGATATTCTTAAAAGGTATTTTATTATCTTTAAAATAAACTTAACTTGTAATGTTAAGAAATCAATATTTCATATAGAAATTTATATTTGGAAATTTATACTGATAAATGTAAATCATATATAAAATACACAAAAATATTCAAATACTATATTGTAGATAACTTATTGAATAATTGATAAATTACTATATTTCTTATAGATTATGATTAAGTAATATAATTACTATATCTTATTAAATATGATTGTTTTATAAAAGTTTACTAATTCAAGAGTATTAAGTATTTAAAATAAACAATTAATAATTATAAAATATATATTGTAATTTATTTATTTTTATTAAAAAAATACAACATTATTGTAATATCTATCATTGGATATTGAATTATATTTAAAAAATATTAGATATTCTTTAACAGTATTTTATTATCTTTAAAATAAACTTAACTTGTAATGTTAAGAAATCAATATTTCATATAGAAATTTATATTTGGAAATTTATACTGATAAATGTAAATCATATATAAAATACACAAAAATGTTAAAATATTCAAATACTATATTGTAGATAACTTATTGAATAATTGATAAAATACTATATTTCTTATAGATTATTATTAAGTAATATAATTACTATAACTTATTAAATATATATGTATTATAAAATTACACTTATTAAATAAAATAATTACAAATTATTTATTGACCTTAATTTAAAAAAAAAAAAAAAAAAAAACCATATTGATTTTAATATATATCATTGGTTATTGATTTATATTTAAAACTTTTAAGATATTCTTAAAGAGTATTTTATTATCTTTAAAATAAATATAACTTGTAATGTTAAGAAATCAATATTTCATATAGAAATGCGTATTTGAACATTTATACTACTAAATATGAAAAATATACAAAATAGCACGGCGCTCTAACAACAGGAATTCATATTTATAAAATACTATATTTCTTATAGATTATTATTAAGTAATATAATTACTATAACTTATTAAATATATATGTATTATAAAATTACACTTATTAAATAAAATAATTACAAATTATTTATTGACCTTAATTTAAAAAAAAAAAAAAAAAAAAACCATATTGATTTTAATATATATCATTGGTTATTGATTTATATTTAAAACTTTTAAGATATTCTTAAAGAGTATTTTATTATCTTTAAAATAAATATAACTTGTAATGTTAAGAAATCAATATTTCATATAGAAATGCGTATTTGAACATTTATACTACTAAATATGAAAAATATACAAAATAGCACGGCGCTCTAACAACAGGAATTCATATTTATGCAGCTGTTAATGTGTTAATAACTTGTATATATATATTTGTTTAATAACTTGTATATATATTTGTATAATAACTTGTATATATATATTTGTATAATAACTTGTATATATATATATATTTGTATAATAACTTGTATATATATATTTGTTTAATAACTTGTATATATATTTGTATAATAACATGTATATATATTTGTTTATTATCTTGTATATATATTTGTTTAATAGCTTGTATATATATTTGTATAATAACTTGTATATATATATGTGTTTAATAACTTGTATATATATTTGTATAATAACTTGTATATATATTTGTTTAATAACTTGTATATATATTTGTATAATAACTTGTATATATATTTGTTTAATAACTTGTATATATATATATTTGTTTAATAACTTGTATATATATATTTGTATAATAACTTGTATATATATATATTTGATTAATAACTTGTATATATATATATTTGTTTAATAACTTGTATATATATATTTGTATAATAACTTGTATATATATATTTGTATAATAACTTGTATATATATATTTGTATAATAACTTGTATATATATATTTATATAATAACTTGTATATATATATTTGTTTAATAACTTGTATATATTTTTGTTTAATAACTTGTATATATATTTGTATAATAACTTGTATATATATATTTGTATAATAACTTGTATATATATATTTGTTTAATAACTTGTATATATTTTTGTTTAATAACTTGTATATATATTTGTATAATAACTTGTATATATATATATATACACAGGCGTTCCAGTTCCGCGAGCCCGACAGTAAGGTGAAACCGCCGCTCACCGAACAGAAGACTCCGGAACGTACGAGCAACGCTCAGATCCTCGGCACCCCCGACTACCTGGCGCCGGAGCTCATTCTACAGAAACCCCACAGTTTACGTCGTCGCTTGTAGCGGGGTGATGGCGGTGTTTAGATTTAGTGTCGAGAGTATTCGATTAACGCAACAAAATAATAATAATGTAATCATTTAATAGTCATATATATATATATATATATATATATACGATTATTAAAAACTGCCTGTGTGGCTCAGTGGCTAAGGCGTCAGACACACAAGCAGTAGGACACGGGTTCAACCCTCGTCCGGACCATTAATTAATTTTATAAAATGGGTCTTAAAATATTATTTAGAAGTGATCTTATATAATTGTGTATAAATAAATGATCGGCTCTCATTAAAACCATGGATGCCTTAACATAAGAGCGGCTTCGAAGGGACATTAGAGCCATATATGGTTATAAGTGAAAACTTCATCTAAGTTCCTGGATGGGATGAAAGGACTCCACCAAATAAAAATAACAATAACAATATATATTTATATATATATATATATATATATATATATAGATATATTTTATAATATAATCATTCAATAATATAATAGTAATAATTTATTAGAAGTTTTTCGTTTTATTAATATAATATATTAAAATATTAAATATATATTTACCTTAAAAGGCTACAAATTTAAATGCATATCTTTACTATTGTCAACACCCAGTAAACAGGTGATAACTTTTTTATTTATGATTATTTTTTTCTAATTTTTTTTTAAATATCTATTTATTATTCATCACTAGTTATATATGTACATCATAAAATAATACATTTATTATTAAATAAAGACAAATTAATTATAATATTAAAATTATTTAAAAATAAATTTATTAAAAAAATTTTTTATTATTTTTCAAATAATTATATTAATATATTATATTTATGTAAGCTTATATATCTATATAATAATAACCATATATTAAGTATATACTCAGAAAATGTTATAAAGATTCATAAAAGAGTTCAAAAGTTATTAACTTTAAAAAAAATCCACAAAAAAAGCATGGATAGGCATCTAAAGTTTTACTTGCATTTTTATAGTAATAAATAATCTCACCATTTTGAATAGGTGTATGATTAAACTTTGTATTTTAAGCACTTATGTTTAATTTTATATGATATATTATATACCATGTTTAAGATAATGAATTACATTTTAATATTTTATTATAAAAAAATCCCTAAAAATAATATCGAAGGTTACGCCGGCCCTTAATAACTTGTGTATATATATAGTTGTTTAATATATGTATAAATAACACACACACACACACAGCAATTAATGATAACGCATAAGTAAACACTAATCATGTGTGTTACAGCTCTTTCCGTGGACTGGTGGTCGCTGGGAGTCTGTTTCTTTGAGTTCCTCACAGGATGTCCTCCTTTCAACGACGACTGCATCGAGGAAGTGTTCACCAACATCATCAATAGAAGTAAGTGGTGGTGAGATCTATATCGCTATCGATTATGTATATATTTATCTATTGCTTAAGGCGAGATACGTCCTTCGCGAACGCAATGTAAATAAATGGCATTTATGCCTGACAATAAATTCAATTACACAAATTGAATATTAGGTAATCACATGATTTTTATTTCTACTATTTAATATTATATCATTCTATTATGTAATCATTTTGTATTATATATTCATTAAAATATTTATTATATATGATTATAAATATATATTTTATTTATCATTAATAAACAAAGACAAATTAATATTTTGATTACAAAAAAAAACGATTGCATTATATGCTATTATATTTTCTACTTATATTGAAAATTTCAATTAATTATTTGCATTATTTAATGAGATATTGTATTTTGAGTGAGAGTAATATATGAAAAATATTATTTTGTGGAAATGGCATTTAAAAAGAAATCGATAGGGCTTGTAATTTCTTGTGATCTAAAATTCTTGCATTTAATTGGACAATACTCGTATCATAGTTACCGTTATAGTATATAATTAATTGTAAACAAACAAATACTATTTGATGTTAATAAATGAATTTAAATTGTCAAATTTGATAAATAAATTATAAAGTTATACAGCATTTATTTAACCGATCATTTAGTAATTATAGTAATTGAGCGCCTTTCGTTTATCATAAAAAAATTGTTATTCTATTTTTTTATAAGAAAATAATTATAATGAATACTTTTACGTCTATACATCTTTTATTTGAAAACCATTAGCAACTGTCATATTATGTTGTTTATTTATAATTTGAATTTATGAATATATGCATACATAGGTGACGCTACATGTCATACATTGGCCAATGAATATTCAAACTTTATACCTGTATTTTCTGACTGTCATTCAGTTCACTATTTATTATTATTACAGTGACGATTTATTTACATATTTATAATGAGAATAAATATGTACTCATATATATATATATATATATATATATATATATATATATATATATATATATATATATATATATATATATATATATATATATGGTTTTATTGGTTTATTTTCAGTTATTCCATAGTATATCAAACAATATAAATAAAAATCACAATAAATTTACCATACAAAAAAACTATTTACTTTGAATTCGATTTTCTCATAACTTTATTTTCTCATACATACCAACTTTAAAAACACCAAGGCTTTTTTTACCTTTCTTGAATTGTATTCAAATCTTCATCATTATAAAGATATTTAATTGTATTTATATGAAACAATGGTATTTTTATTTTAGTCATAATGAAAATATATAATACAAATATTTTAATATAAAAAGTTAACAAATAACTAGTTTTATAAAACATAAAATATTTTATAATTTCTAAGTGAAATAAAAAAAAGTACTACTGTTTTCATTTAGAATAGAATAAACTCTATAGAATAAAAAAAAATTAAATGTATAACTATATTGTATAAAAAGCCTTCAGGTTTTTAAAACATGTACCAATTCCTTATCTCCTACATGTTAAAATCTATTTATAGACCGAACGGCACTCACCCTCTTAAGTATGGATATGATCGATATTGGGAAATGAAATATGAAAAAATGAAATTATATAACGTAAATAGTTATATTTTATTTGTTTAATTCAAAATTGTTGATTTCGATAAGCTGTAGCTTATAAAGCTTTAGCTTCTATCCATACCTCGGTGTAACAACACAAATCTGATGATAATAATAATAATAATAATATATGTATCGATTAAGATGTAATATTAAGTATTATATATAATAAAAATGGGACTAATATATATTTTTCTTTTGGGTATGACTTCATATTTAATATCATGGTACTAATAATATAAAGTAAAGCAAATACACTCAATTTGATTTACTAATAGTGAACTAATTTGCTTTATAGAAATTAACGTGTTATATTGAACTAATGTATTTTCTCATTAAACTTTCTCATTCTACTTTTGTGATTTAAATAATATTTGTAAATAACTTAAATATTTTAGATGTAGATATGGATATATATATCTCTCTTATATGTCTATAAACATATTGTATTAATAGTTGTATTGTAGTAAGTTAGTCACAGATTTGGTATTATTATTATTATCAGTTTTAGGAACAAGTACCTGGGTAATTGCTGTTTGTCGATACAATGAGTACCAGTAAACTCGGACCACTTTTGAGGTAAACTCTGACCACTTTTAAAGTAAACTCGGACCACTTTTTAAAAACATAAAGTAAACTCGGACCACTTATTAAAATAACTATATTTTGTATATTTCTATAATATAATATGCTTTAACTTACTTCCACCTTATATAATTATATTATATCTGTTAAATAAATTATAAAAAGAGTCATTTAATATGATATTTTTGTTGAATTATATATTTAAATAGGTAAACATTTAATTTGAACTCGCACCACTTTTTAAGTAAACTCGGACCACTTGTGAAGTAAACTCGGACCACTTATTAAAAACAAAAAGAAGATTCGGACCAACCGTATAAACTATATATTGTATATTTCTAACATATAATATGCTTTAACTTATAAGTTAAAAGTATAATTTCATACAAATATAATTTAAATTGTCGTATATCACCGACGAGACCCACGATAGAAGCTATATTTATTATGATAGAAGTATACAATATATAAGTTATTTTAATAAGTGGTCCGAGTTTACTTCACAAGTGGTCCGAGTTTACTTCACAAGTGGTCCGAGTTTACTTCAAAAGTGGTGCGAGTTCAAATTAAATGTTTACCTATTTAAGTATATAATTCCACAAAAATATCATATTAAATGACTCTTTTTATAATTTATTTAACAGATATAATATAATTATATAAGGTGGAAGTAAGTTAAAGCATATTATATTATAGAAATATACAAAATATAGTTATTTTAAAAGTGGTCCGAATCTTCTTTATATTTTTAATAAGTGGTCCGAGTTTACTTTATGTTTTTAAAAAGTGGTCCGAGTTTACTTTAAAAGTGGTCCGAGTTTACCTCAAAAGTGGTCCGAGTTTACCTGGTCTGAGTTTACTGGTATTCGATACAATTACTCTTATTTATAAGTTATTCGTTACCCCTTTACATACACACTCACTCACTCACCGCTAACTTATAGATATTCTCTGGCCCGATGTAAAATACATGAAGCTCTCGCCCGAATCAGTTAGAGTTATTAACAGTTTACTGAGTGTGGACCCAGATCTAAGACCTACTACTAACGGTACATATAAAGGAGGTTCCATAGCACAAACAGCATGGTTTCATTCGTTTTTAAATATTTACCCGATATCGGGCTAGTCTAAAATGTAATAGGTATTTTATATATAGATGTACAGATATAACCTTGTAACCTAATGGTTTAGACACTGCCATTCAACTTCTTAGTAGGGTTTTCATCCGTGTATTCAAAAATTAATTTGTATGGGCAGTGTTAAATAGATGGGTTTTTAACCTACTTTTAAAGATGGGGGTCTTTAAAGATCTTATGTCATATGGTAGGCTATTCCATAGTTTAGGTGCAGCAAATAAAAAAGCAGTTTATTGTATTCTTGTGATGTTGCGGGAGTTTTGGATAAATAATTTGTATTTGTATATGGTATGTTGTGGTTTGGAGGGATTATGTTCATTTAGTAAGTCGGTCAGATAGTCTGGGTTATTAAAATATGTGGCATTGTGAATCATAATTAATTTTTTATATTGTATACGTTGTGTGATAGGGAGCCAGTGAAGTGATTTTAGGTAGGGAGTTATGTGGGTTCTAGAGTATTTGGGAATTCTATATATAGTACGTGCAGCTGAATAAAGTAGTCTATTGAGTGGTATTATTGTGTTTCTATTAGATTTATGTAGAATGGAATTACAATAGTCGAGGCGAGGAAGTATTAAGGCTGTTATGAGAGTTTTAGCAAGTTCTGTCGTTATTGAGAGTCTTATTAGTCGTATTGTATGTAGTATGTGGTTTATAGATTTGGATATTTCATTAGTATGTTGGGAGAATGTTAGTTTGTTGTCTATTATTATTCCGAGATTTTTAGCTTAAGTAGAGATTTTTATGTTGTAGTTATTGATGTGGATGGGTGGTATATAGGGTAGGGTATGCGATGTTTTGATCAGTATTGCTGTAGTTTTTTCACTATTTAGTGCTAATGAGTTTGCTGCTAGCCAGTATCTTATCTCTTCTAGGCATTTATTTAGTGTGGATACATTTAAGGAGGGGTCCGTTAAGGTATGTATACGGTATCAGTATCGCCGTTCACACTGAAACTGACCGATTCTGATATTTTACTATAAATGTGTGCCGATATTAGGCTGTTTTGTTGGTGTTAAATCACTTTAATATTACTAATACTACTACTACTAATGGTATTTCTACTAGTGTAGAATATAGGATAAAATTTGAAACTACTTCTCTAAAATATTATCTTTTCAGAATTAAAGAAAAACACCCTATTTTCTCACATAAATTGGGAAAATATTTCGGAAATGAAGCCGCACTTTGTCCCAAATCCAGATGACTCTGACGATACGAGTTATTTCAATGGTTTTTATTATTATTTTTATCATATAATATAATAAATTGACCATTTTTTATTGAAACCTTTCTTATATATATTATTTTAAATACTTATTTTGTAATATATAATTTGTAATTTAATGATAATTTATTGTCTCTAATTGTAGTTCATACGGACTTTGAACAATTTGAATATTCCGATTCATCATAACCCCTGATTACATCATCATCATCAGTACAGCTAATGACTATTTACGAAATTAGATAATGCCACCAAAATATGTTATTCATAGAAATATATCCTATTCCATATATAAAATTGTTATTTTTATTATTATATTTTTAGTGAATATTTGTATTTGATTACACATATTTATATACTCACTGTGTGCTGTACATTTATTAGAATTCACCATGTTTACGCTAATCTAGTATCATATTATAAACATAAATATTATTGATTTTATCTATTGTATAATGAATTTAATATTGTGTATCAAACTGTAATTAAAATTTCTATATTACTAAAATTAATATATACCAATTTATGTATTCATTATTTGTTATTATTATCATTATTATCACTGTTTTAAATATATTTATTATAACATATTATCATTATTATCTATATAACTATTAATGAACAATTAATTCATTAATTATTTGCTATTATGATTTATTACTGCTGATTAATATATTTGTATTATACAATATAATATTATTTATATTACTATTCAATGAACAATTCAATAATTATTTATTTTAATAAACAAGTATTATGCATAATCAAATCTTCAATTTCTACCTAATTTAACAAATAGGTGCAGATATAATATTAAATATACTCTAATTACAGTGATCCTGAATTACTAATATAATAGGGCATTTGTATTTGATGTTCCACAAAGTAATCTGAAAATATACATAAATTAAAATACTTATTATTTTCATATATGTATTATAAATATTGCTTTTACATACACTACTGTAAACTTCATGAAGTAGTTTACCCATCAATATATAAATGTTCATCTTATTATAGTAGCGTTAGTATCAATGTATTATAATGGTCTACATCACCGTTATTAGTTGTTCCTTAGAGAGACGATGCTAGTTCACCCGATGATTAATGTTTTACATGAACAAACGTATAGTCTAAAGTTGAAAGTAGTATAAATATTAGCAAACAGTAAAATACGTTATTGTAATAAACAAATATTAATAGAAAATTCAAGAATGTGGTTCAGATTCCGTAATTTTCATTGTCCAATAGTATGAGCTGCAAACAATAATTTAATAATTTGATAGTTAAATAGTAATAATAGTAAACATAATCGTTAAAATAGTAATAATATTTAAACATCCTAATTATTACTAGGTTATTACTTTCAAACAGAGGGTGCAATATTACAATTAATATTTTTTAATGTTATTATTCTTTATATTTTTTAATAATGTATATGTTATCATTAGCAACTATTTGTTCCATATACTTTCGACAGTATATTTGTTTAATAGACATAAACATACATAAACAATACACATAATAGTTTACATTAATTAATTAATATACCTATATCTATAGCGACTATTGTTCAGGTGTTTCTGCCGGACTTTATACACAGCTACTAGTGTGATAATGAAGTCTCCTATTGGCTATATCGTTCGTGGGGCTCCGTTTGTCTTCTCGCGATGTTGTTTGTTTTCCTAGTAGGCTATACTCTCTACGCGAGAGAGATGTAACTTTAGATCCATTAAGTAGTTAAAACTTATCATAGGATGTCTAGCGGTTGTGTATTCAGATGTTATCACGCTAGTTTATAATATTGATAGTTTTTAATAGTTCGGATAATATATTGTCATCTGACTTGAACCCGCTTCCTAGTGATTGTGTATCTGACGCCTTAGCCAACTAATTTGTCTGTATATGTATTAATGTTAAATTTGATCAGAGTAAACAAATAATAGTTGTTTGATTTCTTATTTCTTCTGTGGTTTATCAATTTTTACAAGTAATTAGTACACCTTTTTAAGGGCTGCCTTTATGTGCCGAATTTGCAGAATATATTATTTCTAGAATATTGAATTATTATGTATTTATTATAAACCTTTATAGAGTTTCTTAAATATTTTCCCAGATTATTCCATGTCTTGCCAAATAATTAAATAATTAATATTGGTATATTTAGATTAAATATAATAGATAATACCTATTTATAACAATATATATTTTTTCTATAGAAACAAGAATATATTTTAATTAGATAGAATTATAATTATAATTAAAATGTTGTGGTTCAATGAAGAACCAATTTTATTTACATATGAAATTTAATATATTTATATATATATTAATTACAAAAACTAAAAACAAGCAATATATTATATAATGCTAGTATATAAATATGACATTATTAAATAAATAAGAAACATTAGAATCATAATACATAATATAATTATATATGAAAAATATACTATTAAAATATAAAGATTTATAATAATGGGGTATAGATTATACCGTATATTGTACACTTGTTAATAAACTCATGCAATGAAGTACGATAACACGGGGTGTATGATTTTAGATCTATGCGTAATAGAAGCTACTCAACCACGTCAAGGTATCATACGTATAAGTAGATTTATTATCTATTAATAGGTAACATAATCTATTAATAGATATTATCGGGATTTCAACCAAAAAAACATAATATTTCAACCAACATTTTATAATTATATATATATATATATATATATATATATGATATTTACAGAAAAGAATGGAACAAGAACAACACACCAATGGTAGCAGTCTGTCAATAGTGTTGATGTCGTAGGCATGATGACCACAGATCAGTTAGCACACGAACACACTACTTTACAGATACTTATTTAAGTGTAAAATAGGCAAATAGGTATTTGAATATGATAGTGGTGACCGGAACTTTGTTATCTATTTTCAACATTGAATGATATAGAAGATAAAATAAACATGCTGACAGAGTATAATAGTCTATTGAAACTAAAGATGTCACCCAATATTATATATATATATATATATGTACCATGTAGGGGCGTAGCAAGGGCCCCCCCCTGGGGGGGCTAGGGGGGGCACGTGCCCCGGGCGCCAATATTTTAGGGGCGCCAAAAAAATATAGAATAATTATTTATAATAGCAAAAAATAAACCCAGTAACTATAGAATACTTATTTAATAATATATTAATAAGACAACCGGTTTCGGTTTGGGTTTTATAAAAAACTATAGTTTATAATTATTATAAATACTTATTTATATATAAGTGTAAACGTTACGTTATTAATAGGTACTAAATATCTTATATCCATTATTCATAATGGCTGACGGATTTGAATTTTACTTCTATAATTTGTGTGAATTTGTATACTGATCAACACTCTACAATAATTTACTAAATAAATCAATTTAAATCTAATATTATAATGGAAAACGCAAAGATTATTATTTTACTATAGTAAATATAACCATGGACACATATCCTTGATATAACTTAATAAAATAATCAATTTAATAAGTTATTTACTATAATAGTTATATAAATGTTATAAAATAAAAATTATTTATACTTTACTGAATAATTATTTCATTTTCTTTTATTAAATTTATTAAATTTCTGTTATTAAAGCATTATTTTAGTATGAAGCACCTTCCATACCAAGATATTGTTAACAATATTGTTATTTTAGGTGTGGAATGTTATTTATTGTTTAAATTTAAATTAATTATTTAAAGTATTTTAAATTTTAAAACAAAACAACAATAGTTGGTTTGGAAGGGGATTAATCATATGATTTATTATATTAATATCATAATTATTTTTTTAGAAAAAAAATGAGTGGTAGTCAATTAAAAAGAGAAAACTAGAAGAAATTGATAAATTAACAAAGTTGAAATCACTCAAAATAATGGATAAATTTGTTATTAAATCTGTAAAAATAGTTAATGAAATAAATGAAGAACCTGTAGAACGAATAGATGTATATAGATATACATGCACAAAATGAAGTTGACGTTTCTATTGATATGGAGGTATACCTGCGTAATTATTACACCATAATATTAATTAAATAATGTAATAATTAAATTTAAATTATTATAATTATTATATATGTAATATAATTATAAGTTTAATATAATTATAATTATAATATAAATGTCTACATAGCTTACACAGGATATTACTGCTATTTCTGAAATAAAGTTTGATATAGATGGATCAGTAATTATTAATCCTGCTTTAAAAGAAAATCTACTTAGAAAAGATATTGGAATTTTACAAAATATTGATGGACCTTTTAGAAATGAAGGAAACATTCTAGGAAGAGCAGTAAATTCCACATGGTTTTATGAAAATGTAGGAAAAGAAAATAAGTCTAAACGATCTTGGCTACTCTATTCACCAGCATCAAACTCATTATATTGTTTCTGTTGTCTTATTTTCACAGATAAATCAAATAAATCATCATTTATCAAGAAAGGATTTAACAATTGGAGAAAAAAAGAAAAAGTTGCTGAACATGAATCTTCCAAAATACATAGATTAGCTTTCATAGACTGGAAAGAATATACAAATAGGAACACTAATATTGAGGTATTAAATAATGCAAACATATTTATTGAAAAGAAAAAATGGAAACTGATAATTGAAAGGGAAATAGAATGCTTACGATTTTTAATCATACAAAATATTCCACTACGAGGGCATAATAAAGATATTAGAAACGAGGATATAAATAATGGAAACTTCCTCGAATTGATTAAATTTGTATCTAAATTTGATATAGTTTTTCATGATCATATAGAAAAGATTAAAAATTCTAAGAGAATATTGACATCTTATCTTTCACCACAAATACAAAATGAACTAATTGGATTATTATCGGAGAATGTGAGAAATACAATACTCAAGAAAATTAAAAAATCAAAATATGATGGTATACTTTATGATTCAACACCTGATGTTTCACACAGAGAACAGTTATCACAAATTATTCGATATGTAGAAAAAGACAACGAGACGAAAACAATTGAAGTAAAAGAAAGATTTATTAACTTTATTGAAATACATGGAAAAAAAAGTTAAGATATAACAAATTCCATTCTAAAATCTCTGGAAGATAATGGCTTAGACATACAGAATTGCCGATCACAATGCTATCATAATGCTGCAGTAATGTCTGGTAAAATATCAGGAGTTAAAACTAGGATAAAGAAAATTAATCCGCAAATTGTTTTTGTAAATTGTGACAATCACAGTCTGAATTTAGTAGGGGTCAATGCTTCAAAACAAGATATCATATCAATATCATTTTTTGATAATATCGAATTTGTTTATAATTTCTTTGCTAAATCTACACTGCGCTGGGAAATATTAACAAGAAAACTAAAAATAACTTTAAAGAGATCATGCGAAACGAGATGGAGCTCAAGACACGATGCAGTTAATATATTAAGCGAAAACTTTTCTGCAGTATTGGATGTACTAGAGGAACTATCAGAACAAGCTGATAATCATGAGAAGCAGTAAAGCGTATAGTATAATTAATTTAATTTCAAGATTTGAATTTATATCTTTATTATATTTCTGGGAAATTATTTTGGCTAAAATAAATAGAGTACAAAAACGATTACAGGATAAAAGTATGATATTTTGTGAAGCATCCAAAGATATTAAAATATTTTTCAGTGAAGAAAGAGAGAACATAATTAAGACACTAAGACACTATTACTAAATCAACTAAATCCTGTATAGAATTACAAATATCAACAGAACGAAGAATTTGAGTACGAAAACATATGGATGGTGAAAGTAGAAATGTGGAAGTAGTGTCATATACTCAAGAGTTATCAAGAGCTATGTTTTCTATCATTGACAGAATTATTTCTGAATTTAATAATCGATTTTTAATATTGGACTCATTAAATGATAGATTCGGCATATTCATGGATATGGAATCATTGCTAGCCTTAACAGATTGTATAATTATGAAACATTGCGATTTACTTGAAAAAGAATATCCGAATGACATCTCCAGCAAGAAATTATGTGAAGAAATTATTGGTAATATATAAATTAATAATTTAAAATTATTTTAATATAATTAATTCAAACACATATATATATGTCATCTAATTCAATATTTATAAATATTTCAGATTGCAGAATATTAACAAAGAATAGAAACATAATAAATAATCTATTAAATTCTATGAATTTATTATTTCTTATGGGGAAGATGTTTTTCCAAATCTTCAGATCGCTTTGCATTTGCTATTATCAATTGGCTGTTCAATAGCTTCGTGTGAACGTTCATTTAGAAAATTGAAACTAATCAAGACATATATGAGATCAACATTGAGTCAAGAAAGACTATCTGGGCTTGCTATATTAAGCATAGAAAGGAAGATATTCAATAACATTAATATAGAAGAAATAGTAGAAGAATTTACTATACGAAAAAATCTAAAAATTACACTTTAATCTTTAATTTGTTTTAATAAAATTATGTTAATTAAAACTTTGTTAATGTAAAATCATGAAAAATATAACTGTTGTATATAACTGTGTGTAGTTAAATACTAAGGGGCGCCAATATTCTAACAGCCCGGGCGCTTGTGAGGCATGCTACGCCCCTGGTACCATGTACATACATTTATGATAATAAATAATACTAGTACTATGAGATATCATTATTAAATAATATATTTAATAATAGAATTATAAGTATATTAATAATAAAGATCTCTAGCATTATGATAACATATATTTTATTATGATTATTACATGCATCACCAAGATTACATGGAATGAAGAATAGATTAACATTTATGATATGTATTTTCATATGTATTATGATATGTATGTCGCTGAATTTACGACTAATACATTAGTAGTACCATGTTACATCGTGCTTACAATCATCATATTAATTTTGCCGTTAATTAATTTTCTTATATCGATTCATAAATAAATATATATTTTAATATTATTATTACAAGTTATATTTAACACTATATATATATATATATAATTTTCTATAGAATATTTATTAAATTGAGTGTTTATATTATACTCATGAAAGAATTAGTGTAATTCAGATTTTTATTGTTAGGATGTTATTAGAAATATAAATAATTTGGATGCAGAAAGTTTACCATCTATATATGCATATGTAAAAAATAAAATTGAATTAGTTTCAGCTCAAAGTAAAAACTAAAGCTGGGTATGGAATCATTTTAGTTAACCCAATTTATAATTATTGAAAGATATCTATTTCTGATATTAATTAAAGTACCAGCTCTATGATAAAACATATCAGAAATAAGCACCCAGATAAAGAGAATATTGAACATACAATATATAAGTAATGCAATTACTGTGAAATCACAATCTATTTTAAATTTTACTTCAAAGAAATTATCAATTGCAAAGAATGTTACATTTATAATTCTATAGCGAGACATATTTCATTTGATATGAGGCCTCTAAATACTGTGGAAATGGAAGGTTCAGATATATAATAAATACAATATCTCCAGAATATGAGATACAGTCAAGATAAATATTAAAAAAGGAAATTGTATCGATATATGAATCAATTAAGATTAATTTAACTAATTAAATAATAAAATATAATAATATTATTAATATTAATTAATAAAATAAATAAAATGCTATATTTTAGTATTACTACAGATTGATAGACCTCAAATTAAATCATTTGTAGCATATACTATTCATTTTTTTAATTCTGATTGGAAAATGGAAAACTACATGTTAAAAACATACGTATTAGATGTGTCGCATACTTCAATTAATTAAGATATAGAGGATGTATTTCAAAAATAGAATATATTGGGTAAAGAACCACCTACCATTACAGCAGACTGCTAATATCACTAGTCATGTTGGAGTCATGTCTTAATTATTAATAATTATAAATATTAGATATACTGGGGAAAATAAAATAAAATATTTAGAATTATGTTCAGTACTGTATCCAATATTTTAAAGTGGAGATTATGTGAAATATTCTAATGCAGTAAAGGATACTCTACGCAATCTATTAGTAAATACCAAATAATTATATCCATTTCGCTACTGAGACATTTTCTATTTGGGGTGAATTTGCTGAAAATATCATTAACCATATTTCTATACTATGGCCTATGGAAAATCGTGATAAATCCGTAAATTCGATTTATCAACTAATTTCTGTAGCTATGCACTGAGGAAATACCATTATGATTATTTTGAGGTCAGATTTTGAATTTGACACATATTAATATGAATTCTGAAAAAGAAGCGATCTCATCACCGTCTGATAAAGATTGCATAAAGGAGATGATAGATAGCGTAACCTATCGGTTTGACAGACAACCAGAAACAACTCGTCTCCGATAAATCAATCTACGCTAAACCAATCACCGATAAACCAACTACCGCTATCAGGAATATTATGAACATACAAACGGCATCGATGCTAAAGAAGATAAAATGGTATTATCATCAGAAGAGGATCATATATTCGGACAATTTTATAACTCTTATAGATATAAGCTTTTAGTTTGTATATATATATATATATATAATAAAGTGATTCTCATAAGAGAAATAAATTAGATATGCATTTACATGATATAATCAAGATTCTACTTCTGTACTCATATCTAGACTAGTCTAATTTTATTTCTCTTATGAGAATCTCTTTAATATATTAAAATTAACTATTTACTTTATTATCTCAATATATATGAAACAATTATATTGAGTATATTTATATATATATATATATATATATATGCATTACATATATTTGCACATATACATATATCAATTGGTAATAAATACTATATATTATATGCATCGTATGCATATTTATACAATGTGTTAACTCGATAACATTAGATGAAAAATAAAAATTGATAAAATACATTCTAGAGAAGCCAGTAATAGCACCTAAGTAAATGTATGTCGAAAGATATGTAATATTGTTTACAAAATATATATAAATGATATATAATTACCCTAATACAACATAATATACAATATTGTATTCTTTTAACATTTATCTAGAAAAATAGGTATAATATATAGGTATAATATAAAAATAACAATATTCAATATATTTTAAGTTAAACACTTCTTAAATATATATGTAATTTATAAATATATTTAAAATTCATAAAATTCATATTATATATATACAGGCATTATACATATTCAGAAGTAAAATAAGATTGATCAAAATATAACATACATATATAGTTAAGATATACAGGATGAAGCATGGCCGCAATCTACCTTATACAGAGAGAGCCGAGACAAAGTTAATTAAGAAGTATATAGCAGATGAACACTACGACCCAGTAAAAATTGTTCGCAAGTACAAAGCTTTTGTTTCGTATTTGTAGATTATACATATATGTATATATTGTTATTGTAACTTTAAATACAGACCCCTGTATATATTATTAAACTTTCCGATTACTGGCTATAGGTATAATATAAAAATGACAATATTCAATATATTTTAAGATATACACTTCTTAAATATATATGTAATTTATAAATATATTTAAAATCTATATATTATATATATAGGCATTATACATATTCAGAAGTAAAATAAGCTTGATCAAAATATAACATACATATATAGTTTATAAAAATATATATTAGATTTTAATTCATGATAAATTAAAATACATCAAATGAAATGTGAAAAGAATATTCTATACGCTTGTGAGGTATTGACATGTTAGGCTTACCTCTATATAATATATCGCATACATGCCTGTCTTGAAAAAAGATATTACTGGGTATTTATTGAAACAATAGGCTATTAAGTGGAGATGGAAGTGAATGTAATAATAGGCATCATTATGTACGTGATACGCTCTATCAAATACTGAATTCAGTAGGCCTTCTCTATTTTTAGAAACAGCTAAACTGATCCCAGGTAATATTTTACGTCCTGGACATTTTCAGTAACTTTCTGGTCTTTAGGAAATTCAGTCGCCATCAATGCTTCAATCACCTAACGCTGCAGAATACTACTATTTTAATTGAGGTTGATTTTGTAGCTGGTGAGTATGAAAAATCTAAAGATGACAATGATTGCAATGATGCAGGCATTATTTTACTCCATTTCATTACTGAGAAATTTGGTAGTTAGGGTTAGATTTCCAAAAATATTATTAGCTATATATCTAATCAATTTACTATGGAAAATAGTTATAAACCCTTAAATTAGTTTTGTAAAAAACTTTCTGTAGCCATTCACGGAGTAAATACAATTATGATTATTTTGAGGTCAGATTTTGAATTTGACACATATTAATATGAATTCTGAAAAAGAAGCGAGCTTATCACCGTCTGATAAAGATTGCATAAAGGAGATGATAGATAGCGTTACTTATCGGTTTGACTGATAACAGAAACAACTCGTCTCCGATAAATCAATCTCCGCTAAACCAATCACCGATAAACCAACTACCATTATCAGGAATATTATGAACATACAAACGGCATCGATGCTAAAGAAGATAAAATAGTATTATCATCAGAAGAGGATCACATATTCGGACAATTTTATAACTCTTATAGATATCAGCTTTTAATTTGTATATATATATATATATATATATATAATAAAGAGATTCTTATAAGAGAAATAAATGAGATATGCATTTACATGATATAATTCAGATTCTACTTATGTACTCATATCTAGACTAGTCTAATTTTATTTCTCTTATGATAATCTCTTTAATATATTAAAATTAACTATTTACTTTATTATCTCAATACATATGAAACAATTATATTGAGTATATTTATATGTATATATATACATTACATATATTTGCACATATACATATATCAATTGGTAATAAATACTATATATTATATGTATCGTATGCATATTTATAAAATGTGTTAACTCGATAACATTAGATGAAAAATAAAAATAGATAAAATACATTCTAGAGAAGCCCGTAATAGCCCCTAAGTAAATATACGTCGAAAGATATGTAATATTGTTTACAAAATATATATAATTACCATAATACAAAATAATATACAATATTGTATTCTTTTAACATTTATCTAGAAAATATATAAGTATAATATAAAATAACAATATTCAATATATGTTGAAAATCAAATAAACCAATAAATATATGAAACAAAAATAGTGAAATACTATTTATAACTATTTGCGATGATCAAAGAATAATCTGATACATATATTGATACCAATACATATATTAACATTACATATAATATTGTCGATATTTTCTTTGTTAACATAGGCATTTAGTTTGAAGTAACTACATATTTCCTGAGTTAAGAAATATTTAACCCGAAAAAGGATTTAGAAAATTGTTATTTTTATAAATTAGCAGATATTGATTATCAGATTCCTGATTTAAATTTTGATTCTTTAATATTATCAATTATATAGCTGATAATATAACTTTCTAAGTTGAAAATAAAATATGTGTATTACTGCATTAATGTTATATCAGAAGAAGAGACTAGAGATTTTATTTCAACGATTAGCCGTATATTTAGTGAACAAATGTCAATAGTAGATATATATATATAAACATATATTCGTATGTACTTATATAAATAATTTTCTTACTACAGGTAATAATAAAAGACCCAGTAAAGCAATAGCGAGATATTCGAGCAAATATTAATGCGATAAAATATTTGAAAGATTATCTAAATCTGTTATCGATAAATGTATATTGGAATTAAAAAAATATATATTATCAAAATATCAACTGTGATTGCGAATTGGAAAAATATTTATTATTTAGTACAATTCGAAATTAACAAAAAGAAATTACAAAGTTGAGTCGGTATTAGTAAAGATTGCCTCAAGAAAACACATATTCTCGGTAGAAAATTCTACAAATCTTTCGACTTTTCATTTGAAATTCCTAATTGAAAATGATAAAGTACTGATTGATAACTGGGATATCATATGGTAAGTAAATATATATTATATTTGGATTAATATTTGTTGTATATTTATTTTTGTAAATTTTTTAGCTGAAAATTAATATCTTTAAAAAGAAGTCAAGTGTCTAAAGCAGAAGGTAGTAGTCCTACAAAAAGTAGAAATACCTGATTTCATAAAGTCATATTGATTTCCGAATTTGAACAATATTGTGAAGGTAAATATAATAAAATTTAAATATAGAATTTAATATATTACTTATTGTAGGTGATGCAATATTATTTATGCATTATAAATTAATAAATATGAAACAGATACAAGGGGAAGATGCTAGATAAACCGTTAAAGTCTCTGTATCACTCTATATTACATACCAGTAGAAAATCGTATCAACTACTGAAATATTATAAAAACTATATGCAATATCTACACTAACTAATTCAATGATATAAGGCCTGGATGTTTTTAAATATATTGAAGTTGATGAAAATAGATGGCCAACATTGTTGTTCTGTAGTCAAAATATGTTGGTTAAGTTTCGATGAGATAACAATACAGCCTTATTAAATCTAATTAAATGTCTTCATAATAATCTATAACTTACACCTTGTACCATAGTACAATGCCGGAGAATAAATGGAAGAGGGATATCTCGTTACCTAAGTACAGACTATGTCACATACTTGCATTACAAGCCATAGTTAGTAATATAAAGCATCATCTAACTTATTAATAATATTAATTATTGTTATTAAATATAGGAGTCGAATTTAAAGATGTACAATACCTATTCCGTGAAATTCTATGGAGCGGAAAACCTCAAGAAAAGAATAAAGTCAATGTAATATCGTATTGCATATCATACCTAGAACCTGACAATATATATATATATTAATGTTAATATATGATGCGACGTCACGGAGTAAATACCATTATGATTATTTATGAGGTCAGATTTTGAATTTGACACATATTAATATGAATTCTGAAAAAGAAGCGAGCTCATCACCGTCTGATAAAGATTGCATAAAGGAGATGATAGATGGCGTTACCCTATCGGTTTGACAAATAACCAGAAACAACTCGTCTCCGATAAATCAATCTCCGCTAAACCAATCTCCGCTAAACCAATCACCGTTATCAGGAATATTATGAACATACAAACGGCATCGATGCTAAAGAAGATAAAATGGTATTATCATCAGAAGAGGATCACATATTCGGACAATTTTATAACTTATAGATATAAGCTTTTAGTTTGTATATATATATATATATATACAAACTACTAAGGGTAATTGTCTCGACAAGCAGCAATGCTTCTACAATTACCCAGGTAATTGTACCTAAATCTGATAATAATAATAATAATAATATATATATATATATATAATAAAGAGATTCTCATAAGAGAAATAAATTAGATATGCATTTACATGATATAATCAAGATTCTACTTCTGTACTCATATCTAGACTAGTCTTATTTTATTTCTCTTATGAGAATCTCTTTAATATATTAAAATTAACTATTGACTTTATTATCTCAATATATATGAAATAATTATATTGAGTATATTTATATATATATATGCATTACATATATTTGCACATATACATATATCAACTGGTAATAAATACTATATATTATATGTATCGTATGCATATTTATACAATGTGTTTTTACGATAACATTAGATGAAAAATAAAAATTGATAAAATACATTCTAGAGAAACCAGTAATAGCCCCTAAGTAAATATATGTCGAAAGATATGTAATATTATTTACAAAATATATATAAATGATATATAATTACCATAATACAAAATAATATACAATATTGTATTCATTTAACATTTATCTAGAAAATATATAGGTATAATAAAAAAATAACAATATTCAATATATTTTAAGTTAAACACTTCTTAAATATATATGTAATTTATAAATATATTTAAAATTCATATATTATATATACAGGCATTATACATATTCAGAAGTAAAATAAGATTGATCAAAATATAACATACATATATAGTTAAGATATATAAGATGAAGCATGGCCGCAATCTACCTTATACAGAGAGAGCCGAGACAAAATTAATTATGAAGTATATAGCAGATGAACACTACGACCCAGTACAAATTGTTCGCAAGTACAAATCTTTTATTTCGTATTTGTAGATTATAACTTTAAATACAGACCCCTGTATATATTATTAAACTTTCCGATTACTGGCTATAGGTATAATATATAGGTATAATATAAAAATAACAATATTCAATATATTTTAAGTTAAACACTTCTTAAATATATATTTAATTTATAAATATATTAAATTCATATATTATATATACAGGCATTATACATATTCAGAAGTAAAATAAGCTTGATTCTTATATCTACATCAAAATATAACATACATATATAGTTTATAAAAATATATATTAGATTTTAATTCATGATAAATTAAAAGACATCAAATTAAATGTGAAAAGAATATTCTATATGCTTGTGAGGTATTAACATGTTAGGCTTACCTCTATATAATATATCGCATACATGCCTGTCTTGAAAAAAGATATTACTGGGTATTTATTGAAACAATAGGCTATTAAGTGGAGATGGAAGTGAATGTAATAATAGGAATCATAATGTACGTGATACGCTCTATCAAATACTGAATTTAGTAGGCCTTCTCTATTTTTAGAAACAGCTAATCTGATCCCAGGTTATATTTTACGTCCTGGACATTTTCAGTAACTATCTGGTCTTTAGGAAATTCAGTCGCCATCAATGCTTCAATCACCTAATCGCTGCAGAATACTACTATTTTAATTGAGGTTGATTTTGTAGCTGGTGAGTATGAAAAATCTAAAGATGACAACGATTGCAATGATGCAGGCATTATTTCACTCCATTTCATTACTGAGAAATTTGGTAGTTAGGGTTAGATTTCCAAAAATATGATTAGCTATATATCTAATCAATTTACTATGGAAAATAGTTATAAACCCTTAAATTAGTTAAATTTTTATCTAAAACTTTCTGTAGCCATTCACGGAATAAATACCATTATGATTATTTTGAGGTCAGATTTTGAATTTGACACATATTAATATGAATTCTGAAAAAGAAGCGAGCTCATCACCGTCTGATAAAGATTGCATAAAGGAGATGATAGATAGCGTTACCCTATCGGTTTGACAGACAACCAGAAACAACTCGTCTCCGCTAAATCAATCTCCGCTAAACCAATCTCCGATAAATCAATCATCGAAAAACCAACTATCGTTATCAGGAATATTATGAACATACAAACGGCATCGATGCTAAAGAAGATAAAATGGTATTATCATCAGAAGAGGATCACATATTCGGACAATTTTATAACTCTTAAAGATATAAGCTTTTAGTTTGTATATATATATATATATATATATATATATATATATATATATATATATATATAATAAAGAGATTCTCATAAGAGAAATAAATTAGATATGCATTTACATGTATAATCAAGATTCTACTTCTGTACTCATATCTAGACTAGTCTAATTTTATTTCTCGTATGAGAATCTCTTTAATATATTAAAATTAACTATTTATTTTATTATCTCAATATATATGAAACAATTATATTGAGTATATTTATATGTATATATATATGCATTACATATATTTGCACATATACATATATCAACTGGTAATAAATACTATATATTATATGTATCGTATGCATATTTATACAATGTGTTTTTACGATAAAATAATGTATGAAAAATAAAAATTGATAAAATACATTCTAGAGAAACCAGTAATAGCCCCTAAGTAAATATACGTCGAAAGATATGTAATATTATTTACAAAATATATATAAATGATATATAATTACCATAATACAAAATTATATACAATATTGTATTCATTTAACATTTATCTAGAAAATATATAGGTATAATATAAAAATAACAATATTCAATATATTTTAAGTTAAACACTTCTTAAATATATATGTAATTTATAAATATATTTAAAATTCATATATTATATATACAGGCTTATATTATATATACATATTCAGAAGTAAAATAAGATTGATCAAAATATAACATACATATATAGTTAAGATATACAAGATGAATCATGGCCGCAATCTACCTTATACAGAGAGAGCCGAGACAAAATTAATTATGAAGTATATAGCAGATGAACACTACGACCCAGTACAAATTGTTCGCAAGTACAAAGCTTTTATTTCGTATTTGTAGATTATAACTTTAAATACAGACCCCTGTATATATTATTAAACTTTCCGATTACTGGCTATAGGTATAATATATAGGTATAATATAAAAATGATAATATTCAATATATTTTAAGATATACACTTCTTAAATATATATGTAATTTATAAATATATTTAAAATCTATATATTATATATACAGGCATTATACATATTCAAAAGTAAAATAAGCTCGATTCTACATCAAAATATAACATACATATATAATTTATAAAAATATATATTAGATTTTAATTCATGATAAATTAAAATACATCAAATGAAATGTGAAAATAATATTCTATACGTTTGTGAGGTATTGACATGTTAGGCTTATCACTATATAATATATCGCATATATGCCTGTCTTGAAAAAAGTTATTACTGGGTATTTATTGAAACAATAGGCTATTAAGTGGAGATGGAAGTGAATGTAATAATAGGCATCATTATGTACGTGATACGCTCTATCAAATACTGAATTCAGTAGGCCTTCTCTATTTTTAGAAACAGCTAATCTGATCCCAGGTAATATTTTACGTCCTGGACATTTTGAGTAACTATCTGGTCTTTAGGAAATTCAGTCGTCATCAATGCTTCAATTAACTAATCTCTGCAGAATACTACTATTTTAATTGAGGTTGATTTCGTAGCTGGTGAGTATGAAAAATCAAAAGATGATAACGATTGCAATGATGCAGGCATTATTTCACTCCATTTCATTACTGAGAAATTTGGTAGTTAGGGTTAGATTTCCAAAAATATGATTAGCTATATATCTAATCAATTAACTATGGAAAATAGTTATAAACCCTTAAATTAGTTAAATTTTTATCTAAAACTTTCTGTAGCCATTCACGGAGTAAATACCATTATGATTATTTTGAGGTCAGATTTTGAATTTGACACATATTAATATGAATTCTGAAAAAGAAGCGAGCTCATCACCGTCTGATAAAGATTGCATAAAGGAGATGATAGATAGCGTTACCCTATCGGTTTGACAGACAACCAGAAACAACTCGTCTCCGCTAAATCAATCTCCGCTAAACCAATCTCCGATAAATCAATCATCGAAAAACCAACTATCGTTATCAGGAATATTATGAACATACAAACGGCATCGATGCTAAAGAAGATAAAATGGTATTATCATCAGAAGAGCATCACATATTCGGACAATTTTATAACTCTTATAGATATCAGCTTTTAGTTTGTGTATATATATATATATAATAAAGAGATTCTCATAAGAGAAATAAATTAGATATGCATTTACATGATATAATTAAGATTATAGTTCTGTAATCATATCTAGAATAGTCTAATGTTATTTCCTTATGAGAATCTCTTTAATATATTAAAATTAACTATTTACTTTATAATCTCAATATATATGAAACAATTATATTGAGTATATTTATATGTATATATATATGCATTACATATATTTGCACATATACATATATCAACTGGTAATAAATACTATATATTATATGTATCGTATGCATATTTATACAATGTGTTAACTCGATAACATTAGATGAAAAATAAAAATAGATAAAATACATTCTAGAGAAGTCCGTAATAGCCCCTAAGTAAATATATGTCGAAAGATATGTAATATTGTTTACAAAATATATATAATTACCATAATACAAAATAATATACAATATTGTATTCATTTAACATTTATCTAGAAAATATATAGGTATAATATAAAAATAACAATATTCAATATATTTTAAGTTAAACATTTCTTAAATATATATGTAATTTATAAATATATTTAAAATTCATATATTATATATACAGGCATTATACATATTCAGAAGTAAAATAAGCTTGATCAAAATATAACATACATATATAGTTTATAAAAATATATATTAGATTTTAATTCATAATAAATTAAAATACATCAAATGAAATGTTAAAAGAATATTCTATACGTTTTTGAGGTATTGATATGTTAGGCTTACGTCTATATAATTTAGGGCATACATGCCTATCGTGAAATAAGGCATTACTGGGTATTTATTGAAACAATAGTCTAATATGTGGAGATGGAAGTGAATGTAATAATAGGCATCATTATGTACGTGATACGCTCTATCAAATACTGAATTCAGTAGGCCTTCTCTATTTTTAGAAACAGCTAATCTGATCCCAGGTAATATTTTACGTCCTGGACATTTTCAGTAACTATCTGGTCTTTAGGAAATTCAGTCGCCATCAATGCTTCAATCACCAAACCGCTGCAGAATACTACTATTTTAATTGAGGTTGATTTTGTAGCTGGTGAGTATGAAAAATCTAAAGATGACAACGATTGCAATGATGCAGGCATTATTTCACTCCATTTCATTACCGAGAAATTTGGTTGTTAGGGTTAGATTTCCAAAAATATGATTAGCTATATATCTAATCAATTTACTATGGAAAATAGTTATAAACCCTTAAATTAGTTAAATTTTTATCTAAAACTTTCTGTAGCCATTCACGGAGTAAATACCATTATGATTATTTTGATTATTTTTAATGTCAGATTTTGAATTTGACACATATTAATATGAATTCTGAAAAAGAAGCGAGCTCATCACCGTCTGATAAAGATTGCATAAAGGAGATGATAGATAGCGTTACCCTATCGGTTTGACAGACAACCAGAAACAACTCGTCTCCGCTAAATAAATCTCCGCTAAACCAATCTCCGATAAATCAATCATCGAAAAACCAACTATCGTTATCAGGAATATTATGAACATACAAACGGCATCGATTCTAAAGAAGATAAAATGGTATTATCATCAGAAGAGGATAACATATTCAGACAATTTTATAACTCTTATAGATATCAGCTTTTAGTTTGTGTATATATATATATATATATAATAAAGAGATTCTCATAAGAGAAATAAATTAGATATGCATTTACATGATATAATTAAGATTATAGTTCTGTAATCATATCTAGAATAGTCTAATGTTATTTCCTTATGAGAATCTCTTTAATATATTAAAATTAACTATTTACTTTATTATCTCAATATATATGAAATAATTATATTGAGTATATTTATATGTATATATATATGCATTACATATATTTGCACATATACATATATCAACTGGTAATAAATACTATATATTATATGTATCGTATGAATATTTATACAATGTGTTTTTACGATAACATTAGATGAAAAATAAAAATAGATAAAATACATTCTAGAGAAGTCCGTAATAGCCCCTAAGTAAATATATGTCGAAAGATATGTAATATTGTTTACAAAATATATATAATTACCATAATACAAAATAATATACAATATTGTATTCATTTAACATTTATCTAGAAAATATATAGGTATAATATAAAAATAACAATATTCAATATATTTTAAGTTAAACACTTCTTAAATATATATGTAATTTATAAATATATTTAAAATTCATATATTATATATACAGGCATTATACATATTCAAAAGTAAAATAAGCTCGATTCTACATCAAAATATAACATACATATATAATTTATAAAAATATATATTAGATTTTAATTCATGATAAATTAAAATACATCAAATGAAATGTGAATATAATATTCTATACGTTTGTGAGGTATTGACATGTTAGGCTTATCTCTATATAATATATCGCATATATGCCTGTCTTGAAAAAAGTTATTACTGGGTATTTATTGAAACAATAGGCTATTAAGTGGAGATGGAAGTGAATGTAATAATAGGCATCATTATGTACATGATACGCTCTATCAAATACTGAATTCAGTAGGCCTTCTCTATTTTTAGAAACAGCTAATCTGATCCCAGGTAATATTTTACGTCCTGGACATTTTCAGTAACTTTCTGGTCTTTAGGAAATGCAGTCGCCATCAATGCTTCAATCACCAAACCGCTGCAGAATACTACTATTTTAATTGAGGTTGATTTTGTAGCTGGTGAGTATGAAAAATCTAAAGATGATAACGATTGCAATGATGCAGGCATTATTTCACTCCATTTCATTACTGAGAAATTTGGTTGTTAGGGTTAGATTTCCAAAATATGATTAGCTATATATCTAATCAATTTACTATGGAAAATAGTTATAAACCCTTAAATTAGTTAAATTTTTATCTAAAACTTTCTGTAGCCATTCACGGAGTAAATACCATTATGATTATTTTGAGGTCAGATTTTGAATTTGACACATATTAATATGAATTCTGAAAAAGAAGCGAGCTCATCACCGTCTGATAAAGATTGCATAAAGGAGATGATAGATAGCGTTACCCTATCGGTTTGACAGACAACCAGAAACAACTCGTCTCCGCTAAATCAATCTCCGCTAAACCAATCTCCGATAAATCAATCATCGAAAAACCAACTATCGTTATCAGGAATATTATGAACATACAAACGGCATCGATGCTAAAGAAGATAAAATGGTATTATCATCAGAAGAGCATCACACATTCGGACAATTTTATAACTCTTATAGATATCAGCTTTTAGTTTGTGTATATATATATATATAATAAAGAGATTCTCATAAGAGAAATAAATTAGATATGCATTTACATGATATAATTAAGATTATAGTTCTGTAATCATATCTAGAATAGTCTAATGTTATTTCCTTATGAGAATCTCTTTAATATATTAAAATTAACTATTTACTTTATTATCTCAATATATATGAAATAATTATATTGAGTATATTTATATATATATATGCATTACATATATTTGCACATATACATATATCAACTGGTAATAAATACTATATATTATATGTATCGTATGCATATTTATACAATGTGTTTTTACGATAACATTAGATGAAAAATAAAAATTGATAAAATACATTCTAGAGAAACCAGTAATAGCCCCTAAGTAAATATACGTCGAAAGATATGTAATATTATTTACAAAATATATATAAATGATATATAATTACCATAATACAAAATAATATACAATATTGTATTCATTTAACATTTATCTAGAAAATATATAGGTATAATAAAAAAATAACAATATTCAATATATTTTAAGTTAAACACTTCTTAAATATATATGTAATTTATAAATATATTTAAAATTCATATTTTATATATACAGGCATTATACATATCCAGAAGTAAAATAAGATTAATCAAAATATAACATACATATATAGTTAAGATATACAAGATGAAGCATGGCCGCAATCCACCTTATACAGAGAGAGCCGAGACAAAATTAATTATGAAGTATATAGCAGATGAACACTACGACCCAGTACAAATTGTTCGCAAGTACAAAGCTTTTATTTCGTATTTGTAGATTATAACTTTAAATACAGACCCCTGTATATATTATTAAACTTTCGATTACTGGCTATAGGTATAATATATAGGTATAATATAAAAATAACAATATTCAATATATTTTAAGTTAAACACTTCTTAAATATATATGTAATTTATAAATATATTAAATTCATATATTATATATACAGGCATTATACATATTCAGAAGTAAAATAAGCTTGATTCTTATATCTACATCAAAATATAACATACATATATAGTTTATAAAAATATATATTAGATTTTAATTCATAATAAATTAAAATACATCAAATGAAATGTTAAAAGAATATTCTATACGTTTTTGAGGTATTGATATGTTAGGCTTACGTCTATATAATTTAGGGCATACATGCCTATCGTGAAATAAGGCATTACTGGGTATTTATTGAAACAATAGTCTAATATGTGGAGATGGAAGTGAATGTAATAATAGGCATCATAATGTACGTGATACGCTCTATCAAATACTGAATTCAGTAGGCCTTCTCTATTTTTGGAAACAGCTAATCTGATCCCAGGTAATATTTTACGTCCTGGACATTTTGAGTAACTATCTGGTCTTTAGGAAATTCAGTCGTCATCAATGCTTCAATTAACTAATCTCTGCAGAATACTACTATTTTAATTGAGGTTGATTTCGTAGCTGGTGAGTATGAAAAATCAAAAGATGATAACGATTGCAATGATGCAGGCATTATTTCACTCCATTTCATTACTGAGAAATTTGGTAGTTAGGGTTAGATTTCCAAAAATATGATTAGCTATATATCTAATCAATTAACTATGGAAAATAGTTATAAACCCTTAAATTAGTTAAATTTTTATCTAAAACTTTCTGTAGCCATTCACGGAGTAAATACCATTATGATTATTTTGAGGTCAGATTTTGAATTTGACACATATTAATATGAATTCTGAAAAAGAAGCGAGCTCATCACCGTCTGATAAAGATTGCATAAAGGAGATGATAGATAGCGTTACCCTATCGGTTTGACAGACAACCAGAAACAACTCGTCTCCGCTAAATCAATCTCCGCTAAACCAATCTCCGATAAATCAATCATCGAAAAACCAACTATCGTTATCAGGAATATTATGAACATACAAACGGCATCGATGCTAAAGAAGATAAAATGGTATTATCATCAGAAGAGCATCACATATTCGGACAATTTTATAACTCTTATAGATATCAGCTTTTAGTTTGTGTATATATATATATATAATAAAGAGATTCTCATAAGAGAAATAAATTAGATATGCATTTACATGATATAATTAAGATTATAGTTCTGTAATCATATCTAGAATAGTCTAATGTTATTTCCTTATGAGAATCTCTTTAATATATTAAAATTAACTATTTACTTTATAATCTCAATATATATGAAACAATTATATTGAGTATATTTATATGTATATATATATGCATTACATATATTTGCACATATACATATATCAACTGGTAATAAATACTATATATTATATGTATCGTATGCATATTTATACAATGTGTTAACTCGATAACATTAGATGAAAAATAAAAATAGATAAAATACATTCTAGAGAAGTCCGTAATAGCCCCTAAGTAAATATATGTCGAAAGATATGTAATATTGTTTACAAAATATATATAATTACCATAATACAAAATAATATACAATATTGTATTCATTTAACATTTATCTAGAAAATATATAGGTATAATATAAAAATAACAATATTCAATATATTTTAAGTTAAACATTTCTTAAATATATATGTAATTTATAAATATATTTAAAATTCATATATTATATATACAGGCATTATACATATTCAGAAGTAAAATAAGCTTGATCAAAATATAACATACATATATAGTTTATAAAAATATATATTAGATTTTAATTCATAAAAAATTAAAATACATCAAATGAAATGTTAAAAGAATATTCTATACGTTTTTGAGGTATTGATATGTTAGGCTTACGTCTATATAATTTAGGGCATACATGCCTATCGTGAAATAAGGCATTACTGGGTATTTATTGAAACAATAGTCTAATATGTGGAGATGGAAGTGAATGTAATAATAGGCATCATTATGTACGTGATACGCTCTATCAAATACTGAATTCAGTAGGCCTTCTCTATTTTTAGAAACAGCTAATCTGATCCCAGGTAATATTTTACGTCCTGGACATTTTCAGTAACTATCTGGTCTTTAGGAAATTCAGTCGCCATCAATGCTTCAATCACCAAACCGCTGCAGAATACTACTATTTTAATTGAGGTTGATTTTGTAGCTGGTGAGTATGAAAAATCTAAAGATGACAACGATTGCAATGATGCAGGCATTATTTCACTCCATTTCATTACCGAGAAATTTGGTTGTTAGGGTTAGATTTCCAAAAATATGATTAGCTATATATCTAATCAATTTACTATGGAAAATAGTTATAAACCCTTAAATTAGTTAAATTTTTATCTAAAACTTTCTGTAGCCATTCACGGAGTAAATACCATTATGATTATTTTGAGGTCAGATTTTGAATTTGACACATATTAATATGAATTCTGAAAAAGAAGCGAGCTCATCACCGTCTGATAAAGATTGCATAAAGGAGATGATAGATAGCGTTACCCTATCGGTTTGACAGACAACCAGAAACAACTCGTCTCCGCTAAATCAATCTCCGCTAAACCAATCTCCGATAAATCAATCATCGAAAAACCAACTATCGTTATCAGGAATATTATGAACATACAAACGGCATCGATGCTAAAGAAGATAAAATGGTATTATCATCAGAAGAGCATCACACATTCGGACAATTTTATAACTCTTATAGATATCAGCTTTTAGTTTGTGTATATATATATATATAATAAAGAGATTCTCATAAGAGAAATACATTAGATATGCATTTACATGATATAATTAAGATTATAGTTCTGTAATCATATCTAGAATAGTCTAATGTTATTTCCTTATGAGAATCTCTTTAATATATTAAAATTAACTATTTACTTTATTATCTCAATATATATGAAATAATTATATTGAGTATATTTATATATATATATGCATTACATATATTTGCACATATACATATATCAACTGGTAATAAATACTATATATTATATGTATCGTATGCATATTTATACAATGTGTTTTTACGATAACATTAGATGAAAAATAAAAATTGATAAAATACATTCTAGAGAAACCAGTAATAGCCCCTAAGTAAATATACGTCGAAAGATATGTAATATTATTTACAAAATATATATAAATGATATATAATTACCATAATACAAAATAATATACAATATTGTATTCATTTAACATTTATCTAGAAAATATATAGGTATAATAAAAAAATAACAATATTCAATATATTTTAAGTTAAACACTTCTTAAATATATATGTAATTTATAAATATATTTAAAATTCATATTTTATATATACAGGCATTATACATATTCAGAAGTAAAATAAGATTAATCAAAATATAACATACATATATAGTTAAGATATACAAGATGAAGCATGGCCGCAATCCACCTTATACAGAGAGAGCCGAGACAAAATTAATTATGAAGTATATAGCAGATGAACACTACGACCCAGTACAAATTGTTCGCAAGTACAAAGCTTTTATATCGTATTTGTAGATTATAACTTTAAATACAGACCCCTGTATATATTATTAAACTTTCGATTACTGGCTATAGGTATAATATATAGGTATAATATAAAAATAACAATATTCAATATATTTTAAGTTAAACACTTCTTAAATATATATGTAATTTATAAATATATTAAATTCATATATTATATATACAGGCATTATACATATTCAGAAGTAAAATAAGCTTGATCAAAATATAACATACACATATAGTTTATAAAAATATATATTAGATTTTAATTCATAATAAATTAAAATACATCAAATGAAATGTTAAAAGAATATTCTATACGTTTTTGAGGTATTGATATGTTAGGCTTACGTCTATATAATTTAGGGCATACATGCCTATCGTGAAATAAGGCATTACTGGGTATTTATTGAAACAATAGTCTAATATGTGGAGATGGAAGTGAATGTAATAATAGGCATCATTATGTACGTGATACGCTCTATCAAATACTGAATTCAGTAGGCCTTCTCTATTTTTAGAAACAGCTAATCTGATCCCAGGTAATATTTTACGTCCTGGACATTTTCAGTAACTATCTGGTCTTTAGTAAATTCAGTCGCCATCAATGCTTCAATCACCAAACCGCTGCAGAATACTACTATTTTAATTGAGGTTGATTTTGTAGCTGGTGAGTATGAAAAATCTAAAGATGACAACGATTGCAATGATGCAGGCATTATTTCACTCCATTTCATTACCGAGAAATTTGGTTGTTAGGGTTAGATTTCCAAAAATATGATTAGCTATATATCTAATCAATTTACTATGGAAAATAGTTATAAACCCTTAAATTAGTTAAATTTTTATCTAAAACTTTCTGTAGCCATTCACGGAGTAAATACCATTATGATTATTTTGAGGTCAGATTTTGAATTTGACACATATTAATATGAATTCTGAAAAAGAAGCGAGCTCATCACCGTCTGATAAAGATTGCATAAAGGAGATGATAGATAGCGTTACCCTATCGGTTTGACAGACAACCAGAAACAACTCGTCTCCGCTAAATCAATCTCCGCTAAACCAATCTCCGATAAATCAATCATCGAAAAACCAACTATCGTTATCAGGAATATTATGAACATACAAACGGCATCGATGCTAAAGAAGATAAAATGGTATTATCATCAGAAGAGCATCACACATTCGGACAATTTTATAACTCTTATAGATATCAGCTTTTAGTTTGTGTATATATATATATATATATAATAAAGAGATTCTCATAAGAGAAATAAATTAGATATGCATTTACATGATATAATTAAGATTATAGTTCTGTAATCATATCTAGAATAGTCTAATGTTATTTCCTTATGAGAATCTCTTTAATATATTAAAATTAACTATTTACTTTATTATCTCAATATATATGAAATAATTATATTGAGTATATTTATATGTATATATATATGCATTACATATATTTGCACATATACATATATCAACTGGTAATAAATACTATATATTATATGTATCGTATGAATATTTATACAATGTGTTTTTACGATAACATTAGATGAAAAATAAAAATAGATAAAATACATTCTAGAGAAGTCCGTAATAGCCCCTAAGTAAATATATGTCGAAAGATATGTAATATTGTTTACAAAATATATATAATTACCATAATACAAAATAATATACAATATTGTATTCATTTAACATTTATCTAGAAAATATATAGGTATAATATAAAAATAACAATATTCAATATATTTTAAGTTAAACATTTCTTAAATATATATGTAATTTATAAATATATTTAAAATTCATATATTATATATACAGGCATTATACATATTCAGAAGTAAAATAAGCTTGATCAAAATATAACATACATATATAGTTTATAAAAATATATATTAGATTTTAATTCATAAAAAATTAAAATACATCAAATGAAATGTTAAAAGAATATTCTATACGTTTTTGAGGTATTGATATGTTAGGCTTACGTCTATATAATTTAGGGCATACATGCCTATCGTGAAATAAGGCATTACTGGGTATTTATTGAAACAATAGTCTAATATGTGGAGATGGAAGTGAATGTAATAATAGGCATCATTATGTACGTGATACGCTCTATCAAATACTGAATTCAGTAGGCCTTCTCTATTTTTAGAAACAGCTAATCTGATCCCAGGTAATATTTTACGTCCTGGACATTTTCAGTAACTATCTGGTCTTTAGGAAATTCAGTCGCCATCAATGCTTCAATCACCAAACCGCTGCAGAATACTACTATTTTAATTGAGGTTGATTTTGTAGCTGGTGAGTATGAAAAATCTAAAGATGACAACGATTGCAATGATGCAGGCATTATTTCACTCCATTTCATTACCGAGAAATTTGGTTGTTAGGGTTAGATTTCCAAAAATATGATTAGCTATATATCTAATCAATTTACTATGGAAAATAGTTATAAACCCTTAAATTAGTTAAATTTTTATCTAAAACTTTCTGTAGCCATTCACGGAGTAAATACCATTATGATTATTTTGAGGTCAGATTTTGAATTTGACACATATTAATATGAATTCTGAAAAAGAAGCGAGCTCATCACCGTCTGATAAAGATTGCATAAAGGAGATGATAGATAGCGTTACCCTATCGGTTTGACAGACAACCAGAAACAACTCGTCTCCGCTAAATCAATCTCCGCTAAACCAATCTCCGATAAATCAATCATCGAAAAACCAACTATCGTTATCAGGAATATTATGAACATACAAACGGCATCGATGCTAAAGAAGATAAAATGGTATTATCATCAGAAGAGCATCACACATTCGGACAATTTTATAACTCTTATAGATATCAGCTTTTAGTTTGTGTATATATATATATATAATAAAGAGATTCTCATAAGAGAAATACATTAGATATGCATTTACATGATATAATTAAGATTATAGTTCTGTAATCATATCTAGAATAGTCTAATGTTATTTCCTTATGAGAATCTCTTTAATATATTAAAATTAACTATTTACTTTATTATCTCAATATATATGAAATAATTATATTGAGTATATTTATATATATATATGCATTACATATATTTGCACATATACATATATCAACTGGTAATAAATACTATATATTATATGTATCGTATGCATATTTATACAATGTGTTTTTACGATAACATTAGATGAAAAATAAAAATTGATAAAATACATTCTAGAGAAACCAGTAATAGCCCCTAAGTAAATATACGTCGAAAGATATGTAATATTATTTACAAAATATATATAAATGATATATAATTACCATAATACAAAATAATATACAATATTGTATTCATTTAACATTTATCTAGAAAATATATAGGTATAATAAAAAAATAACAATATTCAATATATTTTAAGTTAAACACTTCTTAAATATATATGTAATTTATAAATATATTTAAAATTCATATTTTATATATACAGGCATTATACATATTCAGAAGTAAAATAAGATTAATCAAAATATAACATACATATATAGTTAAGATATACAAGATGAAGCATGGCCGCAATCCACCTTATACAGAGAGAGCCGAGACAAAATTAATTATGAAGTATATAGCAGATGAACACTACGACCCAGTACAAATTGTTCGCAAGTACAAAGCTTTTATATCGTATTTGTAGATTATAACTTTAAATACAGACCCCTGTATATATTATTAAACTTTCGATTACTGGCTATAGGTATAATATATAGGTATAATATAAAAATAACAATATTCAATATATTTTAAGTTAAACACTTCTTAAATATATATGTAATTTATAAATATATTAAATTCATATATTATATATACAGGCATTATACATATTCAGAAGTAAAATAAGCTTGATTCTTATATCTACATCAAAATATAACATACATATATAGTTTATAAAAATATATATTAGATTTTAATTCATGATAAATTAAAATACATCAAATTAAATGTGAAAAGAATATTCTATACGTTTGTGAGGTATTAACATGTTAGGCTTACCTCTATATAATATATCGCATACATGCCTGTCTTGAAAAAAGGCATTACTGGGTATTTATTGAAACAATAGTCTAATATGTGGAGATGGAAGTGAATGTAATAATAGGCATCATTATGTACGTGATACGCTCTATCAAATACTGAATTCAGTAGGCCTTCTCTATTTTTAGAAACAGCTAATCTGATCCCAGGTAATATTTTACGTCCTGGACATTTTCAGTAACTATCTGGTCTTTAGGAAATTCAGTCGTCATCAATGCTTCAATTAACTAATCTCTGCAGAATACTACTATTTTAATTGAGGTTGATTTTGTAGCTGGTGAGTATGAAAAATCTAAAGATGATAACGATTGCAATGATGCAGGCATTATTTCACTCCATTTCATTACTGAGAAATTTGGTTGTTAGGGTTAGGTTTCCAAAAATATGATTAGCTATATATCTAATCAATTAACTATGGAAAATAGTTATAAACCCTTAAATTAGTTAAATTTTTATCTAAAACTTTCTGTAGCCATTCACGGAGTAAATACCATTATGATTATTTTGAGGTCAGATTTTGAATTTGACACATATTAATATGAATTCTGAAAAAGAAGCGAGCTCATCACCGTCTGATAAAGATTGCATAAAGGAGATGATAGATAGCGTTACCCTATCGGTTTGACAGACAACCAGAAACAACTCGTCTCCGCTAAATCAATCTCCGCTAAACCAATCTCCGATAAATCAATCATCGAAAAACCAACTATCGTTATCAGGAATATTATGAACATACAAACGGCATCGATGCTTAAGAAGATAAAATGGTATTATCATCAGAAGAGCATCACACATTCGGACAATTTTATAACTCTTATAGATATCAGCTTTTAGTTTGTGTATATATATATATATAATAAAGAGATTCTCATAAGAGAAATAAATTAGATATGCATTTACATGATATAATTAAGATTATAGTTCTGTAATCATATCTAGAATAGTCTAATGTTATTTCCTTATGAGAATCTCTTTAATATATTAAAATTAACTATTTACTTTATTATCTCAATATATATGAAATAATTATATTGAGTATATTTATATATATATATGCATTACATATATTTGCACATATACATATATCAACTGGTAATAAATACTATATATTATATGTATCGTATGCATATTTATACAATGTGTTTTTACGATAAAATAGATGAAAAATAAAAATTGATAAAATACATTCTAGAGAAACCAGTAATAGCCCCTAAGTAAATATACGTCGAAAGATATGTAATATTATTTACAAAATATATATAAATGATATATAATTACCATAATACAAAATAATATACAATATTGTATTCATTTAACATTTATCTAGAAAATATATAGGTATAATAAAAAAATAACAATATTCAATATATTTTAAGTTAAACACTTCTTAAATATATATGTAATTTATAAATATATTTAAAATTCATATTTTATATATACAGGCATTATACATATTCAGAAGTAAAATAAGATTAATCAAAATATAAAATACATATATAGTTAAGATATACAAGATGAAGCATGGCCGCAATCCACCTTATACAGAGAGAGCCGAGACAAAATTAATTATGAAGTATATAGCAGATGAACACTACGACCCAGTACAAATTGTTCGCAAGTACAAAGCTTTTATTTCGTATTTGTAGATTATAACTTTAAATACAGACCCCTGTATATATTATTAAACTTTCGATTACTGGCTATAGGTATAATATATAGGTATAATATAAAAATAACAATATTCAATATATTTTAAGTTAAACACTTCTTAAATATATATGTAATTTATAAATATATTAAATTCATATATTATATATACAGGCATTATACATATTCAGAAGTAAAATAAGCTTGATCAAAATATAACATACACATATAGTTTATAAAAATATATATTAGATTTTAATTCATAATAAATTAAAATACATCAAATGAAATGTTAAAAGAATATTCTATACGTTTTTGAGGTATTGATATGTTAGGCTTACGTCTATATAATTTAGGGCATACATGCCTATCGTGAAATAAGGCATTACTGGGTATTTATTGAAACAATAGTCTAATATGTGGAGATGGAAGTGAATGTAATAATAGGCATCATTATGTACGTGATACGCTCTATCAAATACTGAATTCAGTAGGCCTTCTCTATTTTTAGAAACAGCTAATCTGATCCCAGGTAATATTTTACGTCCTGGACATTTTCAGTAACTATCTGGTCTTTAGTAAATTCAGTCGCCATCAATGCTTCAATCACCAAACCGCTGCAGAATACTACTATTTTAATTGAGGTTGATTTTGTAGCTGGTGAGTATGAAAAATCTAAAGATGACAACGATTGCAATGATGCAGGCATTATTTCACTCCATTTCATTACCGAGAAATTTGGTTGTTAGGGTTAGATTTCCAAAAATATGATTAGCTATATATCTAATCAATTTACTATGGAAAATAGTTATAAACCCTTAAATTAGTTAAATTTTTATCTAAAACTTTCTGTAGCCATTCACGGAGTAAATACCATTATGATTATTTTGAGGTCAGATTTTGAATTTGACACATATTAATATGAATTCTGAAAAAGAAGCGAGCTCATCACCGTCTGATAAAGATTGCATAAAGGAGATGATAGATAGCGTTACCCTATCGGTTTGACAGACAACCAGAAACAACTCGTCTCCGCTAAATCAATCTCCGCTAAACCAATCTCCGATAAATCAATCATCGAAAAACCAACTATCGTTATCAGGAATATTATGAACATACAAACGGCATCGATGCTAAAGAAGATAAAATGGTATTATCATCAGAAGAGCATCACACATTCGGACAATTTTATAACTCTTATAGATATCAGCTTTTAGTTTGTGTATATATATATATATATATAATAAAGAGATTCTCATAAGAGAAATAAATTAGATATGCATTTACATGATATAATTAAGATTATAGTTCTGTAATCATATCTAGAATAGTCTAATGTTATTTCCTTATGAGAATCTCTTTAATATATTAAAATTAACTATTTACTTTATTATCTCAATATATATGAAATAATTATATTGAGTATATTTATATGTATATATATATGCATTACAT
Organism: Osedax fenrisi; assembly: GCA_964019155.1. Lineage (NCBI taxonomy): Eukaryota > Metazoa > Annelida > Polychaeta > Sabellida > Siboglinidae > Osedax > Osedax fenrisi. The sequence continues at coordinate 84,460,769 of OZ025243.1, forward strand.
ATATTTGCACATATACATATATCAACTGGTAATAAATACTATATATTATATGTATCGTATGAATATTTATACAATGTGTTTTTACGATAACATTAGATGAAAAATAAAAATAGATAAAATACATTCTAGAGAAGTCCGTAATAGCCCCTAAGTAAATATATGTCGAAAGATATGTAATATTGTTTACAAAATATATATAATTACCATAATACAAAATAATATACAATATTGTATTCATTTAACATTTATCTAGAAAATATATAGGTATAATATAAAAATAACAATATTCAATATATTTTAAGTTAAACACTTCTTAAATATATATGTAATTTATAAATATATTTAAAATTCATATATTATATATACAGGCATTATACATATTCAAAAGTAAAATAAGCTCGATTCTACATCAAAATATAACATACATATATAATTTATAAAAATATATATTAGATTTTAATTCATGATAAATTAAAATACATCAAATGAAATGTGAATATAATATTCTATACGTTTGTGAGGTATTGACATGTTAGGCTTATCTCTATATAATATATCGCATATATGCCTGTCTTGAAAAAAGTTATTACTGGGTATTTATTGAAACAATAGGCTATTAAGTGGAGATGGAAGTGAATGTAATAATAGGCATCATTATGTACATGATACGCTCTATCAAATACTGAATTCAGTAGGCCTTCTCTATTTTTAGAAACAGCTAATCTGATCCCAGGTAATATTTTACGTCCTGGACATTTTCAGTAACTTTCTGGTCTTTAGGAAATGCAGTCGCCATCAATGCTTCAATCACCAAACCGCTGCAGAATACTACTATTTTAATTGAGGTTGATTTTGTAGCTGGTGAGTATGAAAAATCTAAAGATGATAACGATTGCAATGATGCAGGCATTATTTCACTCCATTTCATTACTGAGAAATTTGGTTGTTAGGGTTAGATTTCCAAAATATGATTAGCTATATATCTAATCAATTTACTATGGAAAATAGTTATAAACCCTTAAATTAGTTAAATTTTTATCTAAAACTTTCTGTAGCCATTCACGGAGTAAATACCATTATGATTATTTTGAGGTCAGATTTTGAATTTGACACATATTAATATGAATTCTGAAAAAGAAGCGAGCTCATCACCGTCTGATAAAGATTGCATAAAGGAGATGATAGATAGCGTTACCCTATCGGTTTGACAGACAACCAGAAACAACTCGTCTCCGCTAAATCAATCTCCGCTAAACCAATCTCCGATAAATCAATCATCGAAAAACCAACTATCGTTATCAGGAATATTATGAACATACAAACGGCATCGATGCTAAAGAAGATAAAATGGTATTATCATCAGAAGAGCATCACACATTCGGACAATTTTATAACTCTTATAGATATCAGCTTTTAGTTTGTGTATATATATATATATAATAAAGAGATTCTCATAAGAGAAATAAATTAGATATGCATTTACATGATATAATTAAGATTATAGTTCTGTAATCATATCTAGAATAGTCTAATGTTATTTCCTTATGAGAATCTCTTTAATATATTAAAATTAACTATTTACTTTATTATCTCAATATATATGAAATAATTATATTGAGTATATTTATATATATATATGCATTACATATATTTGCACATATACATATATCAACTGGTAATAAATACTATATATTATATGTATCGTATGCATATTTATACAATGTGTTTTTACGATAACATTAGATGAAAAATAAAAATTGATAAAATACATTCTAGAGAAACCAGTAATAGCCCCTAAGTAAATATACGTCGAAAGATATGTAATATTATTTACAAAATATATATAAATGATATATAATTACCATAATACAAAATAATATACAATATTGTATTCATTTAACATTTATCTAGAAAATATATAGGTATAATAAAAAAATAACAATATTCAATATATTTTAAGTTAAACACTTCTTAAATATATATGTAATTTATAAATATATTTAAAATTCATATTTTATATATACAGGCATTATACATATCCAGAAGTAAAATAAGATTAATCAAAATATAACATACATATATAGTTAAGATATACAAGATGAAGCATGGCCGCAATCCACCTTATACAGAGAGAGCCGAGACAAAATTAATTATGAAGTATATAGCAGATGAACACTACGACCCAGTACAAATTGTTCGCAAGTACAAAGCTTTTATTTCGTATTTGTAGATTATAACTTTAAATACAGACCCCTGTATATATTATTAAACTTTCGATTACTGGCTATAGGTATAATATATAGGTATAATATAAAAATAACAATATTCAATATATTTTAAGTTAAACACTTCTTAAATATATATGTAATTTATAAATATATTAAATTCATATATTATATATACAGGCATTATACATATTCAGAAGTAAAATAAGCTTGATTCTTATATCTACATCAAAATATAACATACATATATAGTTTATAAAAATATATATTAGATTTTAATTCATAATAAATTAAAATACATCAAATGAAATGTTAAAAGAATATTCTATACGTTTTTGAGGTATTGATATGTTAGGCTTACGTCTATATAATTTAGGGCATACATGCCTATCGTGAAATAAGGCATTACTGGGTATTTATTGAAACAATAGTCTAATATGTGGAGATGGAAGTGAATGTAATAATAGGCATCATAATGTACGTGATACGCTCTATCAAATACTGAATTCAGTAGGCCTTCTCTATTTTTGGAAACAGCTAATCTGATCCCAGGTAATATTTTACGTCCTGGACATTTTGAGTAACTATCTGGTCTTTAGGAAATTCAGTCGTCATCAATGCTTCAATTAACTAATCTCTGCAGAATACTACTATTTTAATTGAGGTTGATTTCGTAGCTGGTGAGTATGAAAAATCAAAAGATGATAACGATTGCAATGATGCAGGCATTATTTCACTCCATTTCATTACTGAGAAATTTGGTAGTTAGGGTTAGATTTCCAAAAATATGATTAGCTATATATCTAATCAATTAACTATGGAAAATAGTTATAAACCCTTAAATTAGTTAAATTTTTATCTAAAACTTTCTGTAGCCATTCACGGAGTAAATACCATTATGATTATTTTGAGGTCAGATTTTGAATTTGACACATATTAATATGAATTCTGAAAAAGAAGCGAGCTCATCACCGTCTGATAAAGATTGCATAAAGGAGATGATAGATAGCGTTACCCTATCGGTTTGACAGACAACCAGAAACAACTCGTCTCCGCTAAATCAATCTCCGCTAAACCAATCTCCGATAAATCAATCATCGAAAAACCAACTATCGTTATCAGGAATATTATGAACATACAAACGGCATCGATGCTAAAGAAGATAAAATGGTATTATCATCAGAAGAGCATCACATATTCGGACAATTTTATAACTCTTATAGATATCAGCTTTTAGTTTGTGTATATATATATATATAATAAAGAGATTCTCATAAGAGAAATAAATTAGATATGCATTTACATGATATAATTAAGATTATAGTTCTGTAATCATATCTAGAATAGTCTAATGTTATTTCCTTATGAGAATCTCTTTAATATATTAAAATTAACTATTTACTTTATAATCTCAATATATATGAAACAATTATATTGAGTATATTTATATGTATATATATATGCATTACATATATTTGCACATATACATATATCAACTGGTAATAAATACTATATATTATATGTATCGTATGCATATTTATACAATGTGTTAACTCGATAACATTAGATGAAAAATAAAAATAGATAAAATACATTCTAGAGAAGTCCGTAATAGCCCCTAAGTAAATATATGTCGAAAGATATGTAATATTGTTTACAAAATATATATAATTACCATAATACAAAATAATATACAATATTGTATTCATTTAACATTTATCTAGAAAATATATAGGTATAATATAAAAATAACAATATTCAATATATTTTAAGTTAAACATTTCTTAAATATATATGTAATTTATAAATATATTTAAAATTCATATATTATATATACAGGCATTATACATATTCAGAAGTAAAATAAGCTTGATCAAAATATAACATACATATATAGTTTATAAAAATATATATTAGATTTTAATTCATAAAAAATTAAAATACATCAAATGAAATGTTAAAAGAATATTCTATACGTTTTTGAGGTATTGATATGTTAGGCTTACGTCTATATAATTTAGGGCATACATGCCTATCGTGAAATAAGGCATTACTGGGTATTTATTGAAACAATAGTCTAATATGTGGAGATGGAAGTGAATGTAATAATAGGCATCATTATGTACGTGATACGCTCTATCAAATACTGAATTCAGTAGGCCTTCTCTATTTTTAGAAACAGCTAATCTGATCCCAGGTAATATTTTACGTCCTGGACATTTTCAGTAACTATCTGGTCTTTAGGAAATTCAGTCGCCATCAATGCTTCAATCACCAAACCGCTGCAGAATACTACTATTTTAATTGAGGTTGATTTTGTAGCTGGTGAGTATGAAAAATCTAAAGATGACAACGATTGCAATGATGCAGGCATTATTTCACTCCATTTCATTACCGAGAAATTTGGTTGTTAGGGTTAGATTTCCAAAAATATGATTAGCTATATATCTAATCAATTTACTATGGAAAATAGTTATAAACCCTTAAATTAGTTAAATTTTTATCTAAAACTTTCTGTAGCCATTCACGGAGTAAATACCATTATGATTATTTTGAGGTCAGATTTTGAATTTGACACATATTAATATGAATTCTGAAAAAGAAGCGAGCTCATCACCGTCTGATAAAGATTGCATAAAGGAGATGATAGATAGCGTTACCCTATCGGTTTGACAGACAACCAGAAACAACTCGTCTCCGCTAAATCAATCTCCGCTAAACCAATCTCCGATAAATCAATCATCGAAAAACCAACTATCGTTATCAGGAATATTATGAACATACAAACGGCATCGATGCTAAAGAAGATAAAATGGTATTATCATCAGAAGAGCATCACACATTCGGACAATTTTATAACTCTTATAGATATCAGCTTTTAGTTTGTGTATATATATATATATAATAAAGAGATTCTCATAAGAGAAATACATTAGATATGCATTTACATGATATAATTAAGATTATAGTTCTGTAATCATATCTAGAATAGTCTAATGTTATTTCCTTATGAGAATCTCTTTAATATATTAAAATTAACTATTTACTTTATTATCTCAATATATATGAAATAATTATATTGAGTATATTTATATATATATATGCATTACATATATTTGCACATATACATATATCAACTGGTAATAAATACTATATATTATATGTATCGTATGCATATTTATACAATGTGTTTTTACGATAACATTAGATGAAAAATAAAAATTGATAAAATACATTCTAGAGAAACCAGTAATAGCCCCTAAGTAAATATACGTCGAAAGATATGTAATATTATTTACAAAATATATATAAATGATATATAATTACCATAATACAAAATAATATACAATATTGTATTCATTTAACATTTATCTAGAAAATATATAGGTATAATAAAAAAATAACAATATTCAATATATTTTAAGTTAAACACTTCTTAAATATATATGTAATTTATAAATATATTTAAAATTCATATTTTATATATACAGGCATTATACATATTCAGAAGTAAAATAAGATTAATCAAAATATAACATACATATATAGTTAAGATATACAAGATGAAGCATGGCCGCAATCCACCTTATACAGAGAGAGCCGAGACAAAATTAATTATGAAGTATATAGCAGATGAACACTACGACCCAGTACAAATTGTTCGCAAGTACAAAGCTTTTATATCGTATTTGTAGATTATAACTTTAAATACAGACCCCTGTATATATTATTAAACTTTCGATTACTGGCTATAGGTATAATATATAGGTATAATATAAAAATAACAATATTCAATATATTTTAAGTTAAACACTTCTTAAATATATATGTAATTTATAAATATATTAAATTCATATATTATATATACAGGCATTATACATATTCAGAAGTAAAATAAGCTTGATTCTTATATCTACATCAAAATATAACATACATATATAGTTTATAAAAATATATATTAGATTTTAATTCATGATAAATTAAAATACATCAAATTAAATGTGAAAAGAATATTCTATACGTTTGTGAGGTATTAACATGTTAGGCTTACCTCTATATAATATATCGCATACATGCCTGTCTTGAAAAAAGGCATTACTGGGTATTTATTGAAACAATAGTCTAATATGTGGAGATGGAAGTGAATGTAATAATAGGCATCATTATGTACGTGATACGCTCTATCAAATACTGAATTCAGTAGGCCTTCTCTATTTTTAGAAACAGCTAATCTGATCCCAGGTAATATTTTACGTCCTGGACATTTTCAGTAACTATCTGGTCTTTAGGAAATTCAGTCGTCATCAATGCTTCAATTAACTAATCTCTGCAGAATACTACTATTTTAATTGAGGTTGATTTTGTAGCTGGTGAGTATGAAAAATCTAAAGATGATAACGATTGCAATGATGCAGGCATTATTTCACTCCATTTCATTACTGAGAAATTTGGTTGTTAGGGTTAGGTTTCCAAAAATATGATTAGCTATATATCTAATCAATTAACTATGGAAAATAGTTATAAACCCTTAAATTAGTTAAATTTTTATCTAAAACTTTCTGTAGCCATTCACGGAGTAAATACCATTATGATTATTTTGAGGTCAGATTTTGAATTTGACACATATTAATATGAATTCTGAAAAAGAAGCGAGCTCATCACCGTCTGATAAAGATTGCATAAAGGAGATGATAGATAGCGTTACCCTATCGGTTTGACAGACAACCAGAAACAACTCGTCTCCGCTAAATCAATCTCCGCTAAACCAATCTCCGATAAATCAATCATCGAAAAACCAACTATCGTTATCAGGAATATTATGAACATACAAACGGCATCGATGCTTAAGAAGATAAAATGGTATTATCATCAGAAGAGCATCACACATTCGGACAATTTTATAACTCTTATAGATATCAGCTTTTAGTTTGTGTATATATATATATATAATAAAGAGATTCTCATAAGAGAAATAAATTAGATATGCATTTACATGATATAATTAAGATTATAGTTCTGTAATCATATCTAGAATAGTCTAATGTTATTTCCTTATGAGAATCTCTTTAATATATTAAAATTAACTATTTACTTTATTATCTCAATATATATGAAATAATTATATTGAGTATATTTATATATATATATGCATTACATATATTTGCACATATACATATATCAACTGGTAATAAATACTATATATTATATGTATCGTATGCATATTTATACAATGTGTTTTTACGATAAAATAGATGAAAAATAAAAATTGATAAAATACATTCTAGAGAAACCAGTAATAGCCCCTAAGTAAATATACGTCGAAAGATATGTAATATTATTTACAAAATATATATAAATGATATATAATTACCATAATACAAAATAATATACAATATTGTATTCATTTAACATTTATCTAGAAAATATATAGGTATAATAAAAAAATAACAATATTCAATATATTTTAAGTTAAACACTTCTTAAATATATATGTAATTTATAAATATATTTAAAATTCATATTTTATATATACAGGCATTATACATATTCAGAAGTAAAATAAGATTAATCAAAATATAAAATACATATATAGTTAAGATATACAAGATGAAGCATGGCCGCAATCCACCTTATACAGAGAGAGCCGAGACAAAATTAATTATGAAGTATATAGCAGATGAACACTACGACCCAGTACAAATTGTTCGCAAGTACAAAGCTTTTATTTCGTATTTGTAGATTATAACTTTAAATACAGACCCCTGTATATATTATTAAACTTTCGATTACTGGCTATAGGTATAATATATAGGTATAATATAAAAATAACAATATTCAATATATTTTAAGTTAAACACTTCTTAAATATATATGTAATTTATAAATATATTAAATTCATATATTATATATACAGGCATTATACATATTCAGAAGTAAAATAAGCTTGATCAAAATATAACATACACATATAGTTTATAAAAATATATATTAGATTTTAATTCATAATAAATTAAAATACATCAAATGAAATGTTAAAAGAATATTCTATACGTTTTTGAGGTATTGATATGTTAGGCTTACGTCTATATAATTTAGGGCATACATGCCTATCGTGAAATAAGGCATTACTGGGTATTTATTGAAACAATAGTCTAATATGTGGAGATGGAAGTGAATGTAATAATAGGCATCATTATGTACGTGATACGCTCTATCAAATACTGAATTCAGTAGGCCTTCTCTATTTTTAGAAACAGCTAATCTGATCCCAGGTAATATTTTACGTCCTGGACATTTTCAGTAACTATCTGGTCTTTAGTAAATTCAGTCGCCATCAATGCTTCAATCACCAAACCGCTGCAGAATACTACTATTTTAATTGAGGTTGATTTTGTAGCTGGTGAGTATGAAAAATCTAAAGATGACAACGATTGCAATGATGCAGGCATTATTTCACTCCATTTCATTACCGAGAAATTTGGTTGTTAGGGTTAGATTTCCAAAAATATGATTAGCTATATATCTAATCAATTTACTATGGAAAATAGTTATAAACCCTTAAATTAGTTAAATTTTTATCTAAAACTTTCTGTAGCCATTCACGGAGTAAATACCATTATGATTATTTTGAGGTCAGATTTTGAATTTGACACATATTAATATGAATTCTGAAAAAGAAGCGAGCTCATCACCGTCTGATAAAGATTGCATAAAGGAGATGATAGATAGCGTTACCCTATCGGTTTGACAGACAACCAGAAACAACTCGTCTCCGCTAAATCAATCTCCGCTAAACCAATCTCCGATAAATCAATCATCGAAAAACCAACTATCGTTATCAGGAATATTATGAACATACAAACGGCATCGATGCTAAAGAAGATAAAATGGTATTATCATCAGAAGAGCATCACACATTCGGACAATTTTATAACTCTTATAGATATCAGCTTTTAGTTTGTGTATATATATATATATATATAATAAAGAGATTCTCATAAGAGAAATAAATTAGATATGCATTTACATGATATAATTAAGATTATAGTTCTGTAATCATATCTAGAATAGTCTAATGTTATTTCCTTATGAGAATCTCTTTAATATATTAAAATTAACTATTTACTTTATTATCTCAATATATATGAAATAATTATATTGAGTATATTTATATATATATATGCATTACATATATTTGCACATATACATATATCAACTGGTAATAAATACTATATATTATATGTATCGTATGCATATTTATACAATGTGTTTTTACGATAACATTAGATGAAAAATAAAAATTGATAAAATACATTCTAGAGAAACCAGTAATAGCCCCTAAGTAAATATACGTCGAAAGATATGTAATATTATTTACAAAATATATATAAATGATATATAATTACCATAATACAAAATAATATACAATATTGTATTCATTTAACATTTATCTAGAAAATATATAGGTATAATAAAAAAATAACAATATTCAATATATTTTAAGTTAAACACTTCTTAAATATATATGTAATTTATAAATATATTTAAAATTCATATTTTATATATACAGGCATTATACATATCCAGAAGTAAAATAAGATTAATCAAAATATAACATACATATATAGTTAAGATATACAAGATGAAGCATGGCCGCAATCCACCTTATACAGAGAGAGCCGAGACAAAATTAATTATGAAGTATATAGCAGATGAACACTACGACCCAGTACAAATTGTTCGCAAGTACAAAGCTTTTATTTCGTATTTGTAGATTATAACTTTAAATACAGACCCCTGTATATATTATTAAACTTTCGATTACTGGCTATAGGTATAATATATAGGTATAATATAAAAATAACAATATTCAATATATTTTAAGTTAAACACTTCTTAAATATATATGTAATTTATAAATATATTAAATTCATATATTATATATACAGGCATTATACATATTCAGAAGTAAAATAAGCTTGATTCTTATATCTACATCAAAATATAACATACATATATAGTTTATAAAAATATATATTAGATTTTAATTCATAATAAATTAAAATACATCAAATGAAATGTTAAAAGAATATTCTATACGTTTTTGAGGTATTGATATGTTAGGCTTACGTCTATATAATTTAGGGCATACATGCCTATCGTGAAATAAGGCATTACTGGGTATTTATTGAAACAATAGTCTAATATGTGGAGATGGAAGTGAATGTAATAATAGGCATCATAATGTACGTGATACGCTCTATCAAATACTGAATTCAGTAGGCCTTCTCTATTTTTGGAAACAGCTAATCTGATCCCAGGTAATATTTTACGTCCTGGACATTTTGAGTAACTATCTGGTCTTTAGGAAATTCAGTCGTCATCAATGCTTCAATTAACTAATCTCTGCAGAATACTACTATTTTAATTGAGGTTGATTTCGTAGCTGGTGAGTATGAAAAATCAAAAGATGATAACGATTGCAATGATGCAGGCATTATTTCACTCCATTTCATTACTGAGAAATTTGGTAGTTAGGGTTAGATTTCCAAAAATATGATTAGCTATATATCTAATCAATTAACTATGGAAAATAGTTATAAACCCTTAAATTAGTTAAATTTTTATCTAAAACTTTCTGTAGCCATTCACGGAGTAAATACCATTATGATTATTTTGAGGTCAGATTTTGAATTTGACACATATTAATATGAATTCTGAAAAAGAAGCGAGCTCATCACCGTCTGATAAAGATTGCATAAAGGAGATGATAGATAGCGTTACCCTATCGGTTTGACAGACAACCAGAAACAACTCGTCTCCGCTAAATCAATCTCCGCTAAACCAATCTCCGATAAATCAATCATCGAAAAACCAACTATCGTTATCAGGAATATTATGAACATACAAACGGCATCGATGCTAAAGAAGATAAAATGGTATTATCATCAGAAGAGCATCACATATTCGGACAATTTTATAACTCTTATAGATATCAGCTTTTAGTTTGTGTATATATATATATATAATAAAGAGATTCTCATAAGAGAAATAAATTAGATATGCATTTACATGATATAATTAAGATTATAGTTCTGTAATCATATCTAGAATAGTCTAATGTTATTTCCTTATGAGAATCTCTTTAATATATTAAAATTAACTATTTACTTTATAATCTCAATATATATGAAACAATTATATTGAGTATATTTATATGTATATATATATGCATTACATATATTTGCACATATACATATATCAACTGGTAATAAATACTATATATTATATGTATCGTATGCATATTTATACAATGTGTTAACTCGATAACATTAGATGAAAAATAAAAATAGATAAAATACATTCTAGAGAAGTCCGTAATAGCCCCTAAGTAAATATATGTCGAAAGATATGTAATATTGTTTACAAAATATATATAATTACCATAATACAAAATAATATACAATATTGTATTCATTTAACATTTATCTAGAAAATATATAGGTATAATATAAAAATAACAATATTCAATATATTTTAAGTTAAACATTTCTTAAATATATATGTAATTTATAAATATATTTAAAATTCATATATTATATATACAGGCATTATACATATTCAGAAGTAAAATAAGCTTGATCAAAATATAACATACATATATAGTTTATAAAAATATATATTAGATTTTAATTCATAAAAAATTAAAATACATCAAATGAAATGTTAAAAGAATATTCTATACGTTTTTGAGGTATTGATATGTTAGGCTTACGTCTATATAATTTAGGGCATACATGCCTATCGTGAAATAAGGCATTACTGGGTATTTATTGAAACAATAGTCTAATATGTGGAGATGGAAGTGAATGTAATAATAGGCATCATTATGTACGTGATACGCTCTATCAAATACTGAATTCAGTAGGCCTTCTCTATTTTTAGAAACAGCTAATCTGATCCCAGGTAATATTTTACGTCCTGGACATTTTCAGTAACTATCTGGTCTTTAGGAAATTCAGTCGCCATCAATGCTTCAATCACCAAACCGCTGCAGAATACTACTATTTTAATTGAGGTTGATTTTGTAGCTGGTGAGTATGAAAAATCTAAAGATGACAACGATTGCAATGATGCAGGCATTATTTCACTCCATTTCATTACCGAGAAATTTGGTTGTTAGGGTTAGATTTCCAAAAATATGATTAGCTATATATCTAATCAATTTACTATGGAAAATAGTTATAAACCCTTAAATTAGTTAAATTTTTATCTAAAACTTTCTGTAGCCATTCACGGAGTAAATACCATTATGATTATTTTGAGGTCAGATTTTGAATTTGACACATATTAATATGAATTCTGAAAAAGAAGCGAGCTCATCACCGTCTGATAAAGATTGCATAAAGGAGATGATAGATAGCGTTACCCTATCGGTTTGACAGACAACCAGAAACAACTCGTCTCCGCTAAATCAATCTCCGCTAAACCAATCTCCGATAAATCAATCATCGAAAAACCAACTATCGTTATCAGGAATATTATGAACATACAAACGGCATCGATGCTAAAGAAGATAAAATGGTATTATCATCAGAAGAGCATCACACATTCGGACAATTTTATAACTCTTATAGATATCAGCTTTTAGTTTGTGTATATATATATATATATATAATAAAGAGATTCTCATAAGAGAAATAAATTAGATATGCATTTACATGATATAATTAAGATTATAGTTCTGTAATCATATCTAGAATAGTCTAATGTTATTTCCTTATGAGAATCTCTTTAATATATTAAAATTAACTATTTACTTTATTATCTCAATATATATGAAATAATTATATTGAGTATATTTATATGTATATATATATGCATTACATATATTTGCACATATACATATATCAACTGGTAATAAATACTATATATTATATGTATCGTATGAATATTTATACAATGTGTTTTTACGATAACATTAGATGAAAAATAAAAATAGATAAAATACATTCTAGAGAAGTCCGTAATAGCCCCTAAGTAAATATATGTCGAAAGATATGTAATATTGTTTACAAAATATATATAATTACCATAATACAAAATAATATACAATATTGTATTCATTTAACATTTATCTAGAAAATATATAGGTATAATATAAAAATAACAATATTCAATATATTTTAAGTTAAACACTTCTTAAATATATATGTAATTTATAAATATATTTAAAATTCATATATTATATATACAGGCATTATACATATTCAAAAGTAAAATAAGCTCGATTCTACATCAAAATATAACATACATATATAATTTATAAAAATATATATTAGATTTTAATTCATGATAAATTAAAATACATCAAATGAAATGTGAATATAATATTCTATACGTTTGTGAGGTATTGACATGTTAGGCTTATCTCTATATAATATATCGCATATATGCCTGTCTTGAAAAAAGTTATTACTGGGTATTTATTGAAACAATAGGCTATTAAGTGGAGATGGAAGTGAATGTAATAATAGGCATCATTATGTACATGATACGCTCTATCAAATACTGAATTCAGTAGGCCTTCTCTATTTTTAGAAACAGCTAATCTGATCCCAGGTAATATTTTACGTCCTGGACATTTTCAGTAACTTTCTGGTCTTTAGGAAATGCAGTCGCCATCAATGCTTCAATCACCAAACCGCTGCAGAATACTACTATTTTAATTGAGGTTGATTTTGTAGCTGGTGAGTATGAAAAATCTAAAGATGATAACGATTGCAATGATGCAGGCATTATTTCACTCCATTTCATTACTGAGAAATTTGGTTGTTAGGGTTAGATTTCCAAAATATGATTAGCTATATATCTAATCAATTTACTATGGAAAATAGTTATAAACCCTTAAATTAGTTAAATTTTTATCTAAAACTTTCTGTAGCCATTCACGGAGTAAATACCATTATGATTATTTTGAGGTCAGATTTTGAATTTGACACATATTAATATGAATTCTGAAAAAGAAGCGAGCTCATCACCGTCTGATAAAGATTGCATAAAGGAGATGATAGATAGCGTTACCCTATCGGTTTGACAGACAACCAGAAACAACTCGTCTCCGCTAAATCAATCTCCGCTAAACCAATCTCCGATAAATCAATCATCGAAAAACCAACTATCGTTATCAGGAATATTATGAACATACAAACGGCATCGATGCTAAAGAAGATAAAATGGTATTATCATCAGAAGAGCATCACACATTCGGACAATTTTATAACTCTTATAGATATCAGCTTTTAGTTTGTGTATATATATATATATAATAAAGAGATTCTCATAAGAGAAATAAATTAGATATGCATTTACATGATATAATTAAGATTATAGTTCTGTAATCATATCTAGAATAGTCTAATGTTATTTCCTTATGAGAATCTCTTTAATATATTAAAATTAACTATTTACTTTATTATCTCAATATATATGAAATAATTATATTGAGTATATTTATATATATATATGCATTACATATATTTGCACATATACATATATCAACTGGTAATAAATACTATATATTATATGTATCGTATGCATATTTATACAATGTGTTTTTACGATAACATTAGATGAAAAATAAAAATTGATAAAATACATTCTAGAGAAACCAGTAATAGCCCCTAAGTAAATATACGTCGAAAGATATGTAATATTATTTACAAAATATATATAAATGATATATAATTACCATAATACAAAATAATATACAATATTGTATTCATTTAACATTTATCTAGAAAATATATAGGTATAATAAAAAAATAACAATATTCAATATATTTTAAGTTAAACACTTCTTAAATATATATGTAATTTATAAATATATTTAAAATTCATATTTTATATATACAGGCATTATACATATCCAGAAGTAAAATAAGATTAATCAAAATATAACATACATATATAGTTAAGATATACAAGATGAAGCATGGCCGCAATCCACCTTATACAGAGAGAGCCGAGACAAAATTAATTATGAAGTATATAGCAGATGAACACTACGACCCAGTACAAATTGTTCGCAAGTACAAAGCTTTTATTTCGTATTTGTAGATTATAACTTTAAATACAGACCCCTGTATATATTATTAAACTTTCGATTACTGGCTATAGGTATAATATATAGGTATAATATAAAAATAACAATATTCAATATATTTTAAGTTAAACACTTCTTAAATATATATGTAATTTATAAATATATTAAATTCATATATTATATATACAGGCATTATACATATTCAGAAGTAAAATAAGCTTGATTCTTATATCTACATCAAAATATAACATACATATATAGTTTATAAAAATATATATTAGATTTTAATTCATAATAAATTAAAATACATCAAATGAAATGTTAAAAGAATATTCTATACGTTTTTGAGGTATTGATATGTTAGGCTTACGTCTATATAATTTAGGGCATACATGCCTATCGTGAAATAAGGCATTACTGGGTATTTATTGAAACAATAGTCTAATATGTGGAGATGGAAGTGAATGTAATAATAGGCATCATAATGTACGTGATACGCTCTATCAAATACTGAATTCAGTAGGCCTTCTCTATTTTTGGAAACAGCTAATCTGATCCCAGGTAATATTTTACGTCCTGGACATTTTGAGTAACTATCTGGTCTTTAGGAAATTCAGTCGTCATCAATGCTTCAATTAACTAATCTCTGCAGAATACTACTATTTTAATTGAGGTTGATTTCGTAGCTGGTGAGTATGAAAAATCAAAAGATGATAACGATTGCAATGATGCAGGCATTATTTCACTCCATTTCATTACTGAGAAATTTGGTAGTTAGGGTTAGATTTCCAAAAATATGATTAGCTATATATCTAATCAATTAACTATGGAAAATAGTTATAAACCCTTAAATTAGTTAAATTTTTATCTAAAACTTTCTGTAGCCATTCACGGAGTAAATACCATTATGATTATTTTGAGGTCAGATTTTGAATTTGACACATATTAATATGAATTCTGAAAAAGAAGCGAGCTCATCACCGTCTGATAAAGATTGCATAAAGGAGATGATAGATAGCGTTACCCTATCGGTTTGACAGACAACCAGAAACAACTCGTCTCCGCTAAATCAATCTCCGCTAAACCAATCTCCGATAAATCAATCATCGAAAAACCAACTATCGTTATCAGGAATATTATGAACATACAAACGGCATCGATGCTAAAGAAGATAAAATGGTATTATCATCAGAAGAGCATCACATATTCGGACAATTTTATAACTCTTATAGATATCAGCTTTTAGTTTGTGTATATATATATATATAATAAAGAGATTCTCATAAGAGAAATAAATTAGATATGCATTTACATGATATAATTAAGATTATAGTTCTGTAATCATATCTAGAATAGTCTAATGTTATTTCCTTATGAGAATCTCTTTAATATATTAAAATTAACTATTTACTTTATAATCTCAATATATATGAAACAATTATATTGAGTATATTTATATGTATATATATATGCATTACATATATTTGCACATATACATATATCAACTGGTAATAAATACTATATATTATATGTATCGTATGCATATTTATACAATGTGTTAACTCGATAACATTAGATGAAAAATAAAAATAGATAAAATACATTCTAGAGAAGTCCGTAATAGCCCCTAAGTAAATATATGTCGAAAGATATGTAATATTGTTTACAAAATATATATAATTACCATAATACAAAATAATATACAATATTGTATTCATTTAACATTTATCTAGAAAATATATAGGTATAATATAAAAATAACAATATTCAATATATTTTAAGTTAAACATTTCTTAAATATATATGTAATTTATAAATATATTTAAAATTCATATATTATATATACAGGCATTATACATATTCAGAAGTAAAATAAGCTTGATCAAAATATAACATACATATATAGTTTATAAAAATATATATTAGATTTTAATTCATAAAAAATTAAAATACATCAAATGAAATGTTAAAAGAATATTCTATACGTTTTTGAGGTATTGATATGTTAGGCTTACGTCTATATAATTTAGGGCATACATGCCTATCGTGAAATAAGGCATTACTGGGTATTTATTGAAACAATAGTCTAATATGTGGAGATGGAAGTGAATGTAATAATAGGCATCATTATGTACGTGATACGCTCTATCAAATACTGAATTCAGTAGGCCTTCTCTATTTTTAGAAACAGCTAATCTGATCCCAGGTAATATTTTACGTCCTGGACATTTTCAGTAACTATCTGGTCTTTAGGAAATTCAGTCGCCATCAATGCTTCAATCACCAAACCGCTGCAGAATACTACTATTTTAATTGAGGTTGATTTTGTAGCTGGTGAGTATGAAAAATCTAAAGATGACAACGATTGCAATGATGCAGGCATTATTTCACTCCATTTCATTACCGAGAAATTTGGTTGTTAGGGTTAGATTTCCAAAAATATGATTAGCTATATATCTAATCAATTTACTATGGAAAATAGTTATAAACCCTTAAATTAGTTAAATTTTTATCTAAAACTTTCTGTAGCCATTCACGGAGTAAATACCATTATGATTATTTTGAGGTCAGATTTTGAATTTGACACATATTAATATGAATTCTGAAAAAGAAGCGAGCTCATCACCGTCTGATAAAGATTGCATAAAGGAGATGATAGATAGCGTTACCCTATCGGTTTGACAGACAACCAGAAACAACTCGTCTCCGCTAAATCAATCTCCGCTAAACCAATCTCCGATAAATCAATCATCGAAAAACCAACTATCGTTATCAGGAATATTATGAACATACAAACGGCATCGATGCTAAAGAAGATAAAATGGTATTATCATCAGAAGAGCATCACACATTCGGACAATTTTATAACTCTTATAGATATCAGCTTTTAGTTTGTGTATATATATATATATAATAAAGAGATTCTCATAAGAGAAATACATTAGATATGCATTTACATGATATAATTAAGATTATAGTTCTGTAATCATATCTAGAATAGTCTAATGTTATTTCCTTATGAGAATCTCTTTAATATATTAAAATTAACTATTTACTTTATTATCTCAATATATATGAAATAATTATATTGAGTATATTTATATATATATATGCATTACATATATTTGCACATATACATATATCAACTGGTAATAAATACTATATATTATATGTATCGTATGCATATTTATACAATGTGTTTTTACGATAACATTAGATGAAAAATAAAAATTGATAAAATACATTCTAGAGAAACCAGTAATAGCCCCTAAGTAAATATACGTCGAAAGATATGTAATATTATTTACAAAATATATATAAATGATATATAATTACCATAATACAAAATAATATACAATATTGTATTCATTTAACATTTATCTAGAAAATATATAGGTATAATAAAAAAATAACAATATTCAATATATTTTAAGTTAAACACTTCTTAAATATATATGTAATTTATAAATATATTTAAAATTCATATTTTATATATACAGGCATTATACATATTCAGAAGTAAAATAAGATTAATCAAAATATAACATACATATATAGTTAAGATATACAAGATGAAGCATGGCCGCAATCCACCTTATACAGAGAGAGCCGAGACAAAATTAATTATGAAGTATATAGCAGATGAACACTACGACCCAGTACAAATTGTTCGCAAGTACAAAGCTTTTATATCGTATTTGTAGATTATAACTTTAAATACAGACCCCTGTATATATTATTAAACTTTCGATTACTGGCTATAGGTATAATATATAGGTATAATATAAAAATAACAATATTCAATATATTTTAAGTTAAACACTTCTTAAATATATATGTAATTTATAAATATATTAAATTCATATATTATATATACAGGCATTATACATATTCAGAAGTAAAATAAGCTTGATTCTTATATCTACATCAAAATATAACATACATATATAGTTTATAAAAATATATATTAGATTTTAATTCATGATAAATTAAAATACATCAAATTAAATGTGAAAAGAATATTCTATACGTTTGTGAGGTATTAACATGTTAGGCTTACCTCTATATAATATATCGCATACATGCCTGTCTTGAAAAAAGGCATTACTGGGTATTTATTGAAACAATAGTCTAATATGTGGAGATGGAAGTGAATGTAATAATAGGCATCATTATGTACGTGATACGCTCTATCAAATACTGAATTCAGTAGGCCTTCTCTATTTTTAGAAACAGCTAATCTGATCCCAGGTAATATTTTACGTCCTGGACATTTTCAGTAACTATCTGGTCTTTAGGAAATTCAGTCGTCATCAATGCTTCAATTAACTAATCTCTGCAGAATACTACTATTTTAATTGAGGTTGATTTTGTAGCTGGTGAGTATGAAAAATCTAAAGATGATAACGATTGCAATGATGCAGGCATTATTTCACTCCATTTCATTACTGAGAAATTTGGTTGTTAGGGTTAGGTTTCCAAAAATATGATTAGCTATATATCTAATCAATTAACTATGGAAAATAGTTATAAACCCTTAAATTAGTTAAATTTTTATCTAAAACTTTCTGTAGCCATTCACGGAGTAAATACCATTATGATTATTTTGAGGTCAGATTTTGAATTTGACACATATTAATATGAATTCTGAAAAAGAAGCGAGCTCATCACCGTCTGATAAAGATTGCATAAAGGAGATGATAGATAGCGTTACCCTATCGGTTTGACAGACAACCAGAAACAACTCGTCTCCGCTAAATCAATCTCCGCTAAACCAATCTCCGATAAATCAATCATCGAAAAACCAACTATCGTTATCAGGAATATTATGAACATACAAACGGCATCGATGCTAAAGAAGATAAAATGGTATTATCATCAGAAGAGCATCACACATTCGGACAATTTTATAACTCTTATAGATATCAGCTTTTAGTTTGTGTATATATATATATATAATAAAGAGATTCTCATAAGAGAAATACATTAGATATGCATTTACATGATATAATTAAGATTATAGTTCTGTAATCATATCTAGAATAGTCTAATGTTATTTCCTTATGAGAATCTCTTTAATATATTAAAATTAACTATTTACTTTATTATCTCAATATATATGAAATAATTATATTGAGTATATTTATATATATATATGCATTACATATATTTGCACATATACATATATCAACTGGTAATAAATACTATATATTATATGTATCGTATGCATATTTATACAATGTGTTTTTACGATAACATTAGATGAAAAATAAAAATTGATAAAATACATTCTAGAGAAACCAGTAATAGCCCCTAAGTAAATATACGTCGAAAGATATGTAATATTATTTACAAAATATATATAAATGATATATAATTACCATAATACAAAATAATATACAATATTGTATTCATTTAACATTTATCTAGAAAATATATAGGTATAATAAAAAAATAACAATATTCAATATATTTTAAGTTAAACACTTCTTAAATATATATGTAATTTATAAATATATTTAAAATTCATATTTTATATATACAGGCATTATACATATTCAGAAGTAAAATAAGATTAATCAAAATATAACATACATATATAGTTAAGATATACAAGATGAAGCATGGCCGCAATCCACCTTATACAGAGAGAGCCGAGACAAAATTAATTATGAAGTATATAGCAGATGAACACTACGACCCAGTACAAATTGTTCGCAAGTACAAAGCTTTTATATCGTATTTGTAGATTATAACTTTAAATACAGACCCCTGTATATATTATTAAACTTTCGATTACTGGCTATAGGTATAATATATAGGTATAATATAAAAATAACAATATTCAATATATTTTAAGTTAAACACTTCTTAAATATATATGTAATTTATAAATATATTAAATTCATATATTATATATACAGGCATTATACATATTCAGAAGTAAAATAAGCTTGATTCTTATATCTACATCAAAATATAACATACATATATAGTTTATAAAAATATATATTAGATTTTAATTCATGATAAATTAAAATACATCAAATTAAATGTGAAAAGAATATTCTATACGTTTGTGAGGTATTAACATGTTAGGCTTACCTCTATATAATATATCGCATACATGCCTGTCTTGAAAAAAGGCATTACTGGGTATTTATTGAAACAATAGTCTAATATGTGGAGATGGAAGTGAATGTAATAATAGGCATCATTATGTACGTGATACGCTCTATCAAATACTGAATTCAGTAGGCCTTCTCTATTTTTAGAAACAGCTAATCTGATCCCAGGTAATATTTTACGTCCTGGACATTTTCAGTAACTATCTGGTCTTTAGGAAATTCAGTCGTCATCAATGCTTCAATTAACTAATCTCTGCAGAATACTACTATTTTAATTGAGGTTGATTTTGTAGCTGGTGAGTATGAAAAATCTAAAGATGATAACGATTGCAATGATGCAGGCATTATTTCACTCCATTTCATTACTGAGAAATTTGGTTGTTAGGGTTAGGTTTCCAAAAATATGATTAGCTATATATCTAATCAATTAACTATGGAAAATAGTTATAAACCCTTAAATTAGTTAAATTTTTATCTAAAACTTTCTGTAGCCATTCACGGAGTAAATACCATTATGATTATTTTGAGGTCAGATTTTGAATTTGACACATATTAATATGAATTCTGAAAAAGAAGCGAGCTCATCACCGTCTGATAAAGATTGCATAAAGGAGATGATAGATAGCGTTACCCTATCGGTTTGACAGACAACCAGAAACAACTCGTCTCCGCTAAATCAATCTCCGCTAAACCAATCTCCGATAAATCAATCATCGAAAAACCAACTATCGTTATCAGGAATATTATGAACATACAAACGGCATCGATGCTTAAGAAGATAAAATGGTATTATCATCAGAAGAGCATCACACATTCGGACAATTTTATAACTCTTATAGATATCAGCTTTTAGTTTGTGTATATATATATATATAATAAAGAGATTCTCATAAGAGAAATAAATTAGATATGCATTTACATGATATAATTAAGATTATAGTTCTGTAATCATATCTAGAATAGTCTAATGTTATTTCCTTATGAGAATCTCTTTAATATATTAAAATTAACTATTTACTTTATTATCTCAATATATATGAAATAATTATATTGAGTATATTTATATATATATATGCATTACATATATTTGCACATATACATATATCAACTGGTAATAAATACTATATATTATATGTATCGTATGCATATTTATACAATGTGTTTTTACGATAAAATAGATGAAAAATAAAAATTGATAAAATACATTCTAGAGAAACCAGTAATAGCCCCTAAGTAAATATACGTCGAAAGATATGTAATATTATTTACAAAATATATATAAATGATATATAATTACCATAATACAAAATAATATACAATATTGTATTCATTTAACATTTATCTAGAAAATATATAGGTATAATAAAAAAATAACAATATTCAATATATTTTAAGTTAAACACTTCTTAAATATATATGTAATTTATAAATATATTTAAAATTCATATTTTATATATACAGGCATTATACATATTCAGAAGTAAAATAAGATTAATCAAAATATAAAATACATATATAGTTAAGATATACAAGATGAAGCATGGCCGCAATCCACCTTATACAGAGAGAGCCGAGACAAAATTAATTATGAAGTATATAGCAGATGAACACTACGACCCAGTACAAATTGTTCGCAAGTACAAAGCTTTTATTTCGTATTTGTAGATTATAACTTTAAATACAGACCCCTGTATATATTATTAAACTTTCGATTACTGGCTATAGGTATAATATATAGGTATAATATAAAAATAACAATATTCAATATATTTTAAGTTAAACACTTCTTAAATATATATGTAATTTATAAATATATTAAATTCATATATTATATATACAGGCATTATACATATTCAGAAGTAAAATAAGCTTGATCAAAATATAACATACACATATAGTTTATAAAAATATATATTAGATTTTAATTCATAATAAATTAAAATACATCAAATGAAATGTTAAAAGAATATTCTATACGTTTTTGAGGTATTGATATGTTAGGCTTACGTCTATATAATTTAGGGCATACATGCCTATCGTGAAATAAGGCATTACTGGGTATTTATTGAAACAATAGTCTAATATGTGGAGATGGAAGTGAATGTAATAATAGGCATCATTATGTACGTGATACGCTCTATCAAATACTGAATTCAGTAGGCCTTCTCTATTTTTAGAAACAGCTAATCTGATCCCAGGTAATATTTTACGTCCTGGACATTTTCAGTAACTATCTGGTCTTTAGTAAATTCAGTCGCCATCAATGCTTCAATCACCAAACCGCTGCAGAATACTACTATTTTAATTGAGGTTGATTTTGTAGCTGGTGAGTATGAAAAATCTAAAGATGACAACGATTGCAATGATGCAGGCATTATTTCACTCCATTTCATTACCGAGAAATTTGGTTGTTAGGGTTAGATTTCCAAAAATATGATTAGCTATATATCTAATCAATTTACTATGGAAAATAGTTATAAACCCTTAAATTAGTTAAATTTTTATCTAAAACTTTCTGTAGCCATTCACGGAGTAAATACCATTATGATTATTTTGAGGTCAGATTTTGAATTTGACACATATTAATATGAATTCTGAAAAAGAAGCGAGCTCATCACCGTCTGATAAAGATTGCATAAAGGAGATGATAGATAGCGTTACCCTATCGGTTTGACAGACAACCAGAAACAACTCGTCTCCGCTAAATCAATCTCCGCTAAACCAATCTCCGATAAATCAATCATCGAAAAACCAACTATCGTTATCAGGAATATTATGAACATACAAACGGCATCGATGCTAAAGAAGATAAAATGGTATTATCATCAGAAGAGCATCACACATTCGGACAATTTTATAACTCTTATAGATATCAGCTTTTAGTTTGTGTATATATATATATATATATAATAAAGAGATTCTCATAAGAGAAATAAATTAGATATGCATTTACATGATATAATTAAGATTATAGTTCTGTAATCATATCTAGAATAGTCTAATGTTATTTCCTTATGAGAATCTCTTTAATATATTAAAATTAACTATTTACTTTATTATCTCAATATATATGAAATAATTATATTGAGTATATTTATATGTATATATATATGCATTACATATATTTGCACATATACATATATCAACTGGTAATAAATACTATATATTATATGTATCGTATGAATATTTATACAATGTGTTTTTACGATAACATTAGATGAAAAATAAAAATAGATAAAATACATTCTAGAGAAGTCCGTAATAGCCCCTAAGTAAATATATGTCGAAAGATATGTAATATTGTTTACAAAATATATATAATTACCATAATACAAAATAATATACAATATTGTATTCATTTAACATTTATCTAGAAAATATATAGGTATAATATAAAAATAACAATATTCAATATATTTTAAGTTAAACACTTCTTAAATATATATGTAATTTATAAATATATTTAAAATTCATATATTATATATACAGGCATTATACATATTCAAAAGTAAAATAAGCTCGATTCTACATCAAAATATAACATACATATATAATTTATAAAAATATATATTAGATTTTAATTCATGATAAATTAAAATACATCAAATGAAATGTGAATATAATATTCTATACGTTTGTGAGGTATTGACATGTTAGGCTTATCTCTATATAATATATCGCATATATGCCTGTCTTGAAAAAAGTTATTACTGGGTATTTATTGAAACAATAGGCTATTAAGTGGAGATGGAAGTGAATGTAATAATAGGCATCATTATGTACATGATACGCTCTATCAAATACTGAATTCAGTAGGCCTTCTCTATTTTTAGAAACAGCTAATCTGATCCCAGGTAATATTTTACGTCCTGGACATTTTCAGTAACTTTCTGGTCTTTAGGAAATGCAGTCGCCATCAATGCTTCAATCACCAAACCGCTGCAGAATACTACTATTTTAATTGAGGTTGATTTTGTAGCTGGTGAGTATGAAAAATCTAAAGATGATAACGATTGCAATGATGCAGGCATTATTTCACTCCATTTCATTACTGAGAAATTTGGTTGTTAGGGTTAGATTTCCAAAATATGATTAGCTATATATCTAATCAATTTACTATGGAAAATAGTTATAAACCCTTAAATTAGTTAAATTTTTATCTAAAACTTTCTGTAGCCATTCACGGAGTAAATACCATTATGATTATTTTGAGGTCAGATTTTGAATTTGACACATATTAATATGAATTCTGAAAAAGAAGCGAGCTCATCACCGTCTGATAAAGATTGCATAAAGGAGATGATAGATAGCGTTACCCTATCGGTTTGACAGACAACCAGAAACAACTCGTCTCCGCTAAATCAATCTCCGCTAAACCAATCTCCGATAAATCAATCATCGAAAAACCAACTATCGTTATCAGGAATATTATGAACATACAAACGGCATCGATGCTAAAGAAGATAAAATGGTATTATCATCAGAAGAGCATCACACATTCGGACAATTTTATAACTCTTATAGATATCAGCTTTTAGTTTGTGTATATATATATATATAATAAAGAGATTCTCATAAGAGAAATAAATTAGATATGCATTTACATGATATAATTAAGATTATAGTTCTGTAATCATATCTAGAATAGTCTAATGTTATTTCCTTATGAGAATCTCTTTAATATATTAAAATTAACTATTTACTTTATTATCTCAATATATATGAAATAATTATATTGAGTATATTTATATATATATATGCATTACATATATTTGCACATATACATATATCAACTGGTAATAAATACTATATATTATATGTATCGTATGCATATTTATACAATGTGTTTTTACGATAACATTAGATGAAAAATAAAAATTGATAAAATACATTCTAGAGAAACCAGTAATAGCCCCTAAGTAAATATACGTCGAAAGATATGTAATATTATTTACAAAATATATATAAATGATATATAATTACCATAATACAAAATAATATACAATATTGTATTCATTTAACATTTATCTAGAAAATATATAGGTATAATAAAAAAATAACAATATTCAATATATTTTAAGTTAAACACTTCTTAAATATATATGTAATTTATAAATATATTTAAAATTCATATTTTATATATACAGGCATTATACATATCCAGAAGTAAAATAAGATTAATCAAAATATAACATACATATATAGTTAAGATATACAAGATGAAGCATGGCCGCAATCCACCTTATACAGAGAGAGCCGAGACAAAATTAATTATGAAGTATATAGCAGATGAACACTACGACCCAGTACAAATTGTTCGCAAGTACAAAGCTTTTATTTCGTATTTGTAGATTATAACTTTAAATACAGACCCCTGTATATATTATTAAACTTTCGATTACTGGCTATAGGTATAATATATAGGTATAATATAAAAATAACAATATTCAATATATTTTAAGTTAAACACTTCTTAAATATATATGTAATTTATAAATATATTAAATTCATATATTATATATACAGGCATTATACATATTCAGAAGTAAAATAAGCTTGATTCTTATATCTACATCAAAATATAACATACATATATAGTTTATAAAAATATATATTAGATTTTAATTCATAATAAATTAAAATACATCAAATGAAATGTTAAAAGAATATTCTATACGTTTTTGAGGTATTGATATGTTAGGCTTACGTCTATATAATTTAGGGCATACATGCCTATCGTGAAATAAGGCATTACTGGGTATTTATTGAAACAATAGTCTAATATGTGGAGATGGAAGTGAATGTAATAATAGGCATCATAATGTACGTGATACGCTCTATCAAATACTGAATTCAGTAGGCCTTCTCTATTTTTGGAAACAGCTAATCTGATCCCAGGTAATATTTTACGTCCTGGACATTTTGAGTAACTATCTGGTCTTTAGGAAATTCAGTCGTCATCAATGCTTCAATTAACTAATCTCTGCAGAATACTACTATTTTAATTGAGGTTGATTTCGTAGCTGGTGAGTATGAAAAATCAAAAGATGATAACGATTGCAATGATGCAGGCATTATTTCACTCCATTTCATTACTGAGAAATTTGGTAGTTAGGGTTAGATTTCCAAAAATATGATTAGCTATATATCTAATCAATTAACTATGGAAAATAGTTATAAACCCTTAAATTAGTTAAATTTTTATCTAAAACTTTCTGTAGCCATTCACGGAGTAAATACCATTATGATTATTTTGAGGTCAGATTTTGAATTTGACACATATTAATATGAATTCTGAAAAAGAAGCGAGCTCATCACCGTCTGATAAAGATTGCATAAAGGAGATGATAGATAGCGTTACCCTATCGGTTTGACAGACAACCAGAAACAACTCGTCTCCGCTAAATCAATCTCCGCTAAACCAATCTCCGATAAATCAATCATCGAAAAACCAACTATCGTTATCAGGAATATTATGAACATACAAACGGCATCGATGCTAAAGAAGATAAAATGGTATTATCATCAGAAGAGCATCACATATTCGGACAATTTTATAACTCTTATAGATATCAGCTTTTAGTTTGTGTATATATATATATATAATAAAGAGATTCTCATAAGAGAAATAAATTAGATATGCATTTACATGATATAATTAAGATTATAGTTCTGTAATCATATCTAGAATAGTCTAATGTTATTTCCTTATGAGAATCTCTTTAATATATTAAAATTAACTATTTACTTTATAATCTCAATATATATGAAACAATTATATTGAGTATATTTATATGTATATATATATGCATTACATATATTTGCACATATACATATATCAACTGGTAATAAATACTATATATTATATGTATCGTATGCATATTTATACAATGTGTTAACTCGATAACATTAGATGAAAAATAAAAATAGATAAAATACATTCTAGAGAAGTCCGTAATAGCCCCTAAGTAAATATATGTCGAAAGATATGTAATATTGTTTACAAAATATATATAATTACCATAATACAAAATAATATACAATATTGTATTCATTTAACATTTATCTAGAAAATATATAGGTATAATATAAAAATAACAATATTCAATATATTTTAAGTTAAACATTTCTTAAATATATATGTAATTTATAAATATATTTAAAATTCATATATTATATATACAGGCATTATACATATTCAGAAGTAAAATAAGCTTGATCAAAATATAACATACATATATAGTTTATAAAAATATATATTAGATTTTAATTCATAAAAAATTAAAATACATCAAATGAAATGTTAAAAGAATATTCTATACGTTTTTGAGGTATTGATATGTTAGGCTTACGTCTATATAATTTAGGGCATACATGCCTATCGTGAAATAAGGCATTACTGGGTATTTATTGAAACAATAGTCTAATATGTGGAGATGGAAGTGAATGTAATAATAGGCATCATTATGTACGTGATACGCTCTATCAAATACTGAATTCAGTAGGCCTTCTCTATTTTTAGAAACAGCTAATCTGATCCCAGGTAATATTTTACGTCCTGGACATTTTCAGTAACTATCTGGTCTTTAGGAAATTCAGTCGCCATCAATGCTTCAATCACCAAACCGCTGCAGAATACTACTATTTTAATTGAGGTTGATTTTGTAGCTGGTGAGTATGAAAAATCTAAAGATGACAACGATTGCAATGATGCAGGCATTATTTCACTCCATTTCATTACCGAGAAATTTGGTTGTTAGGGTTAGATTTCCAAAAATATGATTAGCTATATATCTAATCAATTTACTATGGAAAATAGTTATAAACCCTTAAATTAGTTAAATTTTTATCTAAAACTTTCTGTAGCCATTCACGGAGTAAATACCATTATGATTATTTTGAGGTCAGATTTTGAATTTGACACATATTAATATGAATTCTGAAAAAGAAGCGAGCTCATCACCGTCTGATAAAGATTGCATAAAGGAGATGATAGATAGCGTTACCCTATCGGTTTGACAGACAACCAGAAACAACTCGTCTCCGCTAAATCAATCTCCGCTAAACCAATCTCCGATAAATCAATCATCGAAAAACCAACTATCGTTATCAGGAATATTATGAACATACAAACGGCATCGATGCTAAAGAAGATAAAATGGTATTATCATCAGAAGAGCATCACACATTCGGACAATTTTATAACTCTTATAGATATCAGCTTTTAGTTTGTGTATATATATATATATAATAAAGAGATTCTCATAAGAGAAATACATTAGATATGCATTTACATGATATAATTAAGATTATAGTTCTGTAATCATATCTAGAATAGTCTAATGTTATTTCCTTATGAGAATCTCTTTAATATATTAAAATTAACTATTTACTTTATTATCTCAATATATATGAAATAATTATATTGAGTATATTTATATATATATATGCATTACATATATTTGCACATATACATATATCAACTGGTAATAAATACTATATATTATATGTATCGTATGCATATTTATACAATGTGTTTTTACGATAACATTAGATGAAAAATAAAAATTGATAAAATACATTCTAGAGAAACCAGTAATAGCCCCTAAGTAAATATACGTCGAAAGATATGTAATATTATTTACAAAATATATATAAATGATATATAATTACCATAATACAAAATAATATACAATATTGTATTCATTTAACATTTATCTAGAAAATATATAGGTATAATAAAAAAATAACAATATTCAATATATTTTAAGTTAAACACTTCTTAAATATATATGTAATTTATAAATATATTTAAAATTCATATTTTATATATACAGGCATTATACATATTCAGAAGTAAAATAAGATTAATCAAAATATAACATACATATATAGTTAAGATATACAAGATGAAGCATGGCCGCAATCCACCTTATACAGAGAGAGCCGAGACAAAATTAATTATGAAGTATATAGCAGATGAACACTACGACCCAGTACAAATTGTTCGCAAGTACAAAGCTTTTATATCGTATTTGTAGATTATAACTTTAAATACAGACCCCTGTATATATTATTAAACTTTCGATTACTGGCTATAGGTATAATATATAGGTATAATATAAAAATAACAATATTCAATATATTTTAAGTTAAACACTTCTTAAATATATATGTAATTTATAAATATATTAAATTCATATATTATATATACAGGCATTATACATATTCAGAAGTAAAATAAGCTTGATTCTTATATCTACATCAAAATATAACATACATATATAGTTTATAAAAATATATATTAGATTTTAATTCATGATAAATTAAAATACATCAAATTAAATGTGAAAAGAATATTCTATACGTTTGTGAGGTATTAACATGTTAGGCTTACCTCTATATAATATATCGCATACATGCCTGTCTTGAAAAAAGGCATTACTGGGTATTTATTGAAACAATAGTCTAATATGTGGAGATGGAAGTGAATGTAATAATAGGCATCATTATGTACGTGATACGCTCTATCAAATACTGAATTCAGTAGGCCTTCTCTATTTTTAGAAACAGCTAATCTGATCCCAGGTAATATTTTACGTCCTGGACATTTTCAGTAACTATCTGGTCTTTAGGAAATTCAGTCGTCATCAATGCTTCAATTAACTAATCTCTGCAGAATACTACTATTTTAATTGAGGTTGATTTTGTAGCTGGTGAGTATGAAAAATCTAAAGATGATAACGATTGCAATGATGCAGGCATTATTTCACTCCATTTCATTACTGAGAAATTTGGTTGTTAGGGTTAGGTTTCCAAAAATATGATTAGCTATATATCTAATCAATTAACTATGGAAAATAGTTATAAACCCTTAAATTAGTTAAATTTTTATCTAAAACTTTCTGTAGCCATTCACGGAGTAAATACCATTATGATTATTTTGAGGTCAGATTTTGAATTTGACACATATTAATATGAATTCTGAAAAAGAAGCGAGCTCATCACCGTCTGATAAAGATTGCATAAAGGAGATGATAGATAGCGTTACCCTATCGGTTTGACAGACAACCAGAAACAACTCGTCTCCGCTAAATCAATCTCCGCTAAACCAATCTCCGATAAATCAATCATCGAAAAACCAACTATCGTTATCAGGAATATTATGAACATACAAACGGCATCGATGCTAAAGAAGATAAAATGGTATTATCATCAGAAGAGCATCACACATTCGGACAATTTTATAACTCTTATAGATATCAGCTTTTAGTTTGTGTATATATATATATATAATAAAGAGATTCTCATAAGAGAAATACATTAGATATGCATTTACATGATATAATTAAGATTATAGTTCTGTAATCATATCTAGAATAGTCTAATGTTATTTCCTTATGAGAATCTCTTTAATATATTAAAATTAACTATTTACTTTATTATCTCAATATATATGAAATAATTATATTGAGTATATTTATATATATATATGCATTACATATATTTGCACATATACATATATCAACTGGTAATAAATACTATATATTATATGTATCGTATGCATATTTATACAATGTGTTTTTACGATAACATTAGATGAAAAATAAAAATTGATAAAATACATTCTAGAGAAACCAGTAATAGCCCCTAAGTAAATATACGTCGAAAGATATGTAATATTATTTACAAAATATATATAAATGATATATAATTACCATAATACAAAATAATATACAATATTGTATTCATTTAACATTTATCTAGAAAATATATAGGTATAATAAAAAAATAACAATATTCAATATATTTTAAGTTAAACACTTCTTAAATATATATGTAATTTATAAATATATTTAAAATTCATATTTTATATATACAGGCATTATACATATTCAGAAGTAAAATAAGATTAATCAAAATATAACATACATATATAGTTAAGATATACAAGATGAAGCATGGCCGCAATCCACCTTATACAGAGAGAGCCGAGACAAAATTAATTATGAAGTATATAGCAGATGAACACTACGACCCAGTACAAATTGTTCGCAAGTACAAAGCTTTTATATCGTATTTGTAGATTATAACTTTAAATACAGACCCCTGTATATATTATTAAACTTTCGATTACTGGCTATAGGTATAATATATAGGTATAATATAAAAATAACAATATTCAATATATTTTAAGTTAAACACTTCTTAAATATATATGTAATTTATAAATATATTAAATTCATATATTATATATACAGGCATTATACATATTCAGAAGTAAAATAAGCTTGATTCTTATATCTACATCAAAATATAACATACATATATAGTTTATAAAAATATATATTAGATTTTAATTCATGATAAATTAAAATACATCAAATTAAATGTGAAAAGAATATTCTATACGTTTGTGAGGTATTAACATGTTAGGCTTACCTCTATATAATATATCGCATACATGCCTGTCTTGAAAAAAGGCATTACTGGGTATTTATTGAAACAATAGTCTAATATGTGGAGATGGAAGTGAATGTAATAATAGGCATCATTATGTACGTGATACGCTCTATCAAATACTGAATTCAGTAGGCCTTCTCTATTTTTAGAAACAGCTAATCTGATCCCAGGTAATATTTTACGTCCTGGACATTTTCAGTAACTATCTGGTCTTTAGGAAATTCAGTCGTCATCAATGCTTCAATTAACTAATCTCTGCAGAATACTACTATTTTAATTGAGGTTGATTTTGTAGCTGGTGAGTATGAAAAATCTAAAGATGATAACGATTGCAATGATGCAGGCATTATTTCACTCCATTTCATTACTGAGAAATTTGGTTGTTAGGGTTAGGTTTCCAAAAATATGATTAGCTATATATCTAATCAATTAACTATGGAAAATAGTTATAAACCCTTAAATTAGTTAAATTTTTATCTAAAACTTTCTGTAGCCATTCACGGAGTAAATACCATTATGATTATTTTGAGGTCAGATTTTGAATTTGACACATATTAATATGAATTCTGAAAAAGAAGCGAGCTCATCACCGTCTGATAAAGATTGCATAAAGGAGATGATAGATAGCGTTACCCTATCGGTTTGACAGACAACCAGAAACAACTCGTCTCCGCTAAATCAATCTCCGCTAAACCAATCTCCGATAAATCAATCATCGAAAAACCAACTATCGTTATCAGGAATATTATGAACATACAAACGGCATCGATGCTTAAGAAGATAAAATGGTATTATCATCAGAAGAGCATCACACATTCGGACAATTTTATAACTCTTATAGATATCAGCTTTTAGTTTGTGTATATATATATATATAATAAAGAGATTCTCATAAGAGAAATAAATTAGATATGCATTTACATGATATAATTAAGATTATAGTTCTGTAATCATATCTAGAATAGTCTAATGTTATTTCCTTATGAGAATCTCTTTAATATATTAAAATTAACTATTTACTTTATTATCTCAATATATATGAAATAATTATATTGAGTATATTTATATATATATATGCATTACATATATTTGCACATATACATATATCAACTGGTAATAAATACTATATATTATATGTATCGTATGCATATTTATACAATGTGTTTTTACGATAAAATAGATGAAAAATAAAAATTGATAAAATACATTCTAGAGAAACCAGTAATAGCCCCTAAGTAAATATACGTCGAAAGATATGTAATATTATTTACAAAATATATATAAATGATATATAATTACCATAATACAAAATAATATACAATATTGTATTCATTTAACATTTATCTAGAAAATATATAGGTATAATAAAAAAATAACAATATTCAATATATTTTAAGTTAAACACTTCTTAAATATATATGTAATTTATAAATATATTTAAAATTCATATTTTATATATACAGGCATTATACATATTCAGAAGTAAAATAAGATTAATCAAAATATAAAATACATATATAGTTAAGATATACAAGATGAAGCATGGCCGCAATCCACCTTATACAGAGAGAGCCGAGACAAAATTAATTATGAAGTATATAGCAGATGAACACTACGACCCAGTACAAATTGTTCGCAAGTACAAAGCTTTTATTTCGTATTTGTAGATTATAACTTTAAATACAGACCCCTGTATATATTATTAAACTTTCGATTACTGGCTATAGGTATAATATATAGGTATAATATAAAAATAACAATATTCAATATATTTTAAGTTAAACACTTCTTAAATATATATGTAATTTATAAATATATTAAATTCATATATTATATATACAGGCATTATACATATTCAGAAGTAAAATAAGCTTGATCAAAATATAACATACACATATAGTTTATAAAAATATATATTAGATTTTAATTCATAATAAATTAAAATACATCAAATGAAATGTTAAAAGAATATTCTATACGTTTTTGAGGTATTGATATGTTAGGCTTACGTCTATATAATTTAGGGCATACATGCCTATCGTGAAATAAGGCATTACTGGGTATTTATTGAAACAATAGTCTAATATGTGGAGATGGAAGTGAATGTAATAATAGGCATCATTATGTACGTGATACGCTCTATCAAATACTGAATTCAGTAGGCCTTCTCTATTTTTAGAAACAGCTAATCTGATCCCAGGTAATATTTTACGTCCTGGACATTTTCAGTAACTATCTGGTCTTTAGTAAATTCAGTCGCCATCAATGCTTCAATCACCAAACCGCTGCAGAATACTACTATTTTAATTGAGGTTGATTTTGTAGCTGGTGAGTATGAAAAATCTAAAGATGACAACGATTGCAATGATGCAGGCATTATTTCACTCCATTTCATTACCGAGAAATTTGGTTGTTAGGGTTAGATTTCCAAAAATATGATTAGCTATATATCTAATCAATTTACTATGGAAAATAGTTATAAACCCTTAAATTAGTTAAATTTTTATCTAAAACTTTCTGTAGCCATTCACGGAGTAAATACCATTATGATTATTTTGAGGTCAGATTTTGAATTTGACACATATTAATATGAATTCTGAAAAAGAAGCGAGCTCATCACCGTCTGATAAAGATTGCATAAAGGAGATGATAGATAGCGTTACCCTATCGGTTTGACAGACAACCAGAAACAACTCGTCTCCGCTAAATCAATCTCCGCTAAACCAATCTCCGATAAATCAATCATCGAAAAACCAACTATCGTTATCAGGAATATTATGAACATACAAACGGCATCGATGCTAAAGAAGATAAAATGGTATTATCATCAGAAGAGCATCACACATTCGGACAATTTTATAACTCTTATAGATATCAGCTTTTAGTTTGTGTATATATATATATATATATAATAAAGAGATTCTCATAAGAGAAATAAATTAGATATGCATTTACATGATATAATTAAGATTATAGTTCTGTAATCATATCTAGAATAGTCTAATGTTATTTCCTTATGAGAATCTCTTTAATATATTAAAATTAACTATTTACTTTATTATCTCAATATATATGAAATAATTATATTGAGTATATTTATATATATATATGCATTACATATATTTGCACATATACATATATCAACTGGTAATAAATACTATATATTATATGTATCGTATGCATATTTATACAATGTGTTTTTACGATAACATTAGATGAAAAATAAAAATTGATAAAATACATTCTAGAGAAACCAGTAATAGCCCCTAAGTAAATATACGTCGAAAGATATGTAATATTATTTACAAAATATATATAAATGATATATAATTACCATAATACAAAATAATATACAATATTGTATTCATTTAACATTTATCTAGAAAATATATAGGTATAATAAAAAAATAACAATATTCAATATATTTTAAGTTAAACACTTCTTAAATATATATGTAATTTATAAATATATTTAAAATTCATATTTTATATATACAGGCATTATACATATTCAGAAGTAAAATAAGATTAATCAAAATATAACATACATATATAGTTAAGATATACAAGATGAAGCATGGCCGCAATCCACCTTATACAGAGAGAGCCGAGACAAAATTAATTATGAAGTATATAGCAGATGAACACTACGACCCAGTACAAATTGTTCGCAAGTACAAAGCTTTTATTTCGTATTTGTAGATTATAACTTTAAATACAGACCCCTGTATATATTATTAAACTTTCGATTACTGACTATAGGTATAATATATAGGTATAATATAAAAATAACAATATTCAATATATTTTAAGTTAAACACTTCTTAAATATATATGTAATTTATAAATATATTAAATTCATATATTATATATACAGGCATTATACATATTCAGAAGTAAAATAAGCTTGATTCTTATATCTACATCAAAATATAACATACATATATAGTTTATAAAAATATATATTAGATTTTAATTCATGATAAATTAAAATACATCAAATTAAATGTGAAAAGAATATTCTATACGTTTGTGAGGTATTAACATGTTAGGCTTACCTCTATATAATATATCGCATACATGCCTGTCTTGAAAAAAGGCATTACTGGGTATTTATTGAAACAATAGTCTAATATGTGGAGATGGAAGTGAATGTAATAATAGGCATCATTATGTACGTGATACGCTCTATCAAATACTGAATTCAGTAGGCCTTCTCTATTTTTAGAAACAGCTAATCTGATCCCAGGTAATATTTTACGTCCTGGACATTTTCAGTAACTTTCTGGTCTTTAGGAAATGCAGTCGCCATCAATGCTTCAATCACCAAACCGCTGCAGAATACTACTATTTTAATTGAGGTTGATTTTGTAGCTGGTGAGTATGAAAAATCTAAAGATGATAACGATTGCAATGATGCAGGCATTATTTCACTCCATTTCATTACTGAGAAATTTGGTAGTTAGGGTTAGATTTCCAAAAATATGATTAGCTATATATCTAATCAATTAACTATGGAAAATAGTTATAAACCCTTAAATTAGTTAAATTTTTATCTAAAACTTTCTGTAGCCATTCACGGAGTAAATACCATTATGATTATTTTGAGGTCAGATTTTGAATTTGACACATATTAATATGAATTCTGAAAAAGAAGCGAGCTCATCACCGTCTGATAAAGATTGCATAAAGGAGATGATAGATAGCGTTACCCTATCGGTTTGACAGACAACCAGAAACAACTCGTCTCCGCTAAATCAATCTCCGCTAAACCAATCTCCGATAAATCAATCATCGAAAAACCAACTATCGTTATCAGGAATATTATGAACATACAAACGGCATCGATGCTAAAGAAGATAAAATGGTATTATCATCAGAAGAGCATCACATATTCGGACAATTTTATAACTCTTATAGATATCAGCTTTTAGTTTGTGTATATATATATATATATAATAAAGAGATTCTCATAAGAGAAATAAATTAGATATGCATTTACATGATATAATTAAGATTATAGTTCTGTAATCATATCTAGAATAGTCTAATGTTATTTCCTTATGAGAATCTCTTTAATATATTAAAATTAACTATTTACTTTATTATCTCAATATATATGAAATAATTATATTGAGTATATTTATATATATATATGCATTACATATATTTGCACATATACATATATCAACTGGTAATAAATACTATATATTATATGTATCGTATGAATATTTATACAATGTGTTTTTACGATAACATTAGATGAAAAATAAAAATAGATAAAATACATTCTAGAGAATTCCGTAATAGCCCCTAAGTAAATATATGTCGAAAGATATGTAATATTGTTTACAAAATATATATAATTACCATAATACAAAATAATATACAATATTGTATTCATTTAACATTTATCTAGAAAATATATAGGTATAATATAAAAATAACAATATTCAATATATTTTAAGTTAAACACTTCTTAAATATATATGTAATTTATAAATATATTTAAAATTCATATATTATATATACAGGCATTATACATATTCAAAAGTAAAATAAGCTCGATTCTACATCAAAATATAACATACATATATAATTTATAAAAATATATATTAGATTTTAATTCATGATAAATTAAAATACATCAAATGAAATGTGAATATAATATTCTATACGTTTGTGAGGTATTGACATGTTAGGCTTATCTCTATATAATATATCGCATATATGCCTGTCTTGAAAAAAGTTATTACTGGGTATTTATTGAAACAATAGGCTATTAAGTGGAGATGGAAGTGAATGTAATAATAGGCATCATTATGTACATGATACGCTCTATCAAATACTGAATTCAGTAGGCCTTCTCTATTTTTAGAAACAGCTAATCTGATCCCAGGTAATATTTTACGTCCTGGACATTTTCAGTAACTTTCTGGTCTTTAGGAAATGCAGTCGCCATCAATGCTTCAATCACCAAACCGCTGCAGAATACTACTATTTTAATTGAGGTTGATTTTGTAGCTGGTGAGTATGAAAAATCTAAAGATGATAACGATTGCAATGATGCAGGCATTATTTCACTCCATTTCATTACTGAGAAATTTGGTTGTTAGGGTTAGATTTCCAAAAATATGATTAGCTATATATCTAATCAATTTACTATGGAAAATAGTTATAAACCCTTAAATTAGTTAAATTTTTATCTAAAACTTTCTGTAGCCATTCACGGAGTAAATACCATTATGATTATTTTGAGGTCAGATTTTGAATTTGACACATATTAATATGAATTCTGAAAAAGAAGCGAGCTCATCACCGTCTGATAAAGATTGCATAAAGGAGATGATAGATAGCGTTACCCTATCGGTTTGACAGACAACCAGAAACAACTCGTCTCCGCTAAATCAATCTCCGCTAAACCAATCTCCGATAAATCAATCATCGAAAAACCAACTATCGTTATCAGGAATATTATGAACATACAAACGGCATCGATGCTAAAGAAGATAAAATGGTATTATCATCAGAAGAGCATCACACATTCGGACAATTTTATAACTCTTATAGATATCAGCTTTTAGTTTGTGTATATATATATATATATAATAAAGAGATTCTCATAAGAGAAATAAATTAGATATGCATTTACATGATATAATTAAGATTATAGTTCTGTAATCATATCTAGAATAGTCTAATGTTATTTCCTTATGAGAATCTCTTTAATATATTAAAATTAACTATTTACTTTATTATCTCAATATATATGAAATAATTATATTGAGTATATTTATATATATATATGCATTACATATATTTGCACATATACATATATCAACTGGTAATAAATACTATATATTATATGTATCGTATGCATATTTATACAATGTGTTTTTACGATAACATTAGATGAAAAATAAAAATAGATAAAATACATTCTAGAGAAGTCCGTAATAGCCCCTAAGTAAATATATGTCGAAAGATATGTAATATTGTTTACAAAATATATATAATTACCATAATACAAAATAATATACAATATTGTATTCATTTAACATTTATCTAGAAAATATATAGGTATAATATAAAAATAACAATATTCAATATATTTTAAGTTAAACACTTCTTAAATATATATGTAATTTATAAATATATTTAAAATTCATATATTATATATACAGGCATTATACATATTCAGAAGTAAAATAAGCTTGATTAAAATATAACATACATATATAGTTTATAAAAATATATATTAGATTTTAATTCATAATAAATTAAAATACATCAAATGAAATATTAAAAGAATATTCTATACGTTTTTGAGGTATTGATATGTTAGGCTTACGTCTATATAATTTAGGGCATACATGCCTATCGTGAAAAAAGGCATTACTGGGTATTTATTGAAACAATAGTCTAATATGTGGAGATGGAAGTGAATGTAATAATAGGTATCATAATGTACGTGATACGCTCTATCAAATACTGAATTCAGTAGGCCTTCTCTATTTTTAGAAACAGCTAATCTGATCCCAGGTAATATTTTACGTCCTGGACATTTTCAGTAACTATCTGGTCTTTAGGAAATTCAGTCGCCATCAATGCTTCAATCACCTAACCGCTGCAGAATACTACTATTTTAATTGAGGTTGATTTTGTAGCTGGTGAGTATGAAAAATCTAAAGATGACAACGATTGCAATGATGCAGGCATTATTTCACTCCATTTCATTACTGAGAAATTTGGTAGTTAGGGTTAGATTTTCAAAAATATGATTAGCTGTATATCTAATCAATTTACTATTGAAAAGAGTTATAGAGGCTAATATAATTTATTAGAAGGGTTGGCATTGGAATATCATTCGTTTTTAAAAACTTATTTAAGATGGATTTTGAGACTTTTACGAAATTAGCAGATTTGGTATCATCACATATCAGAGTTGGAAAAAATCATGATTTTTTTAAAAAAATCAAAAAAATCAAAATCACATTGATTTTTTTGATTTATTTGATTTTTTTGATTTTTTTGATAGAATAAATAAATAAATTTATCAATACAAATTTTATATTATTTAATCAGTTTTATTTATTAGATTTATTAATAATAGTAATCCAAACTATTAATTACATTTTATCAAATTATAAAAAAGTTGATTTATAATCAAAAAAATCAAAAAAATCATGATTTTTTTGATTTTTTTGATAGAATAAATAAATAAATTTATCAATACAAATTTTATATTATTTAATCAGTTTTATTTATTAGATTTGTTAATAATAGTAATCCAAACTATTAATTACATTTTATCAAATTATAAAAAAGTTGATTTATAATCAAAAAAATCAAAAAAATCATTGATTTAATAAAATGATTTAAATCAATTGATTTAAATCAAACAACTCTATCACATATATCAAAAAAAGATACCAACTATAGGAAGGCAATACCAGTAAAATACCGTCTAGCTATTACACTAAGATTCTTAGCTTCAGGTTATTATAATCATTTTATTATAAAATAAATAATTTAATTACAAAATAATATAATATATATATATATATATATATATATAGTTAGTAATATAGTTTAATTAATATAATATTTATATATATTTTATAAGTGACAGCTAAAATTGAATATAACTTATGTCAATTTATGATAACGATTCATTGGATAAGTAATATATTTACCATTCATATAATAAAATATTACTATTGTTATAAATAGGTGTGTATTAATGGTATATTATTTAAACTATACTTTTATAGTAGTCATATTTTATATATACAGTAGTAATAATTTTATGATAGATAATTTATACTTTTATTATTAATAGTATATCTTAATTAGTTACTACGCTGCAGAGGCCCCAATTATCTATGACTAATAATTATTCTATATCGGTGCGCGCGCTTTCTGAGTTTAGACATCTCATATCTACACACATATATATAATATGTATATACTATATATATTATATTTATATATATATATATAGTATCGAATTCTAATCATTGAATCAATCTTTTTTTGTTTGTTTTTTATTTATAATATATGCATGTATACCTGAATATACATATATTTATTATATATAGCCTATTGTACATATATATAAATTAATATTTTTAATTTTATGTATTCTATATAAATTGTATTTTTTACTATTATTAGAAAATAATATTTATAAAAGATATCTCTATGGGAATATATAATCATGTTATTCGTATAATACAAACAAAATTAATAATATAGCTATAGTTTTTATAATAATAGCCTTTATACATGAACTGTTAGTGTGAATTCATTATTTAGAGAAAACAGCAATTTAATATATAGGAATAAATTATATATCATATATCAATGAATATATAAACCACTTTTAATTAAATTATAATTGTATAACCATCATCTTTAATTATAAAGAATATATGTAAATTGTAATATGTATACTATTTTTATCATTATATATTACTAATTAATTATTAATTATAAACGATAAATTATATGTATGCAACAGAGTTGTTTGATTTAAATCAATTGATTTAAATCATTTGATTAAATCAATGATTTTTTTGATTTTTTTGATTATAAATCAACTTTTTTATAATTTGATAAAATGTAATTAATAGTTTGGATTACTATTATTAACAAATCTAATAAATAAAACTGATTAAATAATATAAAATTTGTATTGATAAATTTATTTATTTATTCTATCAAAAAAATCAAAAAAATCATGATTTTTTTGATTTTTTTGATTATAAATCAACTTTTTTATAATTTGATAAAATGTAATTAATAGTTTGGATTACTATTATTAATAAATCTAATAAATAAAACTGATTAAATAATATAAAATTTGTATTGATAAATTTATTTATTTATTCTATCAAAAAAATCAAAAAAATCAAAAAAATCAAAAAAATCAAATAAATCAAAAAAATCAATGTGATTTTGATTTTTTTGATTTTTTTAAAAAAATCATGATTTTTTCCAACTCTGGTATGCAATATATGCTACATTAATACATTAATTTAATTGGTTTTTAATGATATAAATTAATATTTAAATTTAATTTTAATTATATAGATTTATTTTATGAGAATATTTATAATTGTTAAATCATCTACAACATTTTAAACAGGAGATTCCTTCAAGAGTCTAAAGGCTCAATTTAGAGTTGGACATTCAACAATTAGCCTGATTGTAGCAGAAACCTGCAAAGCAATTATAAAAGTTCTCCATGGTGATTATATGCAGATGCCGAATAAGAAAGAAACGTGACGGTTTGACAGACAACCAGAAACAACTCGTCTCCGATAAATCAATCTCCGCTATCACTATCTACTCTATCAAATGAGATTAGCAATTACTATGCATTTCTTCGCTACAGGTTATTATAATACTGTGTTCTTTTCTAAAATATATATATATAATACATTTAATAAGAATTTATTTACTGCCAATATTAATAATATATATTGTATGATTAATTATAAGGATATTACTATTTATGGATATTTATTATCAAATAAATAATGTATTTAAAAAAAAAAAAAAATTTAAACTTGTGTAATAAAATACGCTACTTTA
This sequence comes from Osedax fenrisi, assembly GCA_964019155.1. NCBI lineage: Eukaryota > Metazoa > Annelida > Polychaeta > Sabellida > Siboglinidae > Osedax > Osedax fenrisi. The sequence continues at coordinate 84,504,289 of OZ025243.1, forward strand.
TGCTAATTAATTAATATTTTTGACAGATAATAATACATGCTAATATTATGTTTATCAAAAGATAATTTAATTACTATAGTATATAATCTGTCTATAAATAGTATACATTATTTAATATTAGTATAATTATTATAATAATATATTCATAACATAATATATATTCACTAAATAACACAACAATAATTAATATTACATGATAATATTATTTTTTCTTAATTTAATTAATATAGTACTATATACTTGTATAATCTGTCTATAGTATACATTATTTAATATTTAATATTAATATATTATATTCACAATAGTAGGTAATGAATTGACATTAATTGAATATATATATATATATATATATATATATATCTTTTTGGTAATACTTAGTCATAAATAAAACTACATAGGTGAATCATACAGAAATATGAAGACATCATTCCATACCGGTGCCTTAACAATAGGCATTATAATAGAAGAAACATGTAAATATATATGCAAATGACTATGCGCCAACTCATTGATACTGGCTCACACTGAAAAAGAATGGGAAGGTATAGCAGACGGCTTGGCTAAGCGGAGAATATGCCAAATTGTATCGGTGCCATTGACGGCAAGCATATAGATATTGATGCAGTCCCAAACTCTGGCTCATATTATTTCAATTATAAGAAGAGAAATAGCATCGTCCTGGTGGCATTAGTTGACTCTAATCAGAAGTTTATATACGTAGATATCGGAAGTAACGGCAGAGTTAGTGACGGAGGGGTTTTTAATAATACTATATTGTACAGATATCTTGAAGATCGTAATAATCCCCTAAATATACCCGCTCTGAAGTCACTACCTGGAAGAAAAATTCCTATTCCGTATTTATAGTCGCAGACGATGCTTTTCCGCTGAGAGACTATATCATGAAGCCGTACCCTTTCAGAGGTCAGTACATTAATATAAATAAATTATAATAAATACTATCTATAACTGTATCATATATATATATATATATATATATTATATACAATATATAATATATATATTATATACAATACATATATATATATATATATATATATCAAATATGGGAACAATATATTTTTCAAATACAAATATTTATGTAATATAGGTTGACATTTTCGAACATATTCCCTGATCCATAAATAACACTATAACCTATATAAGACTTTTTATATGAACACTTTTACTATATATGATATATATTATAGCCCTACTTTGTATAAAATTATATAAAATACAATTAGAATCAATGATACTCTTTATTATTCATGAAATCATTATAATTTATATAGATAATCTGATACAATTATTTTAAATTTAAAACCTAAATACACTTTCTTCTTAAATATCAGCATAGCAAAGTAAATAAAATTAAATACATTTATATTTATTAATATTACTTAAATTAATATTTAAATAGTTATTTATACTAATTTTATAATAATAGTATGTCTCACTTTATTCGTTAAGAATCGATTAACTTTTGTTCTTCTAAATTATTATTTACATACACATATAGAAATACAACTTTGCTATTATGTTAGATATATAATGTATTCATATATGACCATAATTAAACATATTACTTTATAGGAATTACAGACAAATAAAGAATTTACAACTACAGACAAAGTCGCGCTCGTATGAATGTTAAGAATGGTTTTGGAATTTTGAGTTCACGGTTTCAAATATTCAAAAAGCCAATGCCCTTCGAGCCAGCAAAAGTAGATCTTTTCGTAATGACAGCATGCATATTGCACAATTATTTACTTCATGAGATAAAAGACAGTGATGCAGACAATCAAAATTATCAAGAAATGAACCAGTTGGAATCATGTAATATCAATGCAAGTTCTCGGACTTGTAGAATGATCAGAGATGAAATTGCAGACTATTGTACGAAAGAAAGTGCTGTGAGTTGGCAGAATAAATATATATTCAAATAAAAAATAATGTAAGGTTTTAATTTTTGTTTTAATATTCTAATATATATAAATATTTATAAGAAATAAACTAATCACAAAAAATTATAATATATACAATATAAACTAATCTATGTATATAATCTAATATATATTCAAATAAGAAATAAGTTAAGGTTTTAATATTTTTATAAATATTCTAATATATATAAATATTTATACAAAACAAACTAATCTAAAAATATGATAATATATACATAACAAACTAATCTACGTATATAATATAATATATATTCAAATAAGAAATAATTTAAGATTTTAATATTTTATAAATATTCTAATATATATAAATATGTATACAAAACAAACTAATCTAAAAATATGATCATATATAAATAAAAAACTAATCTACGTATATAATCTAATATATATTCAAATAAGAAATAATTTAAGGTTTAAAGTTTAAACTAATTTTTAACTAATTTAGCGTTCTAATTTAAATCATATATTCATTTAATAAACTGTATTATAATTTAAATAAGTATATGTATTTAAATTATAATGTAATTAACAATATAATAATGTTAAATAATTTAGTTTACTAATTTAAATTATGTTAAATAATTTTATAATATTATTATAATATTATAATTATAATTATAAGAATGAACTAATTTAGCGTTCTAATTTAAATTAACAATATAATAATGTTAAATAATTTAGTTTACTAATTTAAATAATGTTAAATAATTTTATAATATTATAAGAATGAACTAATTTAGCGTTTTAAATCATGTTATAATTTAATAAACTCTATTATAATTTGAAATAAGTTAATGTATTTATTTAAATTATAATATAATTAACTATATAATACTGTTAAATAATGTAGTTTACTAATTTAAATAATGTTAAATAATGTTATAATTATTATAATAATATTATTATAATATAATAATTAGTTACTTCTTGAAACCCCTTTTAAAGAAGTAACTAATTTAGCATTCTAATTTAAATCAAGTTATAATTTAATAAACTGTATAATAATTTTAAATAATGTAATGTATTTATTTAAATTATGTTAACATTTAATTAACGATATAACTGTATTAATTATTATAATAAGTTACTTATTATAATAAGTTATTAAGTATAATAATTATAATTTTAAATTAAACTCACCATTAACGTTTATAATTATGGATAATCATTATCATAATGCAGATAGTGAAGTCTCTCTCATATCTCTGTTCATGAAATCTTTATTTTTAGGATTAAAGAGGTGATTTCTACTACGGTAATATTCTAATATTTGGGATTTTATTTCACTTTTAACAGAGTAGGCTAGTTTTTTAAATGCATCTCCATCCATTGTTAATTTCAAATAAAACGTTTGAAAACGTTTGACAGTGTTTACAAACGCTTTGCGTTTCTATTGGTTGAAAATAATTACCATAATGCAATGCGTTGTTTACCATTCCGGTAACCCGGCCGGTAACAAGTACCAAGGTCCTTGCAAGTACTTGTCCTTGCAAGTAGGTCCTACTGCAAAATCCAACCTGTTGAATTTACTGGCACTGGATACCAGCACTTTGCTCGACGATGCTAGCACTTTAGGTGTATACACATGGAGAGCAAATGTACGAGCGCGCAGGCGCTCGTAAATAGAACATTTCAAGTATTTACCGAGCCACTTTATGCTAACACAAAGTTAGCTAGCCTGCGCTCCCCATATGTACAGTAGGAGAGCCCTTTTTGGCAACTTTTTTAGTTCCCGTCATATAAAATTGCTCTCTCGCTCAGAATAACTCCTTTTAATCATTACATATATAATAAAACAAAAATAATTGAAAAATGACAAAAATTCAGAAAACGAAACCATATTCAAAAAGAGATAGGAATTTACATTAAAAATGTATGACAACATTTAAATTAAAGATATATGAAAGAAAAAATTTATTACAAGTAAAAATTGCATATTATCATATGTAGTATATAAAAACCTCCTTAAAAAATATTTTAAAATATTTTTTTTAAATAATTAAATCGATCTACGGAAATTTTAATTTAATTTTTAAATTTTTTCTAAATTGAAAAAAAAAATTATCAATGGAATAATAAAAAAAAAATATATATATTATATATGTCTATCATCATTATATTAATATAAAATTATAAGTATTGTTATAAAAATAGCATATTTTATTCAAAAAATGACTTTTATTGAGCATTTTAACAAAAAATTAATTTTGGGGTAAAATAGTCGTAACAAATTTTTATCAGAAAATTAAATTTTTGTTTTTTTTATTATACCTCTTAAATATCAATTATAGGCTCACAACAAAGTTTGATCCTTAATTAAAATAATTTATCAAAAAAATAGTCGAATAAATTACATTAATTAAAAAATAAAAATAAATTAATTAATTTTTAATTTTTAAATAATTTTTTACTTTATTAATATTATAATATATTTATACACGTACTTGCCAATTATTTTATTTTTATGACAACGCGTATTATTCAAAAAAATAATTAATTTTTTAAAATTAATATATATATTTATACTTTACATAAATTTGAGTGATCAGATTGTATTGAATTGTGGATATAAGTTAGATATAAATGTCCTTTATACAAATATAATTAAAAAAATTAAAAAATATGTAAACTTATTTTGTATTTCATATTTCAAATAAAAATCCAAAAAAATTTAAAAATGATGTTAATTTTTTTTCTAACATACATTTTTAATTTTTTAATAATTAATTTGAATTGTATTATTATTATCTATAAATTAAATATTTTAATTTTTTAAATTAAATTGTAATAATTTATTTATATTAAATTATACGATTTTTAGATATTTTTTTTGACTAAAATTATTTTATAAAATTTGGGCATCTAGATTGTTATGAAAAATAGTTTGTACTGTTAATACTACTTGTTAAATATGTTTCTAGGATATATCCATAGTTGGCTTAAAAAAAATCATCCAATTTTATAAAAAATTGAATAAAACTTATTTCTATATCTCCCCCATGTTAACTTTTGTATGTATTCAATGTTAAAATAAAAAGGTCTCGTGACATAACAATATTTAAGATATAGGTCTAACATTTTAAACACCTATTCATCATAGCATACATAATTGTCACAGATGTGACGGTTTTTAAAATTGCGAAAAAATGTTTAGTACGATCCGGTCTAGTGTACATTGTACATACTGTATACTATAGTATAACTGGGTATAACATAACTATAGTTAATATAAAATATTACCTACATAAATATAGATATGCATACTTAAATGTGAATTAATGAAAAACGTTTTACACTCACCAATATTAAATGCGAATAACAATGGTTATATTTCAAAATAGGACAATAACTCAACGAAGTGTGTCAAGTGTTGATTGGATAATAATTATACCGATTACTATTTATGTCACCAAATATATCATGGACATGTCCAATATATAGGGTACAAAAGTATTTATAAAAAAACTTAAATTTGATAAAAAACCTATATATATATTTATAGGTTATAGGTTTTTAAAGTATATATACATATATATATATATATATATATATATAATATTATAAAGTTTGTATTAACGCTATATTATAATATTTATGTTAATATATAATTTATAAATTCAAAAGTAGCCAGTATTGTATTTAGGTTTCATAATTAACAAATATATAGGCATAGTGGAAAGACTACTATTACCTGATTGTTTGTAATAACTTATTATATATTCAATATATTTATTTTAAATTGGGTAGGCTAATAGTATGGCAATGAACAATGTGGTTTTTTTAAATTTGTATATAACTATATTGACAATAATAAACAGGGGGTCGGTAATTGTATAAATGTGACCTATACCGACAAAATAGTATATATATATATATATATATATATATATATATAATAATAATAATAATAATACTCAGAGTTGGCTTAAAAGCCTAGATAAATGAAAAAGCAAAAGCTTGTCTGGTCATTCACCTATTTACGAAATTACGAGAAGTAGGTTTAGTAGTAGAAGTAATACCTATATTAGTAAACGATAATATATAAATAAAATATATATATAAAAATATATAAAAATATAATATTTTATTAAAAATGTATTACATAAAGTGTATATAATATAAAATATTACAAACAATCAATCTATAATACTATTAAATTAAATATAAATTAAATAAACATAATTTTTTTTTAAATAAACACAAATTTAAAACAATACTAGATATAAGGCTGCTATTAAGCACAACAAAGGATAATACCATTGCCACCGAGTATACTCAGGATGCGTAGAACATCAACTTTCAGGTAAGGGTGCTCCAAATCCTATATCATTAGGGAATACACCATTGCCAGAGGTGTAAACGCTGATATCCTTATTCCCCGATGCATACTATACATCCCTAATACACCCAATGACTCAAGCATATCCAATCATGTACCCAAACACACCCATATATACTAATATAAACTAATATATGATAAAACAAAAAAACAAAAAGTATACATTATAATGATAAATATAAAAATTATATAAATTAAATTAGAAATTAAAAAAAATAAAATAATTAATAGTACACTACAATAATTTTAAAATAATATTAAATAATATTTCTCGTAATCTCTCTCATCATGTATAAAACATAAATATAAATTGTAAAATACTAGATAACTTATAATAACAAATAATAAGTAACATAATGCATAACTGTATTATATCATACATATATATATAATATTATATAAATTAATATATAATATACATGGAATAAAAATAAACATAGATATATAGAAAACATATAATATATAGAATAAATCAAGAAAAATATTACCATAATAAAAAAATAATAAAAGAAACATTTTTTTTAAATCAAAAAAAAAAAAATAGATTATATATTTTTCAGTAGAAATATTATAATGCATGCCACCTAAAAAGGCGAATATTATTTAATTATAAAAAATGTAATTAAAAGAAATATTAAAATGTTATAAATAAAATTATATCTTTAGTTATAGTTGTATAAAAGTAAAAGTTCATAATATGTAATGTAAAAATGTATGTGTAATTATATAAAATATATATCATTAGTCAATTAGATGAAAATGATAATAAAGTAGAATACAAGTAAGTGTATATACAAAATATAATATAATAATTTTTTAATTTGTAAAATTTAACATTAGTCAATAAAATAAAATTGTTAATAAAAGTATATCATTAGTCTTAAAGTACACTGTAAAAAATAAACCCTATCCTAAGCTACCAAAAACCCATACCAAACGTTTCAATTTAGTTATGGGTTTGAAGCCATTACTAGAAATTTAACAGCTAGTTATGGGTTTTCTACTTTTCTTATAGTTATGGCTTTTGGTAAAATTGATAGTTATGGGTTTTATCCATTTATGTGGTTATGGGTTTTATCCATTTATGTGGTTATGGGTTTTATTCATTTATGTAGTTATGGGTTTGATCCATTTATTTAGTTATGGGTTTTATACATTTATGTGGTTATGGGTTTGATCCATTTATGTGGATATGGGTTTGATCCATTTATGTGGTTATGGGTTTTATCCATTTATGTGGTTATGGGTTTTATTCATTTATGTAGTTATGGGTTTGATCCATTTATTTAGTTATGGGTTTTATACATTTATGTGGTTATGGGTTTGATCCATTTATGTGGTTATGGGTTTGATCCATTTATGTGGTTATGGGTTTTATCCATTTATGTGGTTATGGGTTTGCTCAATTTATGTGGTTATGGGTTATATCCATTTATGTGGTTATGGGTTTTATTCATTTATGGAGTTATGGGTTTTATACATTTATGTGGTCATGGGGTTTATCCATTTAAGTGGTTATGGGTTTGATATATTTATGTGGTTATGGGTTTAGCTGAATTGATTAGGCCACGAATCTGATTCCGGATATAAGAAAAACAATAGTATTATAACAAGAAAACTAACTACAATTAATATAGTATATTTTAACATGATTGATTAGGCCACAAATCTGATTCCGGATATAAGAAAAACAATAGTATTATAACAAGAAAACTAACTACAATTAATATAGTCTCTTTTTACATAATGAAAATAGAAATATTAGAATAAGAACTAATAATACAGTTATAAATTATAATAGATTCTTTATAGTATATAATGGAAATAGAAATATTATATATGTTAGCTTTCTAGTTTCAAAAGTTACAAAGAATAAATAGAATAAATAAAACATGTAGAATAATATTTATAATTTATTATATAATCCTCTTACATATCTTGGAATCTTTCCAAGATGCAATTTAAATATATAATTATTAATAAAAATACTAAAATTGTTTATATTATTTTCAAATTCAATACAGAATAAATAATGATAAGAATACTATGCCGTGAAGGACTTTGAGAATGATCTAGAATTAAAAATAACAATATTTTCTATGTAGACCTTGTATTCTCCATTCAAATTAACAATAACTGGATGTGGAGTCTTTATTTCCTAAAATAAATTTATAATGTAAAATGAGAAATTACAGCATAATATTTTATATATAATATATTAATATATAACTACAATTAATATAGTATATTTTAACATGATTGATTAGGCCACAAATCTGATTCCGGATATAAGAAAAACAATAGTATTATAACAAGAAAACTAACTACAATTAATATAGTATATTTTAACATGATTGATTAGGCCACAAATCTGATTCCGGATATAAGAAAAACAATAGTATTATAACAAGAAAACTAACTACAATTAATATAGTCTCTTTTTACATAATGAAAATAGAAATATTAGAATAAGAACTAATAATACAGTTATAAATTATAATAGATTCTTTATAGTATATAATGGAAATAGAAATATTATATATGTTAGCTTTCTAGTTTCAAAAGTTACAAAGAATAAATAGAATAAATAAAACATGTAGAATAATATTTATAATTTATTATATAATCCTCTTACATATCTTGGAATCTTTCCAAGATGCAATTTAAATATATAATTATTAATAAAAATACTAAAATTGTTTATATTATTTTCAAATTCAATACAGAATAAATAATGATAAGAATACTATGCCGTGAAGGACTTTGAGAATGATCTAGAATTAAAAATAACAATATTTTCTATGTAGACCTTGTATTCTCCATTCAAATTAACAATAACTGGATGTGGAGTCTTTATTTCCTAAAATAAATTTATAATGTAAAATGAGAAATTACAGCATAATATTTTATATATAATATATTAATATCTATAATATAATATAATTATGTCAACAATTATTCAGAATAATATAGGGCAGTTCTGGTGTGATATAGTTATATGCCGATATTGGGCATTAAATATAGACCAATGTTCTAAAAAAGTTAGAAATATGGTATATTATTGTTTACTGTAATCTCTATTAGAACAATTATTACATGTTATTTTATATATAAAAGTAAATATAAGTATATTTTATATATATATATAAAATATGTTTCGCGTTAGTCACATTTAAAAAAAACCGTGTTAAGATGTAGCTGGTAGATTATTTCATCAAGCGATTTCTTTACATAGCATACATTGGCATCTTTAGAGCTTTGTTCGGGTCAAGGCATATTCGGATTACACTGATCAATTTTCAGCTGGATACTAGGCAGGATACCAAGGCAGGCGTGTATGTACCATTGCTGTATTAGTTGGTATCATTTGAAAATCTTATAATTATCATAGATTTTTTACAAATACAAGTACATTTTTCATATAATTGGTAATAAAGCATATATATATATATATATATATATATATATATAATATGTTTAAATTATATACAATTATATCATTAGAAAAATCAGATCGTTATCGGGCTGTATTTGTTGATGTTATCTCAGCTTTAATTTAGATGAAATGACCAATACAATTAGCGTTTAAAAAAACCTTATTAAGATGTAGCTGGTAGGTTATTTCATCAAGCGATTTCTTTACATAGCGTAGCACGCTTTGTTCGGGTCAAGGCATATTCGGCTTACACTGTTAAATTTTCTACTGGATACTAGGCTGGATACCAATTCAGACGTGTATGTACCATTGCTGTATAAGTTGGTGTCATTTGAAAATCTTATAATTATTATAGGTTAGATAAAAATACAAATAAATTCTTCATAAATAATCAAATATAAATACAAGATAAATTTAAAACAAAATATGAATATAGATAACCGGCACGCAATTATCATATATATATATATATATAGATTTAGTATCATTTAATATTAACTTGTGAGTATTATGTAATCGGTCTATATCGAACAATTACAATTATGAGGTGAAATTAAAAATGCTCATTTTGATACATGACACACTAATGTGTATTATAAACGTATACGGAAAATGTACATATAGTATATATTATAAGATATATATATATATATATATCCATTTGTTGTTATTATAATATTAAAGTATTCAACGATACATGTAAAATATTTTAAATTTGAACTCTGTAGTCGTAATAAAAATAAACATATATAACAACGGGTAATCATAGGCTATGATATTTACTTAGCTCTTACCATATATATTAATATATGTTTGTTAAAAATTGACCACATCACTAAATCTAGATATAGTATAATTTGGTGCTGATCATTCAGATTATCACATAAATAAATGTATTACAATTTAAAAATAGTATATAAGAATAATGTCATGGTACTTAATCCACATAAGATATATTATATTTATTAAATATCACTAATACAACAGCTTAGTTGTATATATTGGGAATAACATTATATATATATATATATATATATATATTATCAGATATATGATATAATATAGTTTATAAATATGTATTTGTAGCATAACTTATGCACTATGTGAGGTATTCATTTATTATTAATATCGTAATTTATATTGGATAATATATATATTAGTTCTATCGAATGATAAGCATTAATTTAACTAATTAATTATGATGTATAAAATGTATGTTTATATCTAAATTATGTATTATAATATTTTAAATATTTTATTCGCTAGATATCTAGTAAATTTTTAAAATAATGAGAAGCAGCCAATATATTGCGATAACTATTAGATCGATATCAGGCTGTATTTGTTGATGTAATATTGACTTTAATCTAGGTCAATGGACCAATACCACGAGAGTAGTGTTTCAAAAAAAAAAACCTGCTTAAGAAGTATTGGTGTGTTATTTCATCCAACGCTCTCGTTGCAGTGTAGCATCTTTATAACTTAGTTCGGGTCAAGGCGTATTCAGATTATACTGTTCAATTTTCTGCTGGATACATGGCAGGATAACCAGTCAGTCGTGTGTGCACCAGTGCTGTATTAGTTGGTATCATTTGAATATCTTATAATAATGAATACAACAACAATATTCCTATCAGGTAGCAATAGAGTATACTGGATATAAATATGCTTCAAAATTGTAATTTGGTATAAAATATTAATATTATATGTTTTAATAATAAATTCAATTAAATTATATGTTATCAAATCTTATAATATATCTATTAAATGGAGATTTTTAATTAATTATTCATATTAATCAACTAATAGCAGTTTAATCGATTTAGAAATTTTTTCATATTTCATTTATCGGCATAATATAATAAATATAAATTAGTAAAAAACACCATAAATAACAGGTTCTTAAATTTATCTGACTAACCATTCTACTAATGTATATTTAGTATAAGAAATATTATATAATATCTTATTAATTAAGAGCCTGGTTTATCTATGATTTATTGTAATGATACATATCACCTAAATATAAAATATAGTTTATAAAAAAATATTTATTTATACAAATAATTGGATAGTTTAAACACACTTAAGTGTGATATTGTAAGTAGTACTTTACCCATAGCTATAGAGTGGGTATGGGGTATATATACCTCTAATGTCTATGATTTTACCACAATCATCTCATTGACTGTGAGATACTTTATACCCATTTTCAACACTTCCAATAACATATCATGAATATTTCTTACTTAGATTTTTTTTAAATGTACATAATAATAGACATTATTAAATATTATAATAATAGTGTTTCTATTTACATATGAAATGTTATATATATATATATATATATATAAATATATTCTCCACATCACTATCATCCATATAAGAAGATGTATTGCATACATGGCAATATTATATACATATTTTAAATAATAACTGCACTTTAATATTCAATATATTTATAGTTGTCCATGGGTGTTTGTGTTTACTATAATTAAATATGACTACTTTATATCAGAGGTTTTCTGAAGGATAAATCACAAAATATTGCTTCGTGAAATGCTTCGAAAAATTGTTGTGTTCTTGGAAACATTTTCTACGATTAAATTGAATTTTATAATTCTTATATTATATATTCTTGGTTATACGCTATTACTTTTTGTCATTTTTGAAACTTGTATCCAGTTAATCCTGTACCATTATCACTATCCTCTATATATTCATATACTATTTCATCAAGTTCGCCTTCATTACAATATCAAAGTTTACTTTAAATTATATAGCTTACTTACCATAAATTGTGATTAAAAAACTATTTAACCATATGTCTTATGGCATTGCTTATGCACTAATTTATTGTATAGTTCACATATAACTAAAGATGTAATCTACTTTAAATAATGTCATATGGATAATTACTTTGAGAAGAATACTTTGTACAAAACTGTACAACTCTGTTATATAAGTAATGTTTGAATATATACAATATTATAGTAAAAATTCTTATATTAAATAATAAATGATTACAATATAAAGTTATATTATAATAATTATATAAAATTTATAATACACATGATACACATGAGTTTATAATATACACTATATATATATATATATGAAATATATAAATATATTACAAAAATGATAATTATGTAAATAGAATTATAATTAATTTATAAACACATCAAAGGATTTTAATATTTGTAACACATTAATTAATTTTAAGTTTTATTATATTCTATAAATAATATTTCATTATTATAATCCCATATCATTATTCAGTGATTATACATTATATTTAATCATCTATCTTACAAATATAATTGATAATTCTATATAATGTTATCAAACTATATTGCCAGCAGTAAATATTATCGATATATATCTTATCTCTAGTAATTTACAATATTATATTATATAATATATTATATAATATATATGATATGTCACTCCCATCTAAATATAGATCAGTTACTAATTTTAATTGAAATAGATATCACAAGCAATACGCATATCGGGCAGTAAATATACACCTATATATTTAGGTCATACAAATTACGATATTTCCAAGTTTTATCATACATAGTAATTAATAACATAATATACATATATTATGTTATTCTTATTAATTATTAATTTAATATTATGTTAATTATTACTTAATATTAACTTAATATTAAGTGAATAGTTATGTAAATTATATAATATAGAAATAACATTTATATACTAAGTATAATACTTGGTTTAACACATTAAATGTAATCTAATTTTTATTCACATTTGTAAAAACTAAAATATAATTGTATTATCATAATAATTAAATTATTATGCATCATAGTTTATAATTTAAAAAGCTTTGGTATTTTTAAATAAAGCTTACTTTAGAAAATGTATACAAATTGGAAATTTTAAATTGCCTTGTATAAATAGTCATGTACCATATATCAGATTAACCGATGTTAATATGGAAAGTTACGAATACAATACTCTATTTATATTCTAATACATTTTATATAAACATTTAATATTCATATTTAAATTAATATATACGTATTTTAAATAATTATCGCCCATGAATATCGCACATTTGACTAATAATATATAAATAGAGTATTATTGTATCATTAATTATGTAACATTAACTATTGTATTCATGTTATTTAATATATAAATATAAACTATATAGAATGATACATGTACAAATATTATATTTAATATACGGCTATTTAAAAGTTTAGAATATTTACCTGTCATTTTGTTCCGATAATTTTTGTAAAGGTAAACAATAATCTTTGATTTAACAATCACAATATACAATAGCTTTTAAAATTATACCATTTTAGAACGCTTTTCTTTTAATAAAAATTAGAAACATTCATTATAAATTATAATTTATAATGAATACATAATTGATTATGTATGTAATGATTTATAATTATGAATGATAATGTATTATGTTGTATCATAGATTACAAGTAAAATATCGTAAATATATATGAAATAGTAAATTAATATATATATATATATATATATCTATTATATAAAAGAAAGTCTATTTAATTATATATATATATATATATATATATGTGTGTGTGTATCTGGTGAGGTAACTCGAGAACCGGGGTACGTCGCGAAAATATTTTATACCCGATCTTAATAAATTTGCAACAGTATGGTCTTGGTCCGGAAAATTTTTTGAATTTTATACCGCGTACCCCAGAAAAACCTGAAAAATTGACTTTTTGCCATTAAAATGATTTTTTGTCGTCCAAAATCTTCGGCGTCGCATTTTTGAAATATTTTTTTTACATTTTTTCGAACTATTTTTTTTGATTTTTTTTTGAAATTTTTGGAAATTTTGGAAATTTTTTGAAATATTTTTGACATTTTTTGAAATATTTTTGAAATTTTTTGAAATATTTTTAAACATTTTTTTGAAATTTTTTTAAAATATATTTTGTAATATTATTTATATTTTTTGTATTTTAAAAAATATTATTTGAAATATTTTTTTATATTTTTCAACTATTCGTTGAAATATTATTATTTTAAGATATAATTAAAATATTATAATTATATAATAAATATATAAATATTATAAGATATAAATATTATACTTTTTAAAATATTTGTAGAACATTTATAAAAAATATATTTTGTAATATTTGGAAATATTTGTTGTATACTAGGAATACAGAATCAGGAATAGCTATAATTAATAAATAATAGATAGGCAAACAATCAAAAATCGATCAACGCAGGGTGCGGTTTGGGTTTTCGATATTTATTTAGTAATATTTTGTAATATTGGAAATATGTGTTGTATTTTTTAAAATATTATTTGAAATATTTGTGAAATATTTTTCCACAAATTTTTGAGATATTAATATTTATATAAATTTGTTTGAATTTTAGCAACAATTTATGTTATTGTATATGAAAAGCAGAATCATGAATAGCCATAAATAATAAATAATAGATAGGTAAGCTATCAAACAACGAGTAAAGCAAAGTTGGGTACGGCAAGAAATTCCAAATCAGGAATAGTTATAATTAATAAATGATAGATAGGCAAATAATAAAAAACCGAGCAACGCCGATTTGGAACTGTTTGGGTTTAGGTTTTCAACATATTTTGGAATATTTGAAATATCTGTTGAATTTTTTGAAATATTTTTTATCTAATTTTTTAAATATTAAAAAAAATATGTTTCTAGATATGTTTAATTTTATTTAATTGTATATACTAGAAATGTAGGATCAGGAATAGCTCTAATTAATAAATAATAAATAGGCAAACAATCAAAAACCGATAAATGTCGAGTCGAGTACTGTTTGGATTTGGGTTTAGGTTTGAGATTTCGACATTTTTTTAAAACATATTTTGTAATATTTTAAATAATTTTTGTATTTTTTAGCAATCATATATTTTAGAATAATCAGGAATAGCTATAATTAATACAAATAAATAGTCAAACAATCAAAAACCTAGCAACGCCGGGTAGGGTATGACTACTAATATGTTGAAATATTTTTTATATTTAAAAAATATTTTTAGACACTTTTTAAAAATATATTTTATAATATTTTAAATTATTTTTGTATTTTTGTATTTTTGTATTTTTACAAAATATTTTACGAATAAATCTTAAAAAGAACAACGCTAGATCTACATCAGATACAGTTAGATTTATTAAATATTAGTTAGAAGACAATAATTAAAGATTAGCTATGCATAATTAGGAATAACTATAATTAATAATTGATAGGCAAATAATAAAAAACCGAGCAACGTCGAGTTGGGTTCGGCAAACAATTCTAAATCAGGAATAGTTATAATTAATAAAGTATAGATAGGCATATATTTAAAAACCGATCAACGCCGTGTTGGGACGGTTTGGGTTTGGGTTTTCAACATATTTTGTAATATTTAAAATATTTGTTGTATTTTTTAAAATATTTTTTGAAATATTTGTTCACTAATTTTTTAAATATTATAAACAATATTTTTCTATATTTGTTTGTATTTTAAATAAACTGTATTTAATTGTATATACTAGAAATATAGAATCAGAAATTGCCCTAATTAATAAATAATAAATAATAGATAGGCAAACAAACAAAAACCAAGAAATGCCGGGTCGGGTATGGTTTGGTTTTAAAACATATTTTGTAATATTTTATATATTTTATTGCAATTTTTAGCAATTATATATTTTAGAATAATCAGGAATAGCTATAATTAATAAAAAAATAAATAGGCATTCAAAATCAGGTATGGCTACTAATATGGTGAAATATTTTTTATATTTCTTAAAATATTTTTAGACACTTTTTAAAAATATATTTTGTAATATTTTAAATTGTTATTTTTAATCTTACCAATTATTTTACAAATAATCTTAACAACGAACAACGCTGGGTCTACATCGGATACAGTTAGAATTAGTAAATATTAGTTAGAAGAAAAAAATTAAATATTAGCTAAGTATAATCAGGAATAGCTACAATTAATAGGCACATAATCAAAAACCTAGCAACGCAGGGTAGTGTACGGTTTGTGTTTGGGTTTAGGTTTGGGTTTTAGACATTTTTTTAAAACATATTTTGTAATATTTGAAATATTTGTTGTATTTTTTAACATATTATTTGAAAAAATTTTCTACTTTGTTTTGTATGTCAGCTAACATTTATTTTATTATATATATCAATTAAGAATCAGGAATAGCTATAATTAATATATAATATATAGGAAAATAATCAAAAACCTAGCAACGCCGGGTAGGGTATGGCTACTAATATGTTGAAATATTTTGTATATTTAAAAAATATTTTTAGACACTTTTTAAAAATATATTTTATAATATTTTAAATTATTTTTTGTATTTTTACAAAATATTTTACGAATAAATCTAAAAAAGAACAACGCTAGATATACATCGGATACAGTTAGATTTATTAAATATTAGTTAGAAGACTACAAATTAAAGATTAGCTATGCATAATTAGGAATAGCTATAATTAATAATTTATAGGCAAATAATTAAAAACCGAGAAACGTCGTGTTGGGTAAGGCAAGAAATTTAAAATCAGGAATTGTTATAATTAATAAATAATAGATAGGAAAACAATCAAAAACCTAGCAACGCCGTGTCAGGACGGCGTGGGTTTTGGTTTTAGACATTTTTTTAAAACATATTTTATAATAATTGTAATATTAGTTGTATTTTTTAATATATTTTTTAAAATATTTTTCCACTAATTTTTTAAATATTAAAATATTTTTCTACATTTGTTTGTATGTTTGCATCTAAAATTTATTTTATTGTATATAAATAATAGTTAGGAACAAATTAAATATAAATATTTAGCAATGCAGAATTAGTAATAGCTATAATTAATAAATAATAATTGGCAAAAAATCAAAAACCGAGCAACGCCAGGTCGGGTACGGTTTGGGTTTAGGTTTGGGTTTTCGACATCTTTTTAAAACATATTTTGTAATATTCAAAATATTTATTGTATTTTTTAATATATTTTTTGAAATGTTTTTCTACTAATTTTTTAATTATTAAAATATTTTTCTACATTTGTTTGTATTTCAGCTAACATTTATTTAATTGTATATATATAACAATGAAGAATCAGGAACAGCTATAATTAATAAATAATAGATAGGCAAACAATCAATATCCGAGCAACGCCGGTTTGGGTACGGTTTGGGTTTAAGTTTGGGTTTTAGACATTTTTTAAAACATATTTTGTAATATTTGTAATATTTGTTTCATTTTTTAATATATTTCCATTAATTTTTTAAATATTTTCTATATTTTGTTTGTATTTTAGCTAACATTTATTTTATTGTATATATAGCAATGCATAATCAGGAATAGGTATATAATATATCTATAATTAATAAATAATAGATAATAGGCAAATATTCAAAAACCGAGCAACGCCGGGTCGGGTACGGCTAGTATATATATATAAATAATATGATCATTTAAAATCTATGAACATTAATTTGTAATCAAATTAATATAATATAAATAATTGCATATATTATTAAAATACACTTTAAAAGAGTATATATAATACTTGAGATTATTAGTGATATACCTTACCCTACATGTAGAGCTTGTCCCGCAGTTTTAGACTATCTTCATCTAACCATCTCTATATTTCATCGACTTTTTTATATCGTATACATCACATAGTGTACCATCCATAAGTTGTTCCTGAGAGATCGTCCTTTTTTCCAACAGTGCCCAGAAAAATAGCACGTAGCATTTTAGTGTAATTTCTTGTATTATTTTAAGTATTTTTCAATCTCTTTTGTTAGATTCCAGCTAACATAATTGCCTCACACTTAATCTTAAAAAGTTTCTTTTCATTTTATCATGTAGTCTTGATCTAAATATGATTTTATCTCATTTAAGACTTCTCAGATGTTAACTAATCTGATATTGATATATTGTTCTGTTGACTGAATGTAGCTTCCAAGATACTTAAAATCAGAAACTTCTATTACCGTTTAGGTTTTTAATAACTTAATTTTTTTCCTTGATTTATATATCCTACTGATGAATTCCATCTTTCCAGTATTTATAGCCCAATTTCTTTTACATTATGTTACATTTTATGTACAATCCAGCAAACAGTAATAGCCTCATAATAGTAACATAATATCATATCTAATAGCCTCACATGTTTACATTGTGCCCTTATGCTGCTATTAGGTTGCCTATGTTGCCATTAAATGTCTATTATGCTGCTATTAATTTGTTATGCTATTATGCTGCAATTAATTATAAAGTATATTGTGCTGTTATTATGTTGCTATTCTAGTATAAAAGTAGCATAATAGCATGACAAATTAATAGAAGCATAATAGCACAATGTGTACATTTGAGGCTATTATATATACTATTATGTTGCTATTATGAGGCTATTACTGTTTGCTGGGAAGTATTATTAATTCGTTGGTTTTATAAGTTACTATAACTAGTTCATCCGCATAGTCAACATTTATAATTTGTATTTCTGGTTATCCTTTGCTCCTTCTCTCAATGAGGGTAAACAAATATCAATATTTCGGCAACTTTCTAAAATGTATTCAAAACATAGTCAAGACAATTTATGAACAGAAAAGGGGCTAGTGTATCACATTGAAAAGCTCCAATAGATATTTTTATAAATTCAGTATCTCCATCATCAGTTCTCACAATAGATTTAGTTAGTTTGTATGTTATTATAATCTCATCTGGTATACCATATATGGTGCATATATGCATTATATATCTCTACCATCTTTCCTCGATGTATGGAATCGAAAGCTTTGGAGAAATCGATAAAAAGGTAGTAGCTGTTAAAGTAATGCCACGTAGTTCCCAGCAAATAGTAATAACCGCATAATAGCAGCATAACAGCATATGTAATAGCCTCAAATGTTTACATTGTGCTATTATGCTGCTATTGTGCTGCTATTATGCTGCTATTAAATGTATATTATGCTGATATTAATTTGTCATGCTATTTTGCTGCTGTTATACTGCTATTTAAAGTCTATTAATTTTAAAAGTATATTATGCTGCTATTATGTTGCTGTTATTAGAATAGCAGCATAATAGCAGCATAATATACTTTTAAATTAATAGCAGCATAATATTAGCATAATATACTTTAAATAGCAGCATAACAGCAGCAAAATAGCATGACAAATTAATAGTAGCATAATAGACATTTAATAGCAGCATAATAGCAGCATAATAGAACAATGTATACATTTGATGCTATTACATATGCTGTTATGCTGCTATTATTATGCCATTACGTTTGCTGGGTTGTTAGTATAGCTCAGATATCCTTTCTTTGGTATAGTTATTATACTACTCTTATTCCATATATCGATTGGTTATCAGTTATAGAAACGGTATCTATGAATAATAATAGTAATTACATATATGTTTTCAATATTTAAATATATAAATGTATTCAATTGACTATCTATATTTTCAGATATAAATATATAGAAGTAAATAATATTCAGCTACAAATATATACATGCAATATATATATATATATATATATATATATATATATATATATATATATATATATATATACTATAGTAGATTAATTTATAAAATATAAGGTTGAATCATAATTATGTTCGTTCAACCTTTTTATTAAAAGGTTGAATGGAGAGTATATTGTTGACTCAACCTTTTACAAAGGTTGAATAGGTAAATAGAGCATTCAACCATTTTATTTCCTTGATTAAACCTTTTATAAAAATATAAAAATATATTTTTAACAGTGTAATTAATGAATGGCGTTATGGGTATAATAACCATAATAGTATTTTGTTAATATGGTTATGGGTAACAAACCCATATTCATTTTTATGTCCAAAAACCATAACTGGTATTTAGATGCAAGGTTAGGGGTGAGGAATGCACAAAAACCATAACCGTTACTTAATGAATGGCATTATAGGTATAATAACCATAATAGTATTTTGTTAATATGGTTATGGGTAACAAACCCATATTCATTTTTATGTCCAAAAGCCATAACTGGTATTTAGATGCAAGGTTAGGGGTGAGGAATGCACAAAAACCATAACCGCTACTTAATGAATGGCGTTATGGGTATAATAACCATAACAGTATATTGTTAACATGGTTATGGGTAGTAAACCCATTACTCTTATTTAAGGTACTAGGTAATGGGATAAATAAATATTTTTTTTTACAGTGTATATCATAAACTTATTAAATATTTTTTATAATTTTTATTAAATTTATTTGGATTATTATTGTATTTCAGATTTATGTTTAGGTTATACCATAATGTTGGTCCAACATTAGTCAAACAAAAAGCTTTTCGATCTGTTCTGACTTTTATTCTATAACATAGATTTTTATTATAAGTTTTTATTTTATATAATTTCTGTAAATTTATAGGCAACATTTTATTATTTGCCCTGTTCATAAATTTAGCTGTATTATATTTCACAATATCACTACATTTTAAAATGTTGAATGTTGAATGTTGAATGCAATTTATTATAATTAGAACTATTATACTATGTACCTAATATGCATTTTAACGCTCGTTTTTGTATAATAGTTATTTTTAATAAACTAGACACAAAAGTATTTCCTCATAGGAACACAATAATTTAGATGTGAATAATAAAAAGAATTATATAGTAAAAATAATGTTTTTATATCGAATTTATGTTTTACTTTATTTAAAATAGCGATTGCTCTACAAAGTTTTATTGCTACATAATTTATTTGTTTTTTTCCAATTAAGCTTGTCGTCAATATATACACCTACAAATTGTATATCGGTTACTTGTTTTAATTTAATATTATTAATATATAAATTTAAGTTTATATTTTCATTTTTATTTCTGATATTAAAAAGTAAGACATTAGTTTTATTGATATGTATAGATAATTTATTTATATTAAGCCATTTAAATAATTTATTTATATCTGTTTGCATTTTATCTTTAAGATTTAAAATTGTTTTATCATAAAATATTAAGTTAGTATCATCTGCGAATAAAATAGGTTTAACATTATTTGAAATTGTCGGTAAGTCATTAATATATAAAATAAATAAAAGTGGTCCAAGAACAGATCCTTGTGGAACTCCACATGTAATATTATTATAATTTGAATGTTGACCATTTTGGGATACATATTGTTCCCTTTCAGATAAATAACTTGTTATTAAATTAAAAGCTGTACCTCTAATACCATATATAAAAAGTTTATTTAACAATATGGTATGATCTAGTGTATCGAATGCTTTTCGTAGATCGATTGAAATAATATATATATATATACATAAATGTAATTACACTCAAAGCTCCTCTCACCACTACCACCCCCGAACAATTACCACTCCTCTTTGACAAAGCATTCAATGATAAACTTTCCGCCACCCTTTCTGCCCTTCCCACCCCCACCTTATGCCCCACTCCCATAACCTTTCCCGTCTTCCTTGCTTCTTTCGATTCACCCACACTTTATCGAATAATCTCTCTCCTTAATTCCACCTCCTCAACCTCATCCCTTGATCCTCTTCCCCTCCCTATACTCAAACAGATTACCAACACTGTTGCTTCACCCCTCCACAAAATCATCTGCACTTCACTTTCATCCAGCTCCGTCCTTCCTGATTTCAAAGTAGCTGCCATCTCCCCCATCCTTAAAAAGCCTACTCTTGAATCCCTGAATTCCTCTAACTACCGACCCATCTCCAACCTCTCAATCCACTCCAAAGTCCTCTAACGTATTGTCTCCTCCCAACTCATCACCTACCTCACAGCCAACAACATCCCCAACATATTCCAAAACGCCTACCTCCCCCATAAATATACTGAATCCGCCCTAACCATCATTACATTCTACCTACTCTCTGGCCTTAATAACAATCGTGGCACTATACTCGTCCTCCTTGATATTTCCTTCGCTTTCGACACCCTTGATCACAATATCCTCATACACAGACTCTCCGCCATCGGTATCAAAGGCATTGCCCTCAACTGGTTCACCTTCTACATTACCAACCGCTATTCCTACGTCAGGATTAACACACACTCGTCCCCCTCCCGCTCCATAACTCATGGTGTCCCCCAGGGCTCTGTCCTCGGCCCACTATTCTTCAATATTTACCTCCTCCCCATGTTTGACATATTCACATCTCCTTCCATACTTACGCCGACGACCTTAAACTATATCTAAACTGCACAGACTCCCCTACTTATGTCCCTGAACGACTCACCTCCTGTATCAAGTCCATACACAAATGGCTTACCTCCAACTCCCTAAAACTTAACCCCACTAAAACGGAAGCTATCTTTCTCCACTTACCACTACGTTCCTCCCCCTCCCTGGATCACCCCCAATCTCAATCGACAATACCACACTCCCCTAATCTCAACATGTCCAAAACATTGGCTTCTATATTGATACCACTCTTTCCCTTGACTATCATATTATACACATGCATAAATCCATCCACTACCACCTACACTGCCTCCGCTTAAACCGATGCTCCATACCCCTCCCCATCGATATTACCATTGCCTCCTCCTACATCATCCCCCTATTCGACTATTGCAACTCCCTACTCTTTAACCTATCGGATTATAAACTCATCAAACTACAGCGACTCCAAAAAGCTGTAGTTCGCTGCGTCCATTTACTTCCTCGACGTTCCCATGACTCCATTAAACTCCTATCCTAAAACAACTATACTGGCTGCCAGTCCCCTATCGTATAAAATACAAACTATCCCTAACCATCCACAAAGCTATTCACCACAATTCCCCTGACTATCTTGCCTCCCTCCTACATATACACCCATAACTACACTCCAGACTCGTTCCTCCAACACCGTTATCCTTACCACTCCCCATTTTTACAAACTCCATTCTTCAAATATACGCTCCTTTGCCCTCGCTGCCCCTTACCACTGGAACTCCCTACCCAAACACCTACGAATAAACTCATCATCTCCCTCCTTTAAACGCCACCTCAAGACTCATTACTTCTCCCTTGACTTCCCTCCCACTCAATAATTTCCCTCCCACGGACGGCCGATTGTTCACGAACTTGCATTCCATAAAAAAAAGTAAAAGTATTACAACACGCACGCAATTTATTTATTATTTAATTTATGTTTTAATATTAATATTAAATTTAAATTTAAACTTTATAGTAATTACATTAAAATAATGTATATTATTATTTAATATTTATTTATTAATCAGTATGTATATAATCAACTGGAATCATTGGTCATAAATCTATAGTAATGATACCCAAACAACTTACGAAATATTTTAAGGTAAAATATGATCTATTTTAATTTTAAATCATATGCGTGTGGGTAGGGCAAAGTAAGTAATTATATCCCACCCCATGCAGTTTATATTATGGTAATTTAGTGGGTGGGGTAATAGGATAATCATATTGGTTGCTATAATTAAGATATATTGGTTAATAGTTATTATTTTTTTTATTATTTTTTATAATATTTATAAACATTTAATTGATTTATAATATTATACATATAATTACGTTTTCTTTTAATTAATAATATATTTAAAATGGTTTGATAAAATTTCAGTATTCAGTATGACAGCTAGTTGTACTCTCTTGTTTACTGTTCTGTAATTATGCATGTGCTCGACGTTATTTGGATCATTAAATATAACTAATTTGGTTTTTCTACGTCTAACACATAGCTCTTTTAATTCTTTTGATATTCCGGGAACTTCATGAAATTGTTTAAATCCAATTTCTTGTTTAGCAGTAGTATGTACAATATTTTTTAATTTATTGTAAAATTTATCGTATTGCCTCGTAGTATCTTCATCATCATATAGGGTAAATAACCGTTATTTAATTACTGCTGCATATTTCTTTTATATCTCATCATTTTGCAATTTATCATTATCGTAACGTCTTGAAAGTATTTTTTTAGTGTGTTTAAACTTTTTTGATTTTTTATTCATCAGTGTTTTCTATCACTATTTAGTGGTCTGATCCAATCTCAGCTGAGTGATCAACAGTTTTTTTAGTGTTTACTTTAATTTCCGTGACATTATTATGTAATCAATATGTTTTTCTGCACGTTACGGTGAAATCCATGTATATTTTCTCTTTTATTTATACTTGAAAATTGAATTTGCTATAAATAGATCGTTATAGCACAACATTAAAACAGTTTAAGCCCTCGTGTGTTGTTAGTTCCCATAGCATAATTTCATACTACTTCTGGCCAGTTATCATGCATAGTATTTCCTCCATAGTCACCTTTAGTTACATGATTGATATAGCTATATAGTTCACTATCTTCTCTTCCATCTGTTTTTTTTCATGATTAAAGCGATTCCATATCTACATATTCCATCTTGTCGGGGAGAGTGTATGATAACATGTCAATTTTTCTCACATATCGTAGGTATATCTGATGTCCAATGAGTCTCTATCATACCAATAATGGAAATTACCATTTGTTTAATAAAATGTCTATCGTATCCGTTTCTTTTAGTATTCTTGTGTTCCATGTAACAATCATAACCGGGAGATTGATCGACTCTCTATTTTCCCGGGACTGAGGGCCATTTTATTATTTGTTGTGTGCATGTGTGTTGTGAGATTTTTTTACCTAAACACTTTCTTAAGGACATTCTAGTGGAGGGAGCCGGATACCAATCGGTCATAACTGATAACCGCCTAAAGAACCCTCCCTTCCCAGTTTTCTGTCAGGGTTATCTCCCTTAGTCTTTCTCAGTCCATTAAGTATATACAAGGTATACCTTTCCAAGGTAACCTTGGTACTATAGTAGTCTGGTATATATATATATATATATACTGCAATTAATTATTTAATTATCCAGTACCGGAAAATGATGAGGTATTGGACTTCACCAATAACATAAAAGTAAAAATTCTCACAATTACCTGAAGTCAATTCTCTCAAGAAAGGCACACATCCATGTAATAGTTCAACAAAATAGTTAAAAACGTTATTTAAATCGTTATTTAAATAGATTATAATATACAGTCATATTGTATAGACAAATACGTGGGTGCATTCATTATTGATCACTCTACTCGATAACATGCAACCTAAGTATGTAACTACCGTACTATCATGCTAATCAGTTATTCTAGAAAATTAATACTGAAAGTTATACTGAACAGACGATTGATAGTCAAAAGTGTAGAGTGGTTATATCTAAAGAACGTACCGGATTTAAAACTAGTATACTACTATAGAAGCACAGGTTAACACCTTTTTAACTTTAGAATAGTATGCGAAATGTATAATAACCCTATAGGGGCGCTGCAACAGGGGGGACGGGGGACGGTAGGATATGCCCCCCCACTTTAAAATATATGGGGACATCCTATGTATTGCCCCCCCCCCCACCCCCACTTTTACCACATAATTTATTTTGATTAGTTGGTTCCCCCTACATACAAAATCGTTCCAGCGCCCCTAAGTATCATATGTCCACAATCAAATTATTTGATAAAATATAAGAAACTTACCGAAATCACTCCTAAGCTGGCGACAATGATTAATGGATGAAGAAATGTCGATCCCCTTTTATACACCAGCTAGTATACTATACTGGTTATAACCAGTACGAAGATGGTATAGGAAACATAATAAACAAATAATCACTCAATAGTGGTTCAACTCAGCTGTTAAACTATCGGTCGGAAGGGAATCAAGAGACACGCCGCGACGTCAACCAAACCAAACTATCACTTCCCTCATATCCACATTGTATAAATGGAGCCCGCCTTCAGTTTATTAACCGGTAATGATAGGACATAAACTGCAGTTTATTGTAACTATATGTAAACTATAGTTTAAATTATATTTTTAACTATAGTTATATCTATAAATATATTAATTTCCTCAAATATGAAATATATTTAGTTTATAATACAAATTCACAATTGTATTATAATACAATTATGTTATTTATAGTGTTGTTGTATAATGTCTATGGGTTTGTATATCTATATATATATATATAAGACTATAGGCTATAAGACTATATACCTACAAACATTATATTATAATTATTATTTTGAATTGTTAGTGTTATTTCTTATTGATATTTCTCATATATATATATATAAAAAACATTTTATTTCATAATACTACTTTTCTATGATTTGTTTTTTAATATCTGTAAACAAATTATTTGTGAAAATAGTCTAGAAATAACATAAAAAGTGGTTTATCCTATATATTCATTATATATGATATATAATGTATTTATATATTTTCAAATGCTGTTTTCTCAGAATAATTATTTCGCGCTAGGTATGAGTGTATAAACTTAGGTATAATCAAACTATTATATGTATTTTACTAATTTGTATTGCATTATATAAATATCATATATATGAATAATATTACAGGAGTCATTTTCTAAATTTGTATGTGTATAATTGCAAAAAATAACAATTTCTATAGAAATTCCGTAAATTAAAAATTTAAAATGTGTGCATATATTTATATATATATGTTATATAATATATATTATAAAAATTACGTCCTGTAATAGTATGTGTATACATTTAATGAATATAATATACAAAAATTTAGCTCAATTCAATGAATAGAAATCTGCGCGCCTAGTTTTGTGTAGACCCATTATTTGCTATATATATATATATATATACATAGAGAGGCGGGCGTCGTGTGCCATCCCCTTAAGATAATGAGGAGAACAATTTAAATAAATAAAATCAATAAACGAATGTAATAAATTATATAAAATTAATAAAGTAAAAATAAAAATAAATACAAATTTTTGAATGTATTTGAAAATGTCGGTTAAAAATTCTAAATAAATAAGTATAAAAATAAAATAAATATTGTTGTCAATACTGGCAAAATTCATTGTTGTACTTCAATACTTGAGTAGGTAGTTCCCAAGACTTACCTTTGTAAAAATAATATTATTATATTATATTATTGTAAGAATTTGCTTCCCACTAAAAACTAATCAATAAAAAAGTCAATATATTATTATTATAATATCAAAAATGTGCTAATTATTATATACAAATATTAAAGTACTAAAATAATAATATAAAAAACTCTTCAAAATCTAAATCATCATTTAATAAAATTTACATAAAAGATAACCATACAAATAAACTAG
Organism: Osedax fenrisi; assembly: GCA_964019155.1. NCBI lineage: Eukaryota > Metazoa > Annelida > Polychaeta > Sabellida > Siboglinidae > Osedax > Osedax fenrisi. Next base: position 84,532,257 of record OZ025243.1, read on the forward strand.
ATAATTATTAGATACATTTTATTTAATCTATTAATTCCATATATAACATGGGTGTCCGTATTCGGTACCCGTGTCAGAATACGGACACCCTGTGTTATAATACGGACACCCTAAATACCACTAGATAACCCATATATTATTGATGAATCAATCAGACAAATTACAATTACATTATTTATAATTAATTTTATGAATAATTTATTCTTATTTAATTAGTTAATAATTTATTTAATTTTATTATTTTTGATATTAATAATAAAATTTAAATATCTAAATAATAAAAATTTTAGATTTAGCTTTATTGGTGGTATTCATATTATAGCGCACGAGATTTTTATGAAAATCAGAATAGTTCATACGCTGCGCGCTGATTGGTTATATGGTGTCCGTATTAAGATATATAGAGTACCCGTATTAGGGACTTATATGACCTCTAGATATATGCTTATAACTTAATGAATATTTGATAACAAATATAGAAATTATATATATAATTTGTAGAATGCTTTATTTTTTAATAATATAGTGTTATATCGATATATTTGTATATTCTTGAGAATGTTTTAAGTTGACATTTGTTTATCATAAATTTAAAAACGTAATAAAAAATTCAGTTTATTGGAAATATCAGCAATATTTTGAATAATTAAAAAATAAAAAATACTTTTTTAGACTATTTATATAATTATGAATATTTTATTCATTAACAATTTTTTTTGTAGGATTTATGGTTTCTAAGATACCGAGAGTGTCCGTAATCGGATACTTTCCCCTACAAATAATAGAATAAGGTAGTCAAAGTTATATATATATATATATATATATATATATATATATTTAAAAAATAATATCGTTAGTTATTTATCATCAGTCATGTACAAGATAAATAAATATATAAGTATAAACACATAAATGGACACAAACAAATATATATGGATAAAATAAAAAAACATTAAAATATTGAAATAAAATATAAAATAAATATAAAATTAAAATTAAATGCATATTTTTTTGAAATGTTTCGAAAATAATTTTAAATTAGAAATGTTAATTAATGAACTTTGAAGATTATTCAAGTACTTTACGACAATATTTGTTAAACGAAATAGGTTTTTAGAAGTTCTAGATGCCTTTCTAATAAATGTATTACAATAATTGTTATTGTTAACAATTCTAATTTGAAAATTAATCGGTAATTTATTATAGAAACCTCTATGTATACATTTTATAGAATTAAATTTAACAATATCATCAAACTTAAACATAAAATTGCTCTACATGAAATCATGAATATTAATATTTGTATTTAATATTATGTATTTTAATGCTCTTTCCTGTAAAATTTCGATATATGATTTATTAGTTTTAAAAGTATTACCCCATATATGTGAAAAACAGTTTAAATTAGACATGAATAATGATTTAAAAATTAAAATATAAGTATTTAAATTTAGGTTAATATTTTTTTTTTATTATAACTCTACATAGCTTCGAAGTCACATATCCGTATTGTTGTTTCCAATCTATATAAACTATAGTTTCTCATTAATATAAACTCCTAAAAACTTATAATACATGTTTAATTGGAATTTCATTTAGACAAATTGGTAATGTATTACTTGAATGAATATTCCGTATATTAAAAATTATGTAAATACATTTATCAATAATCATTGTCAACTTGTTTATCGCTAACTTTTTCAATTCACTATTCATTAATTCACTTGTATTATATATAGTATTACTTGAAACATTATATTCGAATCATCGGCATAAAGTAGGTTTACTGGTTTAAATAATATCGATATATTTGGCAAATCATTAATATATAAAATAAATAAAATTTGTCCTAAAACAGAACCTTGTGGAACACCACAATTTACTTTTTTTAAATCAGATAAAAACCATCAAACTCAATAGGACTACATTAATATATATATTATTTAAATAAATCTAAAGTAATGCCTCTAATTCCATAATGATCCACTTTTTTTAATATATTATGGTCAATGGTATCAAATGCTTTATTTAAGTCAATAGATATATCTGGTATAGGTATACCACTGAAATATTTCTTTAATTTTCAAGATTATCATTTATGGTTTCCATTACATCTGTAAGGGAGATCACCAGTGGACATATTTGTCCTAGACCCATATTGTACTAAAATCCAACATATCATTTTTAGAACCGGATTTGTACAAAGGTTTTAATTTAGCCTTTTGAAATTCATTTGGAAATAATCCCTTATTAATACATCTATTAAATAAAAGTGATAAAAATAAGACTTATTTCATCATTAATATATTTAAATAAGATATTATTCATATTAAAAATATCAGTACTATTTAGAGGTATTTTTATCAATAATATTATATATTTCTGAAGGTGTAGTTAGAGATATAAAAAATGAATATTTATTCTTATCTTCTTAGGTATCATGAATACTAGTATTAATATTAATGTAATACTTAATTTAACTAAATTATTTCCTACATTACTAAATATATCATTACATTTATTCGCAATTGAAAAACTATAGTTTTTCTATAGAATCATTATTTTTACATACATTATTAATTATTCATATTATATTTGATTTTTTTATAATATTTTTGATTAATTTCCAAGTTCCCTTATAATTATGTATATTAAAATTTATTATGATAATATTCTTTTTGAATAAATCTTAAAACATTTGTTAACATATTTTTATATTTGTTGTATATATTACTATAGTAATTTATTTTCCTGGGAATTATTAATAGCGAATTGTTTATATAATTTATTTTTGTTTGATACACATTTTAGTAATTAATCCGTCATCCAAGGATTTATTTTATGAATTTTATAAATTGTTGTTGTCATCAATAATGGACAATTTGTATTATATAATATATTTAAACTATTAATTAATTTGTAAACAACTTCATTCAAATGTAAACTGGAATCATTAATATATGTACAATTATATAATAAAATATCTGTTTCAGTGCTGATATAGTTTCATCATTCATTATACGTATATGTGATTGTCTAGGGGAAAGTAACCGAATACGGACACTCTCGGTATCTCAGAAACTATAAATCATACAAAAAAGTTTAATTAATAAAATATTCGTAATTATATAAATAGTCTAACAAATTATTTTTTTATTTTTTAATTATTCAAAATTATGTTGATATATCCAATAAACTGATTTTTTTATTTATTTTTTAAATTTATGAATAAAAATGTCAACTTAAAACCTTCTCAAGAATATACAAATGTATCAATATAACATATAACATAATATTATTAAAAAATAAAGCATTCTAAAATTATATATTTATTTCTATAATTGTTAACAATTATTCATTAAGTTATAATCATATATCTAGATATCAAATAATTCCCTATAACCAGCGCGCAACGTATGAACTATTCTGATATTCATAAAAATCGCGTGCGTTATAATATTAATACCATCAATAAATCTAAATCTAAAATTGTTATTATTTAATTACTTAAATTGTATTATTAATTAAAAAATAATAAAAATAAATAAATTATTAACTAATTAAATTAGAATACATTGTTCATAAAATTAATTATAAATAATTAAATTGTAATTTTTCTGATTGATTCATCAATAATATATAGTTTATCTAGTGGTAGGGTATCCTATATAGGGTATCCGTAATATAACATAGGGTGTCCTTATTCGGTACACATGTGTACCGAATATGGACACTACCGTTATCCATGGAATTAAATAAAGATTAAATAACATTTTAAAATCACAATAATATCTATAATCATATAGTAATAACCTACTATTAATATATTGTAATTTTTGAATACAAATAATGAGTCATAATATGTTAAGACCATTTATTTTTAAAGTGTCCGTATTAGGTTACTTTCTCCTATATATCTTAGGTTTAGCTACCTTAAAGTTAAAGGGTGTACATATAGAGAAATTATCACTAATATCAGAATAAATTAAGCCATTATTAATAGGTTCTATATTTAAATGACAGTAGATATCAATAAGACTTTCAGAATTTGAATGGTCATCATTTGCTATTCGAGTAGCCTTATTTATTAATAGTTTACAATTTAAAGAATATATATAATCAACAAAGTATTTTATTACTGCATTATTTATGTGATTAAATAGATTAATGTTAAAGTCTCCAACAAACAATATTGTATTTTTGTTAGGAACATTATCAATAATTGTTTGAATTGTAGGTATTTATGAACTCCAATGATAGTGCATCAGGAGGTCTATAAATACCACTAACAATTATATTAATATTATTACTAAGTATTTTAATAGTTACAATCTAACATATAGGTGAGTATTATTTGAGTAATACAGGTTTTCCTTTATACCCCACCTCATCTACCATATTTTCTGAATATATGTATAGAATTATACTCATTTATATTAAATACATTTATATTATTAGTATTTAGCAAAGTCCTTGATATAATAATAATTGAAAATTTAAAACCAATTGTATCTAATATATTCATAATTTTATCATGATTACAAATAATACTACGTGCATTTAAACGCAGAATTGAGAACTTATTATTATCATAGATATTAAATATATATGTAGTTCTTCATAATAATAATATTGGCATTCATTAGAAATATTCTGACTAGAAACATATAGGTAAACAAACTAAAAAACCTAAAAAACCTAAATTCAATAAATGTTCGTTATTTTCTTCATCCATTATATTATTATAACCAAAGATTTTCCGAAGGAAAGATATAACACTTACGCGAAATCGTGTAATTCGAATTTGTATACAAAATAACCTGGTGCCACCTATAGCGGGTTACTTTTAGGAACTATGCGTTGTTTATAATGTAAATTCGTATTTAACTATACACTTTTAAAATGTTAAATAATATGCTTTAAATTAATATTTATATGATGAAAACTAAGTGTTCATTACTAATATATAACAAACAAATATTATATTTATGTTTTAAATGCTATAAGTATATATTTAGTGAGTAAAAGCTAATTTATATTGCATGTAATTTAATAGAGCAATGAAAACATTGTTGTATGCAAACAGAGCCGAACCTAAATCTATTTCAGTGATTTCGATACTACTGCTAGCAGCGGTTGGGGCTATTACTAAATTACGTTGCATGCATAGGGACTCCCTATTAGGGAGTGTTATATCTTTGCTTCGCAAAATCTTTGTTATAACTATAAATAAAAGTATTATTAACCATTTTTATATAAAATAAATTTATTAAAAAAATACTAAAATTAGTTATATAATACTGTTAATGATTGAATACTGAATATAAATGTAATTGAATAATATTATGACAAACACTATATAAAGAATTAAAAAAACTTGAAATGGTAAAAAACTATTAAAAATATATAAACTTTATATGTGATATAATAAAATGTATAAATAGTAATTGTAGATATAAAAATATAATGAAATAGAAGAACAAAATAAAAAATAAAAATTTATATATATTTATCAAGTAAAACAATATCTTTATGGCTATTTGTGAATCTAAATTATCTTTATCGATACATAAATAAACTATATTTTTATAAAGCCGAGTTTTATGGATTTTTTTAGATTTACCAATCTCGGGTTTATAAAAAATATTATTCGTAACAGAATTTACGAAAGGAAATATATTATATTCAGAATTTAGAATGATTGATTTATTCTTTAATATATCTATTTTAGTATGAATAGAATTCAGTTTTATGATATATTTATTGTTTACATTTTGTTAGTTGAATTAGAATTAGATTTATCAACAGTATCTTTATTTGATTTCGGTTTAATTATATTGATATTTATAATGTCCTTTATATTGATTTTTAAATCAATATTAGTATTTATGAATTCCGAAAATGTATGTTTATCATCGATATAAAGAAAGTGGATAAGCAATTGAATGTAGTGTATGGCACTATCCGCTACGGGCGCTGCAGTAGAAACCCACTATCTGGCCCACTACTTTTTATTTATAATAATATGTTTTTATCATATATATATTGATAATCACTACCAATTTTAATGTTCTATCTATACTAAAAATAAAATTATATATTTAAAATACATAATATCAACATTCCTCGTAATTTTGTTTATTTAAATTGAAGATATAATACTATTTTATTGATTTTATTGATATTTATAATTTAAATCCATTGATATAGATAGAAGTCACTTTAATCTATTTCGACGAAAAGCCTACTGTTTTAATATTTGACATATATAATATGACTTATATCCAATCAAAATCACTGATACCATTTTGTTAATTTATCGATAAAAGTGTCATTCACGTCTCTATATTTTACATGCATTGCGTGCGTCAATTGCTTATCCACTTTCTTTATATCGATGATGTTTATTCGTAAAATCAATATTTTCAATATTTTCTGATTCTGTTATAATTTCATTCGTGTTCGACTTAAAAAATATTATAATATTATTATTATCTAAGTTGCTTTCTAATTCAGAAATATTTGTATGTATTTATGCTGGAAGTACCTTAATTTATTCGTAATTGTTACCTAATTCAGATTTAACTACTTCCCCTATAGGCTATAGCCTTTCGTTATCACGTTTAAGTTCTTGTATTAAATTAGTTTGAAAATTAACTATTTCAGTTAATTTATCTACTTTACTAGTTAGATTATTAAATAATGATATTCGTTTGTCATTCGATACTGAGGCCATATCAATATTTGGTATATGTAAGTATAAAGTAATTAAGTATACTTATCTATAGATACATATATATATATAAAAATTATATATATATATATATATTATATAGTTAATATATCAAGGATCGTGTAATGTCTGAACAATATAAACTATATCGTTCGAATCTGATATGTGCATATATAGTGATGTCATGAGAATAAGAATTTTAGTTTTTAAACATTTATATAGTTTAAACACATGTGTATATGCATATATAATTAATTATTTATTTATTTAGTAAAGTAATTTTGAAATTGTTCTCATGTATTCGGTTTGTAATATTAATTCAAAGTTAACTTTATTGTCTAATACAATACTTATATATTTATATTCGGAATAGAGATTTGTAAATGTTATTTTAACATCATTATTATGTTACAGTCAATATAGATATTTGATATGTAAGTTAAGTCAGAGTATATCTTATTTTTATCATTGAGTGGTATGTATATTATCCTACCCTACCTATATTATCTTCCAATAAATATAGTTTTGTTCAGTTTATTGTAACTATTTTCAATTATAGATATATTTAGTTTCAACAAATTGTAAATATAATTAGTTTAAATAATATAATGTAGTAGTGCATATCATATACAACGTAGTTAATTCGTATATGGTGTATGTATAATGAAGATGAATTATTGATAATCTGCAGTTGATCACAAATCATCTACAATGGATATGGCTAGTTCTAACGAATAACTTTAATAAGTACAAATATATGTATGGTACGGAACGGGGTAGTGGTCGTTTTAATTAACGCTTAAATGGTGCTAAATAGGATAACAAGTTCTATATACAATATTAGATAATCAATATGTCTATAATATAAAGTACTTTTTTTTTAAATAATTAATTAATTACTCTAATTTATTACATAATCATTTGTTGTCAAATGTTAACAAAAACGATTATATATATTTATACTTATTTATGTGTGTGAGTGTGTGTGTATATACTTAAATAATTGAATCAAATAAGGTGAGTATGCATCATAAATATAATTATTTAATATTATATAATTAAACAAATATAAATTGAATACATTACGATCACCTATTGCATATTCTGATACTATCGGCCATGGCCGGATTTGTGCACTACCCCGGATTTTCCTTATTTTAATGCTTTTGTATGCCTTTTTTAATTCCTAATAAATCGTTAATAATATTCAGTAATATATAAAAGTGAAATCACAGTATTCTAAACCTATATGATTTATATCAAATTCAAAAAAAAATAAGAACTTATAATTCAGTATTTATCGATATATTAGAAGTATGCCGAGGCATATCAATTATCGACCACTACTCCTTTCCCTCCCCTACCTGGCTATTCATTTACTCTTTATTAACTATTTTTACAAGCAGAATTATATTTAGAAAATATATATATATATATATATATATATACGAATTTATATGTTATATGATATGGAGTATGTATATATTCGTTTGTTATAAATATATGTATATATAAATAAATATTAAAATAATACATTTGAAATTTTGCGTTATTTTAATAATGTATGATAAAAAATATATATCCAATAATAAGCTAAATATTAAAACAATTAATCATAGTTGGCTCATATAAATAAATGTCGGTAATACTTTAATAATATAGAAATAAATAATAATTATTAATATATTGAATCGTTTAAATAAATGTGGCGTGTATTCGTCTAAACAGCTCTTGTTCCGGTACGATTATTGTATACAAATAATATCAGCTTGATAACGAACACGATATGATATAATAGTTGGAATGTGTGTTTACGCATGCGCAAAGATACGCACACGTGCGATATGTTACGTAATACGTGTGCGTAACGAATTCAGTTCGATTGAACTTTAGTCTAGGTCGTACAAAATACAAAAATAGAATCTGAAAACCAATTTATAAAACACGTTCACCGTTACGATATCCGGTGTAGATTATAAATAACAACTTTGAGATTATCGTTTTGATAAATGTGATATTTTAATATTACTACATTATAGTACATCGATATTTGTAGTTAACATATTTGTATTCCTATAGGAATATATATATATATATATATATATATATATATATATATATATCTACAATATTGATATTTATCAAAGCTATCAAATAGATTATTTATATTGTGATTCATATATGCTATGCGGATTTGTACTTATTTATAAAACACACACACACACACACACACACACACATATATATATATATATATATATATATATATATATATATATATATATATATATATATATTATATATGTGTTAATATTAAATCATGTTCTATTCACCGATGTATTGCATAAGAAGACCGAGAAGCGGTGTCGTGAGGCACGGTGTCCACGAATATCGCGTCCGTCGAGTGGGCGTATCTCGCTGGGCGTTGCAGAGAGGTCATACCGGGGTCATGGTAGGCGGTCGCAGTGCCGTCTTCCTCGCCGGCACCGAATTCGGACCCGGTGTGGGAGAACTGGTCGCGATTAATGCTAACCGCCGAAGCGCTGAAATGACGTCGGTTCGGGTTGCCGCCGCCATCGACGTAGGTACGAGGGGAGTGTACCGCTGCCGGGTGAGCTCTCCTCCTTCGGTACCGGTCGGGGTACGTAGAGGTCGCCGTCGTCGACGCCGAGGTCAACCGATGATGCCCCGCCCCCATTCCGTTAGGCATGGACGCGTTCAGCGCGGCGCCTCCCCTATCCGCTTCGGTGAGTCGCAGGTTTGAGAGAGTCAGCGATACCGTATCGTAGGGGGCGTGGTTACCGCGACGAGAGTTACGCTCCAGTGATTTCGTATCGGCGGCGGTGGTTGTTCGAGTGAGTGTGTACACTCGACCCGTGCCGTCGGTGACCAGTTGACCGGTAGTGGTCTGTTGGTCTAGATCGATGTCCACGACCGTACCGTCCAGGTGGTCGCTTATGTAGCTACGGTTCAGGTGCGCGGCGTTCAGGTGTTGACCGTTACTTCCGGTCAGGGTTCCGTTCGGAGTGCTGGAAGCCGCGTATTTCTGCCTCTGTAACGTCTTGTGAGGCTCTTCTTTAGGTTGTAGCCTGTGTGGGTGTGGTACGAGGTAGTTACGAACGGTTAGTTAGTCTTAGGTGGACATATGTGTGGACATATGTGTGGACACATACTCGTGAATATTCGCTCGAAAATTAGCATTTTTGAATATTCGCAAATATCTAATTGTTGATCGATAAAGACCGCGAATATTATGCAAACATAGTGGAGAACATTCTCTAGTGAGGCCTGAGTTATAGTGATATAATCATATCATAATATGATCATATACATACGTATATTATCATTCTATTTTTAATTTGTATTATATTATTTATTATACATCAAAATTAAAATGAAACTAATTTCGCTTACTTATTTCGTAAGTGTGAAATCTTCAGATTTCACATGATTATAAATTATAGTTATGTATAAACTATGAAAGAATACATTTATAAAAATACATATGATATATCATTTCTATATGTACGACGTATACGAAATGTATACATTATAGGTGCAATTTAAATATATATATATATATATATATATAACTATAACTTATCTCTTTAAAATATATATCTAAATAAACATTCTCCTTTTAAATATACAATTGACCGCTAGTCAGTTAATTTCCCATTGACACTTTATCCAGATACTCTCAAACGAGTACTAAGAAGTCAGAGAGAATAAAGACAATGCGTGTTACATAACTATAACGTATCTAACCTACCCTATATGGTGTCCCTATAGGGTAAATATAAATAATTACTTTACTTTAAACGTAACTAGATCATTAAAACCCAAGAATAATGTACATATATAGAAACAAGTTGATCACACAAGTGGGGAACTACTACTACCTTAGCGTTATCAGCTATTGTTATATAACTTCTTCTCGTGTTGTAATCATTGCATAAGACACGTGTATGTATACATATAGTGGGCCACTATTAGTGGAACATATAATAACATAACATACTATATGCATATAGCATATAGCATATTATAGTATATATATATATATATATATATATATATACTTATATACTTATATAACTATATATATAGTAATATATAATTAGTAACTATATATTGTTTTGTTATTTGTTATTTTATTTGGTGGAGTACTTTCATCCCATCCAGGAACTTAGTTACTTTTTCACTTTGAACCATATGGATCTAACATTCCTTCGAAGCCACTCTCATGTTAATGCATCCATGGTTTTATCGAGAGCCGACTATTTATTTATATTATTATTATATATTATTTATTTATACACAATTATATAAGACCACTTCCAAATATTATATTAATATTCCATCATATTCTCCATTCCCTTTAATTTTAAACCTCTGTAATATTTGATAATCATCTTCTCCGCACATATTTCTCAAATTTGCAAAACGGAAAACTATCTTATTTATGATACGTGGTATTTGAAAAAATAAATGTTGCTCCCTCGCCATTTTCCTTGTAAACTATTAGTATTATATAATTTAGTGTGCCGTCCTTCTCTTTTATCTTTATGTCCCTGCTAAATCACGTGATCCTATAAATAGAATACAACGTTCTTATATTCGTATACTATATATACATATTCGAGACCGAGTCCTCAACGTATTCTCTAGCAACTCTATATAACTGATTACCCTGTTATAAACGATATATATGTCCCTCTTCCAAACTCACGAATCATTCCTTTATTCCCTTTTATTTAACGGTATTAATACCCTTATCCTGCCCCAATCATTCACTTCAATTGTACTCGGGCTTCACCCTTATCTGCTTAACTCCATCTTCCCTACAATTAAGGAAAGGCGCATTCTAATATAGTGTTCCACCAATGTGGAATGCCCTTCCATTGTTAATCCGCTATATCACATGTACAAAGCGTTTAAAACCAATATTAAATAGTATAGGTATACCTTAATCCTCTACCTAAATGTATATTGTGTATTTCTTTCTTCCAATAATTTTAGTTTAGTTATTTTATGGTATTATAGTTCGGTTATATATTTTTGTTAATTTGTTTTCATTTACCTGTACTAAAGTATACCTATAAGACGCGTATATCACTTTATTGTTGTGCCTAATTAATGTATATCATCATCATCATCATCATCATCATAATATATATAGTATATAGGCACCTACTTAAGATATATTCTAATATCATATTTAAATATCAAACACTAATTAATAACACCTTCTAAATTTGTTTAAATTATAATGATATAGGTAAATGTATATATATATATATATATATATATATATATCTAACCATCGTTTTCTTCTCGCAAATAACAGGAAAGCCACAAAAGCCGCCAATAATAGAAAACATGCCAGCCCAATCAAAATATAAATAACTGAAATTAAATTAATACACAATTAGTTATATGTTTTATTAATATAATTATGATATAACTTACTGTAATGTAATTTATAATTATATATATATATGTATACATGAAAAGTATACATGAAATTCAGGTGCACCAATAATATTAACCATTATAGATAATATATGCGCTATAAATAAGGCTATAATTAGGCTATAATAAGGTTATAATAAGGCTATAATAAGGCTATAATAAGGCTATAATATGGTTATAATAAGGCTATAATAAGGTAATAATAAGGCTATAAGGAGGCTATAATAAGGCTATAATAAGGCTATAATAAGGCTATGATAAGCCTATAATAAGGCTATAATAAGGCTAAAGATAAAATACATTCTAGAGAAGTCCGTAATAGCCCCTAAGTAAATATATGTCGAAAGATATGTAATATTGTTTACAAAATATATATAATTACCATAATACAAAATAATATACAATATTGTATTCATTTAACATTTATCTAGAAAATATATAGGTATAATATAAAAATAACAATATTCAATATATTTTAAGTTAAACATTTCTTAAATATATATGTAATTTATAAATATATTTAAAATTCATATATTATATATACAGGCATTATACATATTCAGAAGTAAAATAAGCTTGATCAAAATATAACATACATATATAGTTTATAAAAATATATATTAGATTTTAATTCATAAAAAATTAAAATACATCAAATGAAATGTTAAAAGAATATTCTATACGTTTTTGAGGTATTGATATGTTAGGCTTACGTCTATATAATTTAGGGCATACATGCCTATCGTGAAATAAGGCATTACTGGGTATTTATTGAAACAATAGTCTAATATGTGGAGATGGAAGTGAATGTAATAATAGGCATCATTATGTACGTGATACGCTCTATCAAATACTGAATTCAGTAGGCCTTCTCTATTTTTAGAAACAGCTAATCTGATCCCAGGTAATATTTTACGTCCTGGACATTTTCAGTAACTATCTGGTCTTTAGTAAATTCAGTCGCCATCAATGCTTCAATCACCAAACCGCTGCAGAATACTACTATTTTAATTGAGGTTGATTTTGTAGCTGGTGAGTATGAAAAATCTAAAGATGACAACGATTGCAATGATGCAGGCATTATTTCACTCCATTTCATTACCGAGAAATTTGGTTGTTAGGGTTAGATTTCCAAAAATATGATTAGCTATATATCTAATCAATTTACTATGGAAAATAGTTATAAACCCTTAAATTAGTTAAATTTTTATCTAAAACTTTCTGTAGCCATTCACGGAGTAAATACCATTATGATTATTTTGAGGTCAGATTTTGAATTTGACACATATTAATATGAATTCTGAAAAAGAAGCGAGCTCATCACCGTCTGATAAAGATTGCATAAAGGAGATGATAGATAGCGTTACCCTATCGGTTTGACAGACAACCAGAAACAACTCGTCTCCGCTAAATCAATCTCCGCTAAACCAATCTCCGATAAATCAATCATCGAAAAACCAACTATCGTTATCAGGAATATTATGAACATACAAACGGCATCGATGCTAAAGAAGATAAAATGGTATTATCATCAGAAGAGCATCACACATTCGGACAATTTTATAACTCTTATAGATATCAGCTTTTAGTTTGTGTATATATATATATATATATAATAAAGAGATTCTCATAAGAGAAATAAATTAGATATGCATTTACATGATATAATTAAGATTATAGTTCTGTAATCATATCTAGAATAGTCTAATGTTATTTCCTTATGAGAATCTCTTTAATATATTAAAATTAACTATTTACTTTATTATCTCAATATATATGAAATAATTATATTGAGTATATTTATATGTATATATATATGCATTACATATATTTGCACATATACATATATCAACTGGTAATAAATACTATATATTATATGTATCGTATGAATATTTATACAATGTGTTTTTACGATAACATTAGATGAAAAATAAAAATAGATAAAATACATTCTAGAGAAGTCCGTAATAGCCCCTAAGTAAATATATGTCGAAAGATATGTAATATTGTTTACAAAATATATATAATTACCATAATACAAAATAATATACAATATTGTATTCATTTAACATTTATCTAGAAAATATATAGGTATAATATAAAAATAACAATATTCAATATATTTTAAGTTAAACACTTCTTAAATATATATGTAATTTATAAATATATTTAAAATTCATATTTTATATATACAGGCATTATACATATTCAGAAGTAAAATAAGATTAATCAAAATATAACATACATATATAGTTAAGATATACAAGATGAAGCATGGCCGCAATCCACCTTATACAGAGAGAGCCGAGACAAAATTAATTATGAAGTATATAGCAGATGAACACTACGACCCAGTACAAATTGTTCGCAAGTACAAAGCTTTTATTTCGTATTTGTAGATTATAACTTTAAATACAGACCCCTGTATATATTATTAAACTTTCGATTACTGACTATAGGTATAATATATAGGTATAATATAAAAATAACAATATTCAATATATTTTAAGTTAAACACTTCTTAAATATATATGTAATTTATAAATATATTAAATTCATATATTATATATACAGGCATTATACATATTCAGAAGTAAAATAAGCTTGATTCTTATATCTACATCAAAATATAACATACATATATAGTTTATAAAAATATATATTAGATTTTAATTCATGATAAATTAAAATACATCAAATTAAATGTGAAAAGAATATTCTATACGTTTGTGAGGTATTAACATGTTAGGCTTACCTCTATATAATATATCGCATACATGCCTGTCTTGAAAAAAGGCATTACTGGGTATTTATTGAAACAATAGTCTAATATGTGGAGATGGAAGTGAATGTAATAATAGGCATCATTATGTACGTGATACGCTCTATCAAATACTGAATTCAGTAGGCCTTCTCTATTTTTAGAAACAGCTAATCTGATCCCAGGTAATATTTTACGTCCTGGACATTTTCAGTAACTATCTGGTCTTTAGGAAATTCAGTCGTCATCAATGCTTCAATTAACTAATCTCTGCAGAATACTACTATTTTAATTGAGGTTGATTTTGTAGCTGGTGAGTATGAAAAATCTAAAGATGATAACGATTGCAATGATGCAGGCATTATTTCACTCCATTTCATTACTGAGAAATTTGGTTGTTAGGGTTAGGTTTCCAAAAATATGATTAGCTATATATCTAATCAATTAACTATGGAAAATAGTTATAAACCCTTAAATTAGTTAAATTTTTATCTAAAACTTTCTGTAGCCATTCACGGAGTAAATACCATTATGATTATTTTGAGGTCAGATTTTGAATTTGACACATATTAATATGAATTCTGAAAAAGAAGCGAGCTCATCACCGTCTGATAAAGATTGCATAAAGGAGATGATAGATAGCGTTACCCTATCGGTTTGACAGACAACCAGAAACAACTCGTCTCCGCTAAATCAATCTCCGCTAAACCAATCTCCGATAAATCAATCATCGAAAAACCAACTATCGTTATCAGGAATATTATGAACATACAAACGGCATCGATGCTAAAGAAGATAAAATGGTATTATCATCAGAAGAGCATCACACATTCGGACAATTTTATAACTCTTATAGATATCAGCTTTTAGTTTGTGTATATATATATATATAATAAAGAGATTCTCATAAGAGAAATACATTAGATATGCATTTACATGATATAATTAAGATTATAGTTCTGTAATCATATCTAGAATAGTCTAATGTTATTTCCTTATGAGAATCTCTTTAATATATTAAAATTAACTATTTACTTTATTATCTCAATATATATGAAATAATTATATTGAGTATATTTATATATATATATGCATTACATATATTTGCACATATACATATATCAACTGGTAATAAATACTATATATTATATGTATCGTATGCATATTTATACAATGTGTTTTTACGATAACATTAGATGAAAAATAAAAATTGATAAAATACATTCTAGAGAAACCAGTAATAGCCCCTAAGTAAATATACGTCGAAAGATATGTAATATTATTTACAAAATATATATAAATGATATATAATTACCATAATACAAAATAATATACAATATTGTATTCATTTAACATTTATCTAGAAAATATATAGGTATAATAAAAAAATAACAATATTCAATATATTTTAAGTTAAACACTTCTTAAATATATATGTAATTTATAAATATATTTAAAATTCATATTTTATATATACAGGCATTATACATATTCAGAAGTAAAATAAGATTAATCAAAATATAACATACATATATAGTTAAGATATACAAGATGAAGCATGGCCGCAATCCACCTTATACAGAGAGAGCCGAGACAAAATTAATTATGAAGTATATAGCAGATGAACACTACGACCCAGTACAAATTGTTCGCAAGTACAAAGCTTTTATATCGTATTTGTAGATTATAACTTTAAATACAGACCCCTGTATATATTATTAAACTTTCGATTACTGGCTATAGGTATAATATATAGGTATAATATAAAAATAACAATATTCAATATATTTTAAGTTAAACACTTCTTAAATATATATGTAATTTATAAATATATTAAATTCATATATTATATATACAGGCATTATACATATTCAGAAGTAAAATAAGCTTGATTCTTATATCTACATCAAAATATAACATACATATATAGTTTATAAAAATATATATTAGATTTTAATTCATGATAAATTAAAATACATCAAATTAAATGTGAAAAGAATATTCTATACGTTTGTGAGGTATTAACATGTTAGGCTTACCTCTATATAATATATCGCATACATGCCTGTCTTGAAAAAAGGCATTACTGGGTATTTATTGAAACAATAGTCTAATATGTGGAGATGGAAGTGAATGTAATAATAGGCATCATTATGTACGTGATACGCTCTATCAAATACTGAATTCAGTAGGCCTTCTCTATTTTTAGAAACAGCTAATCTGATCCCAGGTAATATTTTACGTCCTGGACATTTTCAGTAACTATCTGGTCTTTAGGAAATTCAGTCGTCATCAATGCTTCAATTAACTAATCTCTGCAGAATACTACTATTTTAATTGAGGTTGATTTTGTAGCTGGTGAGTATGAAAAATCTAAAGATGATAACGATTGCAATGATGCAGGCATTATTTCACTCCATTTCATTACTGAGAAATTTGGTTGTTAGGGTTAGGTTTCCAAAAATATGATTAGCTATATATCTAATCAATTAACTATGGAAAATAGTTATAAACCCTTAAATTAGTTAAATTTTTATCTAAAACTTTCTGTAGCCATTCACGGAGTAAATACCATTATGATTATTTTGAGGTCAGATTTTGAATTTGACACATATTAATATGAATTCTGAAAAAGAAGCGAGCTCATCACCGTCTGATAAAGATTGCATAAAGGAGATGATAGATAGCGTTACCCTATCGGTTTGACAGACAACCAGAAACAACTCGTCTCCGCTAAATCAATCTCCGCTAAACCAATCTCCGATAAATCAATCATCGAAAAACCAACTATCGTTATCAGGAATATTATGAACATACAAACGGCATCGATGCTTAAGAAGATAAAATGGTATTATCATCAGAAGAGCATCACACATTCGGACAATTTTATAACTCTTATAGATATCAGCTTTTAGTTTGTGTATATATATATATATAATAAAGAGATTCTCATAAGAGAAATAAATTAGATATGCATTTACATGATATAATTAAGATTATAGTTCTGTAATCATATCTAGAATAGTCTAATGTTATTTCCTTATGAGAATCTCTTTAATATATTAAAATTAACTATTTACTTTATTATCTCAATATATATGAAATAATTATATTGAGTATATTTATATATATATATGCATTACATATATTTGCACATATACATATATCAACTGGTAATAAATACTATATATTATATGTATCGTATGCATATTTATACAATGTGTTTTTACGATAAAATAGATGAAAAATAAAAATTGATAAAATACATTCTAGAGAAACCAGTAATAGCCCCTAAGTAAATATACGTCGAAAGATATGTAATATTATTTACAAAATATATATAAATGATATATAATTACCATAATACAAAATAATATACAATATTGTATTCATTTAACATTTATCTAGAAAATATATAGGTATAATAAAAAAATAACAATATTCAATATATTTTAAGTTAAACACTTCTTAAATATATATGTAATTTATAAATATATTTAAAATTCATATTTTATATATACAGGCATTATACATATTCAGAAGTAAAATAAGATTAATCAAAATATAAAATACATATATAGTTAAGATATACAAGATGAAGCATGGCCGCAATCCACCTTATACAGAGAGAGCCGAGACAAAATTAATTATGAAGTATATAGCAGATGAACACTACGACCCAGTACAAATTGTTCGCAAGTACAAAGCTTTTATTTCGTATTTGTAGATTATAACTTTAAATACAGACCCCTGTATATATTATTAAACTTTCGATTACTGGCTATAGGTATAATATATAGGTATAATATAAAAATAACAATATTCAATATATTTTAAGTTAAACACTTCTTAAATATATATGTAATTTATAAATATATTAAATTCATATATTATATATACAGGCATTATACATATTCAGAAGTAAAATAAGCTTGATCAAAATATAACATACACATATAGTTTATAAAAATATATATTAGATTTTAATTCATAATAAATTAAAATACATCAAATGAAATGTTAAAAGAATATTCTATACGTTTTTGAGGTATTGATATGTTAGGCTTACGTCTATATAATTTAGGGCATACATGCCTATCGTGAAATAAGGCATTACTGGGTATTTATTGAAACAATAGTCTAATATGTGGAGATGGAAGTGAATGTAATAATAGGCATCATTATGTACGTGATACGCTCTATCAAATACTGAATTCAGTAGGCCTTCTCTATTTTTAGAAACAGCTAATCTGATCCCAGGTAATATTTTACGTCCTGGACATTTTCAGTAACTATCTGGTCTTTAGTAAATTCAGTCGCCATCAATGCTTCAATCACCAAACCGCTGCAGAATACTACTATTTTAATTGAGGTTGATTTTGTAGCTGGTGAGTATGAAAAATCTAAAGATGACAACGATTGCAATGATGCAGGCATTATTTCACTCCATTTCATTACCGAGAAATTTGGTTGTTAGGGTTAGATTTCCAAAAATATGATTAGCTATATATCTAATCAATTTACTATGGAAAATAGTTATAAACCCTTAAATTAGTTAAATTTTTATCTAAAACTTTCTGTAGCCATTCACGGAGTAAATACCATTATGATTATTTTGAGGTCAGATTTTGAATTTGACACATA
Source organism: Osedax fenrisi (assembly GCA_964019155.1). Classification (NCBI taxonomy): domain Eukaryota; kingdom Metazoa; phylum Annelida; class Polychaeta; order Sabellida; family Siboglinidae; genus Osedax; species Osedax fenrisi. The sequence goes on from OZ025243.1 coordinate 84,551,870, forward strand.
TTAATATGAATTCTGAAAAAGAAGCGAGCTCATCACCGTCTGATAAAGATTGCATAAAGGAGATGATAGATAGCGTTACCCTATCGGTTTGACAGACAACCAGAAACAACTCGTCTCCGCTAAATCAATCTCCGCTAAACCAATCTCCGATAAATCAATCATCGAAAAACCAACTATCGTTATCAGGAATATTATGAACATACAAACGGCATCGATGCTAAAGAAGATAAAATGGTATTATCATCAGAAGAGCATCACACATTCGGACAATTTTATAACTCTTATAGATATCAGCTTTTAGTTTATGTATATATATATATATATATAATAAAGAGATTCTCATAAGAGAAATAAATTAGATATGCATTTACATGATATAATTAAGATTATAGTTCTGTAATCATATCTAGAATAGTCTAATGTTATTTCCTTATGAGAATCTCTTTAATATATTAAAATTAACTATTTACTTTATTATCTCAATATATATGAAATAATTATATTGAGTATATTTATATGTATATATATATGCATTACATATATTTGCACATATACATATATCAACTGGTAATAAATACTATATATTATATGTATCGTATGAATATTTATACAATGTGTTTTTACGATAACATTAGATGAAAAATAAAAATAGATAAAATACATTCTAGAGAAGTCCGTAATAGCCCCTAAGTAAATATATGTCGAAAGATATGTAATATTGTTTACAAAATATATATAATTACCATAATACAAAATAATATACAATATTGTATTCATTTAACATTTATCTAGAAAATATATAGGTATAATATAAAAATAACAATATTCAATATATTTTAAGTTAAACACTTCTTAAATATATATGTAATTTATAAATATATTTAAAATTCATATATTATATATACAGGCATTATACATATTCAAAAGTAAAATAAGCTCGATTCTACATCAAAATATAACATACATATATAATTTATAAAAATATATATTAGATTTTAATTCATGATAAATTAAAATACATCAAATGAAATGTGAATATAATATTCTATACGTTTGTGAGGTATTGACATGTTAGGCTTATCTCTATATAATATATCGCATATATGCCTGTCTTGAAAAAAGTTATTACTGGGTATTTATTGAAACAATAGGCTATTAAGTGGAGATGGAAGTGAATGTAATAATAGGCATCATTATGTACATGATACGCTCTATCAAATACTGAATTCAGTAGGCCTTCTCTATTTTTAGAAACAGCTAATCTGATCCCAGGTAATATTTTACGTCCTGGACATTTTCAGTAACTTTCTGGTCTTTAGGAAATGCAGTCGCCATCAATGCTTCAATCACCAAACCGCTGCAGAATACTACTATTTTAATTGAGGTTGATTTTGTAGCTGGTGAGTATGAAAAATCTAAAGATGATAACGATTGCAATGATGCAGGCATTATTTCACTCCATTTCATTACTGAGAAATTTGGTTGTTAGGGTTAGATTTCCAAAATATGATTAGCTATATATCTAATCAATTTACTATGGAAAATAGTTATAAACCCTTAAATTAGTTAAATTTTTATCTAAAACTTTCTGTAGCCATTCACGGAGTAAATACCATTATGATTATTTTGAGGTCAGATTTTGAATTTGACACATATTAATATGAATTCTGAAAAAGAAGCGAGCTCATCACCGTCTGATAAAGATTGCATAAAGGAGATGATAGATAGCGTTACCCTATCGGTTTGACAGACAACCAGAAACAACTCGTCTCCGCTAAATCAATCTCCGCTAAACCAATCTCCGATAAATCAATCATCGAAAAACCAACTATCGTTATCAGGAATATTATGAACATACAAACGGCATCGATGCTAAAGAAGATAAAATGGTATTATCATCAGAAGAGCATCACACATTCGGACAATTTTATAACTCTTATAGATATCAGCTTTTAGTTTGTGTATATATATATATATAATAAAGAGATTCTCATAAGAGAAATAAATTAGATATGCATTTACATGATATAATTAAGATTATAGTTCTGTAATCATATCTAGAATAGTCTAATGTTATTTCCTTATGAGAATCTCTTTAATATATTAAAATTAACTATTTACTTTATTATCTCAATATATATGAAATAATTATATTGAGTATATTTATATATATATATGCATTACATATATTTGCACATATACATATATCAACTGGTAATAAATACTATATATTATATGTATCGTATGCATATTTATACAATGTGTTTTTACGATAACATTAGATGAAAAATAAAAATTGATAAAATACATTCTAGAGAAACCAGTAATAGCCCCTAAGTAAATATACGTCGAAAGATATGTAATATTATTTACAAAATATATATAAATGATATATAATTACCATAATACAAAATAATATACAATATTGTATTCATTTAACATTTATCTAGAAAATATATAGGTATAATAAAAAAATAACAATATTCAATATATTTTAAGTTAAACACTTCTTAAATATATATGTAATTTATAAATATATTTAAAATTCATATTTTATATATACAGGCATTATACATATCCAGAAGTAAAATAAGATTAATCAAAATATAACATACATATATAGTTAAGATATACAAGATGAAGCATGGCCGCAATCCACCTTATACAGAGAGAGCCGAGACAAAATTAATTATGAAGTATATAGCAGATGAACACTACGACCCAGTACAAATTGTTCGCAAGTACAAAGCTTTTATTTCGTATTTGTAGATTATAACTTTAAATACAGACCCCTGTATATATTATTAAACTTTCGATTACTGGCTATAGGTATAATATATAGGTATAATATAAAAATAACAATATTCAATATATTTTAAGTTAAACACTTCTTAAATATATATGTAATTTATAAATATATTAAATTCATATATTATATATACAGGCATTATACATATTCAGAAGTAAAATAAGCTTGATTCTTATATCTACATCAAAATATAACATACATATATAGTTTATAAAAATATATATTAGATTTTAATTCATAATAAATTAAAATACATCAAATGAAATGTTAAAAGAATATTCTATACGTTTTTGAGGTATTGATATGTTAGGCTTACGTCTATATAATTTAGGGCATACATGCCTATCGTGAAATAAGGCATTACTGGGTATTTATTGAAACAATAGTCTAATATGTGGAGATGGAAGTGAATGTAATAATAGGCATCATAATGTACGTGATACGCTCTATCAAATACTGAATTCAGTAGGCCTTCTCTATTTTTGGAAACAGCTAATCTGATCCCAGGTAATATTTTACGTCCTGGACATTTTGAGTAACTATCTGGTCTTTAGGAAATTCAGTCGTCATCAATGCTTCAATTAACTAATCTCTGCAGAATACTACTATTTTAATTGAGGTTGATTTCGTAGCTGGTGAGTATGAAAAATCAAAAGATGATAACGATTGCAATGATGCAGGCATTATTTCACTCCATTTCATTACTGAGAAATTTGGTAGTTAGGGTTAGATTTCCAAAAATATGATTAGCTATATATCTAATCAATTAACTATGGAAAATAGTTATAAACCCTTAAATTAGTTAAATTTTTATCTAAAACTTTCTGTAGCCATTCACGGAGTAAATACCATTATGATTATTTTGAGGTCAGATTTTGAATTTGACACATATTAATATGAATTCTGAAAAAGAAGCGAGCTCATCACCGTCTGATAAAGATTGCATAAAGGAGATGATAGATAGCGTTACCCTATCGGTTTGACAGACAACCAGAAACAACTCGTCTCCGCTAAATCAATCTCCGCTAAACCAATCTCCGATAAATCAATCATCGAAAAACCAACTATCGTTATCAGGAATATTATGAACATACAAACGGCATCGATGCTAAAGAAGATAAAATGGTATTATCATCAGAAGAGCATCACATATTCGGACAATTTTATAACTCTTATAGATATCAGCTTTTAGTTTGTGTATATATATATATATAATAAAGAGATTCTCATAAGAGAAATAAATTAGATATGCATTTACATGATATAATTAAGATTATAGTTCTGTAATCATATCTAGAATAGTCTAATGTTATTTCCTTATGAGAATCTCTTTAATATATTAAAATTAACTATTTACTTTATAATCTCAATATATATGAAACAATTATATTGAGTATATTTATATGTATATATATATGCATTACATATATTTGCACATATACATATATCAACTGGTAATAAATACTATATATTATATGTATCGTATGCATATTTATACAATGTGTTAACTCGATAACATTAGATGAAAAATAAAAATAGATAAAATACATTCTAGAGAAGTCCGTAATAGCCCCTAAGTAAATATATGTCGAAAGATATGTAATATTGTTTACAAAATATATATAATTACCATAATACAAAATAATATACAATATTGTATTCATTTAACATTTATCTAGAAAATATATAGGTATAATATAAAAATAACAATATTCAATATATTTTAAGTTAAACATTTCTTAAATATATATGTAATTTATAAATATATTTAAAATTCATATATTATATATACAGGCATTATACATATTCAGAAGTAAAATAAGCTTGATCAAAATATAACATACATATATAGTTTATAAAAATATATATTAGATTTTAATTCATAAAAAATTAAAATACATCAAATGAAATGTTAAAAGAATATTCTATACGTTTTTGAGGTATTGATATGTTAGGCTTACGTCTATATAATTTAGGGCATACATGCCTATCGTGAAATAAGGCATTACTGGGTATTTATTGAAACAATAGTCTAATATGTGGAGATGGAAGTGAATGTAATAATAGGCATCATTATGTACGTGATACGCTCTATCAAATACTGAATTCAGTAGGCCTTCTCTATTTTTAGAAACAGCTAATCTGATCCCAGGTAATATTTTACGTCCTGGACATTTTCAGTAACTATCTGGTCTTTAGGAAATTCAGTCGCCATCAATGCTTCAATCACCAAACCGCTGCAGAATACTACTATTTTAATTGAGGTTGATTTTGTAGCTGGTGAGTATGAAAAATCTAAAGATGACAACGATTGCAATGATGCAGGCATTATTTCACTCCATTTCATTACCGAGAAATTTGGTTGTTAGGGTTAGATTTCCAAAAATATGATTAGCTATATATCTAATCAATTTACTATGGAAAATAGTTATAAACCCTTAAATTAGTTAAATTTTTATCTAAAACTTTCTGTAGCCATTCACGGAGTAAATACCATTATGATTATTTTGAGGTCAGATTTTGAATTTGACACATATTAATATGAATTCTGAAAAAGAAGCGAGCTCATCACCGTCTGATAAAGATTGCATAAAGGAGATGATAGATAGCGTTACCCTATCGGTTTGACAGACAACCAGAAACAACTCGTCTCCGCTAAATCAATCTCCGCTAAACCAATCTCCGATAAATCAATCATCGAAAAACCAACTATCGTTATCAGGAATATTATGAACATACAAACGGCATCGATGCTAAAGAAGATAAAATGGTATTATCATCAGAAGAGCATCACACATTCGGACAATTTTATAACTCTTATAGATATCAGCTTTTAGTTTGTGTATATATATATATATAATAAAGAGATTCTCATAAGAGAAATACATTAGATATGCATTTACATGATATAATTAAGATTATAGTTCTGTAATCATATCTAGAATAGTCTAATGTTATTTCCTTATGAGAATCTCTTTAATATATTAAAATTAACTATTTACTTTATTATCTCAATATATATGAAATAATTATATTGAGTATATTTATATATATATATGCATTACATATATTTGCACATATACATATATCAACTGGTAATAAATACTATATATTATATGTATCGTATGCATATTTATACAATGTGTTTTTACGATAACATTAGATGAAAAATAAAAATTGATAAAATACATTCTAGAGAAACCAGTAATAGCCCCTAAGTAAATATACGTCGAAAGATATGTAATATTATTTACAAAATATATATAAATGATATATAATTACCATAATACAAAATAATATACAATATTGTATTCATTTAACATTTATCTAGAAAATATATAGGTATAATAAAAAAATAACAATATTCAATATATTTTAAGTTAAACACTTCTTAAATATATATGTAATTTATAAATATATTTAAAATTCATATTTTATATATACAGGCATTATACATATTCAGAAGTAAAATAAGATTAATCAAAATATAACATACATATATAGTTAAGATATACAAGATGAAGCATGGCCGCAATCCACCTTATACAGAGAGAGCCGAGACAAAATTAATTATGAAGTATATAGCAGATGAACACTACGACCCAGTACAAATTGTTCGCAAGTACAAAGCTTTTATATCGTATTTGTAGATTATAACTTTAAATACAGACCCCTGTATATATTATTAAACTTTCGATTACTGGCTATAGGTATAATATATAGGTATAATATAAAAATAACAATATTCAATATATTTTAAGTTAAACACTTCTTAAATATATATGTAATTTATAAATATATTAAATTCATATATTATATATACAGGCATTATACATATTCAGAAGTAAAATAAGCTTGATTCTTATATCTACATCAAAATATAACATACATATATAGTTTATAAAAATATATATTAGATTTTAATTCATGATAAATTAAAATACATCAAATTAAATGTGAAAAGAATATTCTATACGTTTGTGAGGTATTAACATGTTAGGCTTACCTCTATATAATATATCGCATACATGCCTGTCTTGAAAAAAGGCATTACTGGGTATTTATTGAAACAATAGTCTAATATGTGGAGATGGAAGTGAATGTAATAATAGGCATCATTATGTACGTGATACGCTCTATCAAATACTGAATTCAGTAGGCCTTCTCTATTTTTAGAAACAGCTAATCTGATCCCAGGTAATATTTTACGTCCTGGACATTTTCAGTAACTATCTGGTCTTTAGGAAATTCAGTCGTCATCAATGCTTCAATTAACTAATCTCTGCAGAATACTACTATTTTAATTGAGGTTGATTTTGTAGCTGGTGAGTATGAAAAATCTAAAGATGATAACGATTGCAATGATGCAGGCATTATTTCACTCCATTTCATTACTGAGAAATT